>JAAOAK010000018.1:0-514445 GCA_013396175.1 Fusarium denticulatum | reverse complement strand
TTATATATATTAAATCTACTATTAAGAGATATAATACTTTAATTATACTTAGTTTATACCTTATATAATCTGCTAATAATAAACCTAAGCATGGCTTAGTTTAATACAGTTAGACCCAACTGTCACACTACCTATAAAGCGGCGATGATTTATTATTAATATTCTCCTTCTAAAACATCTTAAACAGTTACCCTATTGCTGATCACTAACATTAATGTATATGATTGGATGTATTTACGTATTTGCAAATTCATATATATGCTTTCGAAATGTCCCTTAACTAATCATAGTTGCAAGGTAACTGAATATGTCCGGCGATAACCCGTAATGGAAAGATCAGTGATGGTCCCCAACTTCGTCCTTGGCAACCTTCCTCTTGACGTCATGACCACAAACAAAGATAATGCACTGCATCTTGGACAGCATGATCTTGAACCGATATGAGGCGCAGCTTGATTTCCACTTTCTTTTCATGTTCTTGACTGTTCTATCGTCAGGAACATTGACCTAGCGTCACCTTCTAGCTCCGCACCTTCTTTTTCACAAACTATCCTTCACCATGAAATTTTCCGCTCTCATCTTATCATTCTATCTCTTTGGCTTGACGCTGGCGACAAAATGTTAAGTTCCGAACAGCGACGAGGCACCGGACAGATACAAGCCATGTAACACCCACCGAACAATCTTCAATACCTGTTGTGACCGAGAAAATCTTGACCTCGGCTGTCTAAAGAATGGTCTTTGTGCACAGTCTCCTGACACTACAAGACGAGGTGCTTGTACGGACAAGGACTAGTCCGGCTGCCAGGAAGTCTGCCCTATGAGTGAGTGAATCATTGGGAGGACATGTCGACTGGAGACTAACTAGCCCCCGAGGACAAAATCACACAGCGGTATATATAAGGGAGTGTAGCGGCGGCCAACACTGTTGTCACGTGTTCAGCACATATAACTGCTGTAAAGGAGAAGACGATCGAGACCCTCTATTCTCACTTCTGGAACCTCCTTTTGCGCTCAAAGCATTTCCTGCTCCCAAAAGGGCGCCAGTGGGAGCTATAGCTGCTGGTACAATAGGGGGACTTTTCGTTGTTGCAATTTTATCAGGTCTTGCATGGCGGTCTTTCCGGCGGAGGGAGAGAGCGACTGTGGGTATGAACCGTATGATTGACACTCCTGCCCGAGGTGAGAAGGACTCAAAAGCAAGCCAAATCCTTCGCTCTTTGCAAGCCGAAGCTGATGGTGGATCGAATATTGTATTGGCGGAGTCAGATGCGCGGCCTGTTCAACCAAGAACTGTGCATGGGCTGTCAGCCTAGGTTGGTCCTCTTAATATGACCTTAGCTGTTTAAAGGTATGAAGCCTAGATTTGAAGATACGGGTAGCCTATGCTGAATAAACTGAAGATTACCATACTACGACGACCAGGAGTAGAGGTAAATAGTATATGCTTGTGACTTGACGGGGATAGGATGTCAAATGGAAGCATATCAAGGCTTCGGTACAGCGCGCTCTGCCTTTTATGGATCTTTGTTAATACATCCATGCTATCTATGTTGTATTTATCATATTTGTCATGGGTCTTAAATCATAAATAAGCTGGCCGCCGCGACCCCGCTGCCCACAAGTCCCCAGTCTAGTCCAACAGCCTTTCCAGCATTGGTCACTTTATCCAATCCAATGACGAAATATTTCCTACTGGAAGCCTCATAAATTACATCGCTCTCATCGCTCTCATTTCGAAAGTTTGCTTTGAACATGAAGGTCTTGTTCTCGGAGAGCTGTTCAGCGAACGGCCGAAGTGTGTTGATCGTGTTCGAGCTGGGCGTAAACTTGTATTGACCTGCAGAGACTTTGACATCGGTCTCGATCTCGAAGCCAATGCTTTCCAGGCCAGTGGGGTGAGAGAACCACTCCAAATGGAAAGTAGGCCCAGTTTTGTGCTCTGGTGAGTTGCTCTGGCTCCAGGTGATGGTGATTTCTTCTGATAAGTCCAGAGGTGCTGATGTGCTGGGCCCGGTGAATTTGAAGGATTGCGAGGTGGCTGCTAGGGTGATCAGAGAGTAGAAGGGGGTTGAAGCATGCATTTTGCTAGTTGTGGCAGAGAACAAAGTGTCTGGTGAATGGCTCTAGTGTTTAATTTGAGAGGTAGTGATATTTAACATGATGAAGAAGACATCCGAGTTTAAATAGCTTGCAGTTTTCATCCATTCCCAGAATTTTCAATCCGTAATGTAAAGAAAGAATCCTTTATTAGATATCGTTGCTATAGCATTGTGTATACAGCTCCACCTTTGAACGTGTTGCCATACGATACTGACGACGCATTGGAGCCATGGATCCAGATCCCTGTCTGATTTGTGAGCTTACACTAGAAGCTTAACTCAAAATTGGCTGCAAAGCTCGGCTATTTCCAAAATTGATCTAGCTGATCTATCACAGCTCCATCCTTTTCCAGCCTCACAGAGCAACCGGAATTCCGTCTGCTCAAAATGAGAAGATCGACTTGAGGTTATACATGCTGAGCAGGAGTGTTTTTCTCATAGCTTCTGTAGTTTCGGCCGCTTGGAAAGAAGCATGATTCCTTGTTAGACCCGTGTCTATATAGCCATCAGCATCCCAAGGCATTGGTAAGATATGAATAATTGGTACGGGTAGTCGAGAGTCACAGTAATATCTCTGCTTGAGATCCGTACCCGACGTTCGCGTAGCGGCGAATCATCACGGCAAAGTAAAGCAATCGATGACTGTTAAAGTCCGTGCTGGTACGCGTGTCGGTCGGGATATAAATTATCGTTAAGCTGTCCACTACCCTTTCCTCAAGGAACATCCTGCTACTCAGCTGTTGTCGGGATCCCAAACTTCGCTTGACCAAGGGTCCTTAATTACACATCTTCTCTTGGCCGTTCGTAAATTTGATGTTGCACAATGAGCTGCGCGTAGTATGCCAACGATCCAGAACGTGACTTCGCACGTAGCCGACGCTACGAGCCCATTGCTGTTCGTAGGTTTAAACCAAGTTGCTTTGCTTTCATCGTCCACAGTGCCAACCATGTTGCATGTGATCGCGTAGCTAATTAAACATTAGCCGGCGCTCCTCAAATATAAGCATCGCATCAGGTGCTCCCAACGGCTCTCATACATGCAAAAGTCAATAGGCGGTTGGTCCACTTGATGTGACCCGGCAAGATGAGCATGCTCATTCGTAAGAAGCTCGATTTACAGGCCAGGACTTGCGGACAAAGTGCTGACTTCCTGCTGACATTTTCAACCATGGCCATCCACGTCCCTTCAGCATTTCTGCAATTGTTCGATAACCGAGTCTAGTTCCTTCTCTCCAACCCATCTGAACAGACTAGCATAAGTTAAAAGACGGAACATGAAATAACAGCGAAGTGGACACAGTTGAACTATTTGCGTCAACACGTATAGTAAAGGCTTTGTTCCAATCTGTCAAGGAAGCTTACATGTTCAAGCAAAGTATGTCCAGAACTATGTCAATATAGTGAATAAGCACTATAGCTGTAGTAGAATTTATTCTTTGTTACTGAACAGCATGACTGAGTTTCTATGCCTAGCTTGAAATAGTCTCTTTTATATGAGCTATAATTATGATAATTGTCCTATCAATTGCCAATATGCCTTGAGTATAAAGCAGTTTCACTTCGTTTCATTTACACAGACTATCTATTATCGGACTACGTGCAAAGCTGCAACCGTTCCTCAACTCCGTTCTTCATACTTAACTGTCCTCGTTCAACACTAACGCAGCATCTTCAATGTGAATTCTTTAAAGCCAATGGTACAGTATAACTCGCACTTCGAGGAATTCCCGGAAAAGTATCAGAAAGAGATCATGGAGTATGTACAGCTGCAGCTACAGTTCTGCGCCGACATCACACGCCTTTCCTCTATTTCTTATCCCAAAGAACTCAGCGCATTCATCTAACATACCTTTTCATTTATGTCAAATGTTATCCTGTCAGATCAGAAGGTTTTACGCGAAATCATTGACCTTAACTTCGTCCCGCTCGAGATGCCTCCCAGCCCTGTACCGATTGATCGCGATGAAGTGACTCGCCGCTTAGAGGTGGAAGCCCAACGTCGATCGGAAATCCAGCGTTGTCAGTTGATCGTATGGCTTTGGTCTTGGGTTGTCTGGCCTTTCGCCACAAAGGAACTTGGAGCTATACAACAGGAAACTGGCAAAGGGAAAAAGAGGGCCCAAGAAGATGACAGCGATGGGGAACCTCCGAGGCGTCTCAAGGTTATTTGAAAGTGCAAATCTACAGCGCCTGTTGACAAATTGGACTCTGACCCTTAATCGCGGCGATCGCGACAATAACAAAGAAAGATAAACAAGGGGCGCAAATACATTCACGGCCAAAAGAAAAACACGGGAAAGTACCAAAATTATTAAATTGAATAATTCTTAAATAGACGGATTGAGTCAATATGTGTGGTTGATTGAGTAAATTAAAATAATTGCTTTTCGTGCCGTGAAAACTTATATTCCCCATCCTTGTTTTCTTCACATAAGAAGCACAGGTACAATTGTTCGGCCAATACCTTATTATTTATTTATTACTGAAGAGCGACTTCGATGTTTAAACCAGCTTAAGTATACATATATAGATCTAATTACTTACTTACTCGAAAGGCACCTTGCTCGGACTGGAGCTACTGTAAAGACGTTGTCAGTCCCCATGTGTTGGAAATGTAAAGAAGTCTGCAAGAGCAATAGGAAGAATAGAGGGAAGCGCAAGACAAATTCTCTCTTATGTCACTATCGGATGAGAAGGGGATAAATAACAAGTAGAATATAGTAACGGTGAATTGGCCTCGTGCTGGCTTTTCAAGCATCAAGTCGTAAGCCAGATAGGGGGGTATTTGCTATACAGACTTATAGATAAGAAATTTAATTAGCGTATAGAACTTGGAATATATATATCGCTGTAGGATTAAGAAGGAGAATGAAGCCAGCTTGATGAACTTTACTCGATGAATTTACATAAAGATTCTTATATAAAACACGGTGCATTATTAAATCATATAACTTTATCTTAAAGTCAATATAATTCAGGACAACAATGAGCCTGGACCTAGATTATTTTATATGCAGCAAGTTTTGGATAGTCTGCCATTGTTCTTATCAAGCCCTTGGCCTTTATTAGGACATTTATATTACAACGAGAAGCTGGCAGAGAGGAACATAATGTTACTGATAAAACCTTTAGCGAAATACGAATGTCAGACAAGCACTTTTGATGTGATATGACCGTCTGTAAAACGAGCTGCCAAACTAGGCTAGCCCGATCCTAATTATATCAATAGTCTGACTGAATCTGATGAGCTTACGGGTATACGGCATCGCTTATACGGGAATTGCAGATCCCCTATTGCTGATCTGATCCTTTATTTCTCACCACTCAAAGTTAAGAAGTACCTAGCTCTCAAGATTCCTTCACTTAGTGCACATGTTTTATCTCTGTGTTACTTAGGGCTCTCTACGCAACTCGCTTTTTTGCCAGTATGTCTGCCATACAAGACGAAGCCTTCTCCGTCTACGGTCTCTGGTCGAAGCGCCTGACGATAGTATCTGTGTCGCTATTCGCGCTCCTCGGTACCATGTCTACCAGCATGTATTATCCTGCGCTGCCCACTGTGGCTAGCGATCTTGGCGTATCCATCACGGACGTCAACCTGTCAGTAACAACATTCATGGTAAGATAACCTCCGTCATTAGCTCTTACATGCCGTGAGTGCTCATGTAAAGCCAGATCCTTCAAGGCATCGCTCCAACCTTTGTCGGTAGTTTCTCAGACTCCAGCGGCCGCCGTCTCGCTTACATCGCGTGTTTCTCTATTTTTCTTGCCGCCAACATTGCTCTGGCACTACAGAACACATACAGCGGACTTCTTGCGCTGCGATGTGTCCAAAGTGCAGGCGCTGGTGGATTGATACCTCTCGCCAGCGGTGTTATTGCAGATATTGTTGAGCCAGCTGAGCGTGGGTTATACATGACCTGGGCTACAGTTGCTCCCGTTCTTGGACCTGCTCTGGCACCTGTGCTAGGCGGTGTCTTGACTCGTTATCTTGACTCGTTATCTTGGATGGCATTCCATCTTTTGGTTCCTGGCTATCGCATGCATCGTGCTGGGTGTCTTATTTCTTTTCTTCTTTCCTGAGACTAACCGTAAGCTTGTTGGCAGCGGATCGCGCGTGCCACCTCGTCTCAGTCAACCCTTTTACTTCTTCTTCACTCAGAGGAACAAGCAGCAGCAGGGAGAGGCGACAGAACGGAAGCCCATGTCTTTCCCTAATCCTTTCGCTATCTTGAAGGTGGTGTTGGACACGGAGGGGGCGGTGGTGCTTGCTGGCAATGGCGTGGTCAACATACTGATTGCTGGTGTCAACACAGGGCTTCCGCCGCTTATGACGAGCCTCTACGGTCTTTCAGAAGCGGAGGCATCCCTCTGTTTCCTGGCTTTTGGTATTGGTAGCGCTGTCTGTACCGTCATCACGGGCCGACTTATGGACAGAGCCTACCGAAGGACAGCTGCTAAGCATAATATCCCGCTCAAGCTCGCCCGTCGGGACCCAAATATGCCGGTAGAGCACGCCCGCTTGCAAGTTACATGGCCACATATCGCCGCCGCCATCGCTGGTCTCCTTGGGTACGGATGGACTTTGAACAAGCCTACCCATCTCGCCGGGCCAATGGCCTTTCTTTTCGTCATTGGCTACACCACTACCGCCGTTGCACAAGCTCTCAACGCTCTTATGGTCGATCTCTTTCCTCGGGATGCGGCTACCGCAAATGCAGCCAACAACTTAATACGCTGTGGCTTAGGAGCTGCCATAACCGCTGTTATTCAACCTATGACGGATGCTGTTAAACCTGGCTGGACATACACAATCTTTGCGGGCTTCCTTCTTACTATCATTCCCTTTTTCATTGCGTTGACTCGCTTTGGGCCCGGATGGCGGGCGGGCCGCGTTCAACAAGACACCAGAGATCAGGAAGAGGGGAGGGCCATTATGCACGTGATAGAAAGGAGAGAAGTGAAGGTAGTTTGAGCCTGAATGGAATGATTTTTAAGGCTCACCGCAGCATTTAAGAGGTGAAGAGGGGAGGGGGACCATCTATGCGGTTGTTAATCATAGTATCTATTATAGGGGAAGATCGCGTCGAAAGCCCTCGCCAACTCAATCTCTTTGATGAATCGTCCAGGTTTTCTGGTCGTCACGCTCCGTATTCCTATAGCCAGTTTCTGGCCTATAAATTAAAGGCACAATTCAGATAAAATTGTTTGTGTTTATTGTCGCTGTCTTCGAGAAAGGTCCATTATCACTCTTACACAGTCAACTCATCTATCAAGCTGTAAAAACCTCGGTTCCATAGCGCCGCGGTCATGACACCAAGCGCGTATCCTATCGGTTGTCAGAGCCTCGGCTAAGCTTTTGGGTCCACTTCCGATACCCTACAAATGCCCTGCTTTCTTGTTGGTGGCTCATCTTATCTCTATTCCACTTCCGGATCATTCATCACAATGAGTAACACGGAAATTGTGACAGTGTCCAGCCAAATCGAGTCCCATGAGCTGTATGCCTGGCCAGCGCCCGTATCGCGAACAGCAGTCTCTCAGCCCGCCACTAGAACGTCAACCCCCAGCTACGAGGTCGACCATGGAATATCAGCTGAAAATAAGCACGAGGTATCGCAACTAGCTCCCGTAGACGGAAGAATTGCAGCATGGCGACTCCTCGGCGTAGCGTTTGTATTTGAGACTCTGCTCTGGGGTACAGTTCTCTCCCTTGACGTAATTGTCGCGATTGACCATGTGTAGGGTTTCCCTTATCATTTGGTGTGTTCCAGGACTACTACTCGAGAATCCCTACCTTCGCCAGTAGTCCATACATCGGTGTCGTCGGCACAATAGCCTCTGGTCTTGGGTACATTGGAGCCCCGTTCGTTATGCCTTTTATCCAAAAACACCAACGGTGGCGGCGGCAGATGATCTGGGTTGGCTGTATGTCAATCACTTTTATCATCGCTACTTTACTAACGCGCTTCGCTGAACAGGGCCCATCTGTATCGGTGGACTTGGGACTGGCTCCTTCGCCAACACTCTCGAGACTCTTATCCTCACTCAAGGTGTCGTTTATGGTGTTGGCTTTCTGATCCTTTACTACCCCATTCTCATGATGGTCAATGAGTACTGGATCGTTCGTCGCGGAATGGCTTATGGCTTACTCTGCGGTGCGTCTGGAGTTTCTGGCGCTGTAATGCCGTTTGTTATACAGACTCTTCTCTCGACTTATGGATATCAGACGACACTTCGCGCTGTTGCTGTTGGCTCAGCTGTTCTAACAGGACCTCTGATCCCGTTCCTTGACGGTCGATTACCACCTTCCGCGCACGTCATCACCCCCAAGACAAACTGCTCCTTCTTCAAAAGCCCTCTGTTCTGGCTATACTCTGTATCCAACTTCTTTCAAGGCTTTGGGTACTTCTTCCCATCATTGTATCTCCCATCTTTCGCGACGTCCCTTGATCTTGGCGCAAGATCCGGGGCTATACTTCTCGCTGTGATGAGCGTATCCCAGGTTGTGGGGCAGTTTGTCTTCGGATATTTCTCAGACCGTAAGCTATGACTCGATGTACTTGCTTGTTCCTCTACACTTGTTGCCGCCGTGACGACCCTCACCATGTGGAGGCTGGCAGATTCATTTCCCGTTCTCATTGGCTTCACTATTCTGTATGGCTTCTTCGGGGCTGGCTTCACTGCTATTTGGGCAAGGATGAGCACTACTATTACGGACGACGCGACAGCCGGGCCCATAATCTTTGGCCTGCTCTGCTTCGGCAAAGGTGTTGGCGACGTGCTCGCGAGTCCCATTGGCGGTCTGCTAGTTTATAACAGCAGTGCACTACAGCATTCGTCAGCTTCTGAGTCTTTAATTCCGTCGTCGTTTCACTGGGTTATCATCTTTACTGGATGCTGTATGTTTGCGAGCACGTCTACTATATTCTTGCGATATGTAAGGCGTCTTCTTGGAGGAAATTAGTACTTCATGTATGTCCTATGCAGTACTCAACGATAATTGTCTACAGAGTAACTCCCCGAGCTTTAGTTATCGATGGGAAATGTGGGTTATCCCCTGGAGGCGGCCGCTCTTGCATCCGCTATGAAGTTGACTAAGCCATAGAACCACCTTACAAATTGCTGAGGCGGCCGTCCTCGCATGTCCTTTAGGAAGGTCACGGTACAGTTGGATCAGAAGTGTAAAGCCAAAAATTCCAAATACGAGCCTCTTGGAACAGACATTCAACGCCTTTCATCTCCAAACCAAATTACATCCCCATTCCAACCTTCTTATCCTACTATCATGCGACCTTCAACTCTTTCCACTGCCCTTTTGGCTCTAATGCCACTCGGTGTCCTCTCCGCCGCCGTGCCTGCCAAGGAAGCCTCATCTCGGGAGGTGATCTTTGAAGTGATTCAGGAAGGCGGTGTGATTTTCCGAGCCTACGCTCCGGACAATGCAACAGACGCCCCCGAGCAGGCACCCGCCGTTGAGAAAAGAGGCTGTAACTCAGGCGCCAACTTCCCCTCCAGCGACGCCATTAAACTGAAGAACAACCTGCAAAACAGTAACCCTGACCAGCTGTCCTACCTTCCTGCTCGAAGCATACTTGAATGGTCTCTCGGTGATGCCAAGATCTGTGTTTTCAACAAGTATTTCTTCGACAATACTCATACCAAGCGATGGGAAGCAGGCTGGGTCACTGGTTATATCAAGGACTCTTGCTGTGGCGGTAACTCTCAGTGGTAAGTCTTGTTCATTGACCTGAGCTATGGTGGTACTGGCACCTGCCATGGTGATAGTGGACTGTCAATTGCAGCTACCTTGCTCCATTCGGCCCGTGACTGCCCTAGCTAGATATTCTTAAAGGGATTCATTTTTGGTCAGGACTACCAGAATACAGGAGCTTTCTATACAAGTCATTAATATCATCGCAATTACTGACTTGACTCGCTTTGCTATCCTAAAATCTAAAGTCAAACAAGCTACTGCGTAATTCTAATCCCTGATCTGTTTGGACAATTGTGAGTTTACCTATGGTGAACACGACTAGATTAGAAACATTGTCCAAGACCTTGTTCACTGCAGTCTGCCTGAGAACGAGGCTGATATAGAACCGCGTACTTGAGTATAACTCCCTAAATAGAACAGGATATGGGTTCAAATCCCAGTACTGATCTAAGGATGAATGATATGTCGCATGAAAGTCTGCGTCAATCTTCTATTGATCTTATGTTCACATGCAACACTTTTTTATTTCAATTCTGTTCATTGGGTCACACATTGAACGCACGTTCAAGGCGCGCTCAATGATATTGTCAGAACGCCAAGCACGAAATGGAAACCCCCAGAATCTTTACTATAAGAACAGCCCTAATCACCCCAGAAACAGCCATTCTCTAATCTCCTAATTCAACACATCGAGTAGCTTAATCACTCACTACCCAGAGACTTCCCTCGCCTAACGAAAATCGCCAATACCCAAAACAACTGACGTTAGACAAAAGAAATGGAGTCTTCTGACTGCAAGCGTTGTGAGAGTCCCAGTAGCGCTGGACGAGTTAATGATGAGCTCAATGAAATTTTTCAGCTTGATGAGGTGTGGGAAACCGCATGGGAAGAACCTATTGGGGACACGAATGGAATGGTAATTGTTGATGCCAAGCAGTATGCCGCCTTTCTGAAATGGCAGGCTGGGAATCATGAAGTTGAGTCTGCTAACCCCTTACTTGAGCCTAAAGGTAAGTCCACCGATATCTCCGAGAAGAAGGAGAATACCGACCCAACCCAGCTTGAAAAGCAAGGAAGCAACATTCAGTCATCCCAGCATGATGCTAAGGATAATACTCGCGATTCACCGAGTGATGACAAAGCCCAGGCATGGTGCAAAGAGTTTGAGAGAAAGTTGGACAGAATGGGCATCCGGCATGAGTTCCCACACATTCTCAAGCGCCTAGAAATGTCACAGCTCATGGATAATGACATGAAGCTCTTCAAGTTGGTCAAGCTCCTCGAGAAGGTCAAGAAGAAGGATGATGAGGAGAGACAGAAGAGCTCACACAACGGCGGAAACTAAGAGCCTACAAGCTGTGCGTAGAAGAGCTCCAGACAATCCGAGACGCATCTCCTGGCTTTGCCTCCCTTGGGGCTCAAGAAGATGAACTTCAGAGATGTAGAAGACACGGCTGTGCCAAATACTGCTAAGAGCACCGATCGGCTGGTCTCATATTAGAGACTCCAACTTGATTGAGGCTGCCAAGCTGCTCAGTATGAGAACAGATTGTTCTCACCACAAAAATGGAAGAAAGGAGCCTTAAATGGCCCACAAAGCTGAACGGTAAAGAGTCCAGGCTTGAGGAAGGATCAGTTTAGAGTTTATCAGCATACGTTTTGTATTCTTTTCTATTTGTTGTTAGTAGGACCAAATTGGCATTCTACCAATTGAGATCTTAATGATGTGGTGAAACTTTGCTTAAGTGAGTGATTGAATCTACTTGGTTAGCATTTCGAAAGTGTCTGAACGACAACAACCAGGCCAAGAATTTGGTAGCTTCCACTTTACAGCAGAACTAACCGACAGTCAGCTATATAATTCGCCATCTTTGGCTAATGGTCTAGATCTCTGTCTCGAAGCCAATCTACAGAGAATTGTCAGCAAATGATCTACGCCTTACAAGCAACCTATGGGAAGTGCAATTGAACATTCTTTTCATGATCGGAGTGTCAATTGCAATCAAGGTGAACAAATCGACCTAGTTGACTTTTTCAAACTTTCTTTGTTACCTACCTCGCCCTTTTTGTTATGGAGTGTTCGACCGGTCACGCTACGATCAGAGCCCTTATTGGGAGCTGTAGATACACCAAACTGACTTACGTCTCCAGCAGGATGACGACAATGCTCCTGGATCATACAACTTTTGCTCGGACGAACTTCTGGATGTGGCATTTCCTTCTGCAGAGGCAGTGTCTTTCTCCGCTGACGTGTCGCACAATGTATCGCTCTCGTTCTCTCCCTTGACGAACGACTGAGTCAACACATTCACACTTCCAGACCAAGCGCACGGTTTGTTTCAGTTATTTCAAAGATCCAGGTCGACTCTCAGATAGAGTCAAGGGAGGTAATTTTAAATGGAATGCGAGGGATCGGCCCTTACGTTCTCGGACTTGATTTCACTTATTGCAAGTATCCTCTACTCTGTTCCACTTTCGGTCTTAGCTAGGCATACAGGAGCATCAGAAGTAAGAAGGGAGACAGCACAGAGTACAGCTGCACGATTAGGCATGAGAAGTGCCTCGGGAAGTGGCAAGAGTTAGGAGCCTACATCATATCCAGGGACGCCCCCTATCAACGAAGACTTAGATGTATGTAATGAATATTAAGAATGCTTAGAGTAGCTGAGCCAGATTGCCTCAATTGTTAGTTACTGACAATATCACTTCTCTGGCTCTGCCAGATGAATGCCGTCAATGCATCATTCTGAGACCAATGGCGATTTTGGGGAGACCACGGGAGCAAAACAAGGGCACCTCATCAAAGACATGGCAGCAAATGCCGATAGGGCCGTCTTTGCACCATTCTCCGCATGAATACCCCGATACGATCCACCACATAGCAGGGAGCTGAAATGTAAGGGCGCGCGATAGTGGCGGTATTTCAAGTACGCAAATTGCACCGTGACTGACCACGCATCGCTTCCGAATCGCGTTGCTAGCATCTCAGTTTGCAGAGTTTCCATTGCAAGAACTCCTACGGGTGACTCCTTGCATACGCCGGAGTCCGCATCGTGTGTACATACAGAATCATGAAAGCAGGGAAGTCGTGCTATCAGTGACGGATTGGCTGGTGATCGAAGAGCCATGAGTGTTTGAGGCCTGACAGCTGAAAGCCCTTTTACTACATTTGGAACTGTGCATGATGGCGGTCAAGAGGGGTAGTAAGGCACGGAAACTGCGTCATCTGAGAAATGAGCACAAGATGTGAATACAGAAGATCAGATAATGGTAAGCCCTGTGATAGAATGCAGTAGAAATCTTTTTGTGTTCTTTCAACTAGTGGCTGGTGCCGGCTCAGAAGTTGAACAATCTTCGGTTGACGAGGTGACAGGTCATAGAAACAATACAAGCTAGGGATGAAAGTCAAGATCCATGCCGTGTATCATCGTGCCGTGTCTCGGGGGCGACGGGCGTAGCTCCGACTTTAGGCAGCGCAAGATGAAACTGCACTTTCTACTGGATCTCTGCTCGTCATGCATTCAGGGAGGATGTCTCATGGGTTGCATCCCTCGCTCTGATCGGCCACAGCCAGAAACTGCCGACGTAAAGTTCTCGTATCCGCGGGGCTTAGTTGCCGCGTGAGACACTCTGGCATCACGGCGGCATACTCACATGATGTCATTAGATTTTCAGCTGAGAGAAGATGTGCCACCATAGGGACGAAACCCCAAGGGAGGCAGACAGCAAGGTTTGCAACCAGGCCTTCCCAAGGGACACAAAAGGCTTGGACCGCCCATCTTGCCTGACTTTAGTAATCATCCTTCATTCATCAAACACCGAATTCACTTCAAACAAGTTCCAACCGTACAAACAGAAACCATGAGCGCAACAGGTACATCAAGCAATACATCCGGCCCTATGCTCGTAGATACTAACTTTTCAAATCAGGCACAGTCCGTGACACCAAACACGGTAGCATCGGTGAAGTGGAAGCCGGCAAAGGTGTCATCACCAGATACGCCGATGGCCGGCCAACACGCTTCACCTTCAAGACAAAGTTCGATCGTCCCCCAAGGGTACAGATCACGCCAGTTTTCATCGATCCCAAGGCAGCATTCAAGAACTTCTGGATCTATCATCTTGCTCCTTCTGGAGACCAGGCCGTTGATGAGAGTGGTTTTTACCTGGGGTGTTGCGGTGAGACGGGGTTGAACATTCATTTTGAGTACCTTGCTACTGCTATCTACACGGTCGGAGACGACTGAGAGGGTGACGGGAGCAAGAAAAGTTGGAGGTTTGAGGAGCTTCGTTGGAGGGGACAGGGGGCATTATAAATCACATCTTTGGTACTTATGAATCATGGTTGTATGCAGGAGATAGGGAGAGTTCGATGAGCAAATCATGACCGACGCCCTTGCGACTGCTTTGACAAATTACCGGCTTCGTGCCCGAGTTTTCACAGCACAAGAAAATCAGAGATGCCACATAATGCTCAGCATCAGAATTAAACATAATCAACCCGGGGAAAAAAATAGGATGAACAAAAAGTCTACTATGAGCAATTTTTGGAACGTCTGAAGTTGTAATAATTATCTAATTATACCTTACAGTCATAGCATCTCTAGGCTTTGGATCATTAATCAATCTTGATCTTGAAAAACGAATCCGTGATCTCGTCAACAGATCCACTTCCAGTTTCCTCCTTAGAGTCGCTCTCCTTCTCCTCACGCTCCTCGACCGACATGGACCCCGCTGAGCTAGAGAGAAACTTCTGCAAATGTTCAGGAACCGCGGGCAGATTGAACTTGAAGTAGGGAAAATGTCTCGCCAGTGTGTCGCGGCGAAGCAGGGGATCCTGCATGACGGACTGGTGACGGGACACACTCAGACCGGGCTTTAGAACATTTGCATGCTCCATCCAATTCTCTGCATCCTTCTTAGCGAGACGGAAGGCCTCATCCACATCGAAGGAGGAAAGAACATCCTCGATGATGGCGATAGCAACTCCGTGTCCCCAGAGCTTCTGGTCAACTGACCAGCCATTAGAGGACTCTACTTCGTAGTCAAAGGCTTTGAGCTTGGCAAGGAATTCGCGGAGCCCACGGACCTTGTCTTGCTCGGTAAAGGAATCGCGGGCAACATCCCAGAAGATGGGATAACACACCCGGTATCCATGGAGGACGTGAATCAAAGACATACCCTCGAGAGATTCCATAGTGGAAGTGGTCTGCTTTACCTTGGGTAAATGAAGTTGGGTTCTCATAATGAATTGTCGTTGATTGAAGTGATGAGGTCCTGAGGTATTGAGTTTTGATGGTTGATGATTGACCTGTCGGTTTGTAGGTTTGAAATAGTGGATGATGGAATTGCTGATGAGAGGTGGAAGTATCACATTATATAGTAAACTCTTCACCACGAAGTTTGAAGGACATTTCTTTTGTTCAACAATGCAAAATGAAAATATAAGAACACACTTGCTATTTACCAGTAAATGAAGTCGCAATGTACGGTCTAAGATGCGCGCACTGGTTGTGTTCGAATTTAGTCTTTGTGCCTATTGCTAAACATTATATACAGAGGCTTCAGGCGACCGGCGAACAGTTAACAAGGCCATATCCACGTGTTCGGAAGAATGCCATTATGTTCTTTCTGTTTCTTTGTTCCATCTTAGGGTATGGGTTAGAATGGAGTCTTTATTAGCTACCTGCGCATGATCTACGGTCTCCGCCCTGCACAACTTTACGGAAAACAATTTCGCTCCATTAGGATTTTGATTGTACCATTTCCTGCGCTCTTTATCGACAGCTGTCCGATCTACAATACAAGACTTGCTCAGAGAAATTTTGAGTAAACTGAGATCTTTGTCCTGAGACGGATTGTAGAGCAGGATGTTACTGCCTTGGCTGATCAAAGAAGTAGAAACAACGCTTTGTATTAGCCATCGCGAAGGAACATGGTTATGGTCGATATGGGGAGATTGAAGTTGCGCGGCCTCCGCTTCTCCTGCTAAACAGCTCGACGTCAACACTAAGAAGTTCGCGCCGCTCAACGATGATCAGAACGATATCCACGGGCCTTTAGACGAGAATGCCAGTGATGGCGAAGACGATACAGTCAAAGACACTGAGGTTGCTCTCACGACTTCAGAAATCTGCCAAACGATCTCGGTAGGGACCTTGAAAAAATCACTGATAAAGAGATGGACGTTAGTGTGGGACGAGATCAAGGTCGCCAACGACCTCCACGATATAATTCCTGCTCGTATTGGAAATGGTGAGTGGCTCAATTGAAAATCGCACGGTCTTGCTTCAACAGACTCCCGGTGCCGCCTCTCTCGATTGACAGATCTCCTACCAGTGGGTTCATCACACATTAACTTCGTGATTGGTTAGCTTGCGATTTAAATGTGTTCCCTGTAGCGGAGATAACGAAACCCATGGAGTATATCCGTAAGTGACGACATGGTTTGCTATAATTGACTTTGCACTGTGGCATACTGGCGCTGTGGTTGACACGATATTTGCCGATTAGCCGTCGAGCAAAACCTAATCCTCTTACCAATGACATAGTGCTCGTCATAATTACCATATTCACGTCATTGCTGAGAGTCCCCAGCTGAAAGATTCCCAGCGACAGTAATCAAAATGATATATAACAGTTCGCAGACTCCTTCAAATTCGTTTACTCTTGACGAACAGGAAACCTAGCGAATAACCCTACGCCGTTCCAGCAATATAGGAGCTCAGCGACTGTCATAATGCCCGAAACAAAAGACCAAGGAGTAAGAATTTTCACTAATACCCTTGATAATTAAAATTTACCTTACTGACTTACTACAGGTAAAGAAAGATCAATCGGCGCCACCGCCTCAACCTAAAGATGCGCATGAACATCAAGAGGTTTGTATACTCTACTACATGGTGTTGTTTTCCCAATACATAAGTAACATTCTGTACAGCATCACCACGGCAAAGACTTTGCAAAAAGGGCAGGCCACGCGATTACCTTTGGTGCAGGTGCCACGATTGGATCAGACGCCGTAAATGGGATTATCAAGAACCTGTAATAGCAATGACTTGGCTCTGTCATTTGATAGCCCACGCGTTGCGATAACTTAACTGCATCCAAGCGCCAGAAACTTGCCTAATCAGCTTAAGAAGTAGGCCAGTACAATAAAAAAATATCAATCCATATTCTTTCGGCAACTACGGTGACAGGGCTATCTCATCTACGCTCCTCAAGATCCGACTTGCTTCCGTCATAGCCCTCTTCTTTTTCGTCCTCCTTCCGTCCTTAAATCCTTCCCCCAAACTTATCGCTGCTCGTCTCGGTCTCGCGACACCAACCCCCGAAATGCCGGTCATCTCAACGTCAGCCGCCCACTGCGCAACCTCTTCCTCCTCCTCCTTTATCTCTTGATCCAATGTCCTCTCAACGTGCGACCCAAATGCGAATATCCGCCCAAACGAGCTAGGGAACACTTTGTGCAGAAACAGCCGAACTGTTGGCAAGCATGGCGCTGCGATACTAACGGAGCTTTCTATTCCTGCCCAGACCATGAGGTCCATGTAGTCCCATGTGATGTTGTTTGAATGGCCGTAGAGAACGTTGTAGCGCATTTTAAGACAGCTCGCGACGAGAACGACGACTCCGAGGCTGAACATCAAGACGATGCCGAGTTTTCGACGAAAAGTTGATTTTGCTTTCAAAGTTAGCTTGTATCCTCTCGAATTTTGACTGGACATACTCTTCCATATGAGCGGTATTGGAAGCACCAAGACCACAATGTCAAAGATGATGTTGGTGATGTTGATTGACCATTGCAATTTGTTCAAGTCCATGCACCAAAAGTCGACATCCTCCCCACCAAACCGGTCCCAATTCCATCGTATCGGCGTGCATTGGAATATATTTAACGACATGAACACGCCTGTGCTGATACTGATGATGAGAATGCAAGCCCAACATAGTTGGCAAAACAGTGTGTAGACATGACACAGACGGATATAGAACAGGATTATTGTGACTTTGGTCATTCCGAGAAGGAGAGTGTAGACAGGACAATCGATCCAGAACAGCTTGTCAAGTTAGCTTAAACAGATGAGATAAGCAAATAGTGTATATTACCTTGAGTGCATGGGATAGATCATCGGCGTTGACCCACCAGATATCCTGCCCAAATGCCGACATCAATGCTGCATTGCATCAGCCAGTTCCTCAGCGCATCGGAGTGGTTTGATTAGCCCTTACCATGATGTCCAATGCCAAAGTAGACAATGTAAATGACCAAAGAAGTGAACGACGGCCAATCTTCAGGCGAAATCTTCCTGACGATGAACAGCTTTGTGTAAACTCGAATGACTGCACAAAGAATGCAAAGAATGTGTATCGAGAGGTAGGGCCAGGCGTCATTCCTTCGATCGCGTCGTGGTCGCTCGCAAGTTTCGTCGAGATATCGCAAAGAAGCTGCCGCAGTCAGTCAACCTGGCATTGCCGTAATATGATCACAGCCCATCACGTACCGAAGACTTGTGGAATCTGGCAATGGCTCTTGAGGCAAGGTATCAAGTTATCCTGAAAGGTAGCAGAGGTACAAAAACAACTCGGCTCATTGCAGTCCGTGCTAATCAGGGTCCGAAAACATATTTGCTACCAAAGTCAGCAAGAATTACTACAAGTCCGACTTTTCACAAACCGCGCAATCTGGAAGACTCGTGTCGACATTTAGCCCGTTCACGCCCGTAAAAATGAGCAAACTAAGCAGCGCAGTTAGAACGCCTGGCCTCATCGCAAGAGGCGCATCTCAAAACCGACATGGAGTTGAAAGAGAACAGGGAAGTTCAGAGGGACCAGGGCCAGGGGACAGGGACACAAAAAGGAGAGAGGGGCGATGCAGATCATTTTAGTGAGACAATCGCAGTGCATGTGATGGAATCAATGCTTCAGCAGTGGATTTTCCCAGTTGTCGATCCGTTCAAGCGTCATAGCTAGCCGGTACCAAATGTCTGAGCGTATCCGTAACAGAATGGTTATTGGAGCTGCGAGTCCAAAAGGGTTCAACTATGGATCTTAGCTCAGGAACATTTTCTCACGAGTCATTCGTTTCATTAGTTGCGATTGGTCGAGAAAGTTGCACTGCCGATGAAACTGAGTCGTGGCGTTGCTTGAGCGTGCACTTGAAGCGCTAGACCTGCGCTAATGGGAATGGCTCGAGTCATACAATGATACTTCACGTGGGAAATGCTCCGAAGCACAAATCATGTGCGTCATCACAGAGAAAGGTTGTTCAAGGTCAAATCTACATTCTAACAAAGCCGATAGCTATCGTGTTCTCAAGCTATCGTTTCTGGTCTAAGTCCGATCGGTTATAACTACCTACTGCAAAAGCTTTTGCTTAGCTGCCTGCATCCAAAACTCCGCATCCCATCTCGCGCAGTTTTCAACTCACTAGCAATCTCCACAAGACGTCGCGACTGACTATTACTAGCATACTCGTCATCGTAGCGGTTTTGCACTTCCTTTTCATGGCTCGATGCGTTGGCCAAGGCATCTTCTCTCTCTTGCACAGTGGCCTGCTGCCGGGCGTACTTGGCCCTCCTTTTTTCGGCAGAAATCGCCATCTTGTTGAGCAACCCTTCCAGAAGCTCTGCCATGCGTGGGTCCTTGTTTCCGTTGTTGTTGGCAGCCTCCAAGTCCTTCACCTCCTTATGTAGAGAGCTGAGTTCATCTACATTCTCTTTGGCATCCTGGCGCAATAACTCTTGTTCTCTTTCAGCTAGTGAGAAAGCTTTTAAACACATGTCTGTGCTAACAGACTCCGATAATTTATGCTGTATTTGTTGAATCTCTCTCCATGTGACTGTACTCTTGAGTTGCAAATTCTGCTCTCGCAAGCGTGTGACTCCCAGGTCCGGCCAGTTCTCAATAGAGGGACGTTCTGCATTCGGCAAAGTATTCCCTTGTTGATCCATAAAAGGCATTGCTTCGTCGCAGTATGGTAGCCAAGCTAAAACCTGGTACCCTACACTTCTGAGTTCACTGCAGGCTTCAAGTGCAAGCTTGTCGCGGATTGGTCCACCAGACCGAGGATTCTCAACGGCCGCATGTTTGAGAATAAGGTAGTTATATGCCGCTCTATCAATGACGACGACTTCGTAGCTACCCTTGGTGTCTCTGTCTAAATCAGTAGACACATCCCACCCGGTGTAGCCCGAAGGGGGTGTCATCCGCAAGGCAAGCACATCACCCTCATTGGCGTACGCAAGAGTCATTTATTTGATGATACGATCACTCGGGAGCATTTCGCAGACTTTATTTGCGTTCATGGCAAGTCTTTCTGTAGAAATTGTTGGTATTGTGTGTGTAGTTGAGTTTGTTGCTGAGTTTGATAGTTTGTGTTGTTGTAGGTTTAAGAATGAATCGAGGAAAAGTAGATGCTGTTTCTCAATCTCTGAACAACCAATAAGCTACTCTGCAATGAACAAACAACTAAATCAAAGGGCAATGTTCGAGAGGTAGTCTGGCGTTCAATCGACGACTTGAATGTTCATATATGAACAAAGCATGATATACTTGAGTAATACTTGATCTCATTGTCAGTGCGCTCTGAGTTGAACAGGAAATTGTCCGTAACCTGCGGAGGTCGTCCCAGCTTGACGTGAGCCCTGTCCAATTACAGGTATCTAGTAGCTTAAGCGCCAAAATTAACTAGTGCAAAGAACCACAAAAATACATTGAACTTACCCCGGTCTTTTCGTCACTGAAAATTACTTTTCCCCCACGGAATAATCGGCATTTCAATTACTTCGGATTGTTCAAGCGAACACCAAATGCCACCGACATGTCACCAGCACCACCATGACTGCATTCCCAGATACCAGTTCATGGTTTTTAAACTTATCCAACGAAATCTTGCTTACTGTATTTAGACTATGCAGAAGTACAGAGCACAAACACCCCAACGATACCATCTCCAGCCTGAGATTGACCTGCCAGCGGTTTTGCCAGCTGTGCAGCGATTATGCTGTTCGGCCCTGCGGCACTTTAGATTTCAGCCGTCCTGAGAGTGTCAGGTTATTTCGCCAGGTGCTTGACAATCCTCGAATCGCAGAAGGAGTACGGGAAGTCAATGTGCGGCTACATTTCTACCATCCATGGATTGCGGCCAGACTTGACAATTTCAACGCAGCCGTTTTATCTGAATGGGTTCAACGAACTGGAATGTTCGATGACATAATTGATATCAACTCAGGCGGGCAAATTCCATTTGAGTGCCTGATTAAACGATTCGCGAACGATATCCGGACGGATGACGAATCAACAGAGCCTTCGATAACGCGCAACAAGGCGGGCCCGACAAACTGGCCGGACGGTATTCTGCAACGCGCTTATAAAAAGTATAAGGAAAGCTATCATTCACAGATGCTCTTGCATGACGATGGCGCCTTCGCATTGGTGATAGCCGAGGTCTTGACGAGACTGCCGAACATCCGGCACGTCATGCTCCACGATGGTGTTCTCACAAACAACTACGATCTAGGCCGCATATATGACCGAGTTGACGAACAAGACACCTCAGCTCAAGCCGATATCTTGACCCAAGTCCTTTCTCGGCCAATGTTATGGGAGGAAGCACGTTGGATCCAACCAAGCGAATTCATCTGGCCTGGGGTTCCGACGAGATTACTCGTGGATATCCCTCTAGCCCTAGGCGCTATAGATTCACTGCTCATCGATCAACTTTCCATTCATGTATCAGCTGCGCCGGATTACACGACTTTGCAACTTAGCAGAGATGAAAAAGTCAAGTTATCAGACGCCATCAAACGGGTTGATCCAATACAGTTCAGCTTTCAGCCACGGTGCCGTAGCGGTTGTGGTCCACGGGTCCGAAACGAAGAGGATAACAACACAGTCAGGACAGCGAGTGAGATGGAGGTCATAAACGAATACTTGGGTGCAATCTTCAACGCTGGATGCATCGCACATGCTGATATAAATTTCGGCGAGTTCTGGTACAGCCTGGGGCTCGAGTCCATGCTCGCTGCTCCGACCTCAGTTGGCATCGGATTTACGTGGCCTCCGGGGTCTGCCCTGCGCTCCATTCAGCTCACCGAGATCTCGGTCACTACTACGGAACTTGGAGCGTTAGCTGCGGCTCTCGATATTGAGGCAGAGATATCGCTCTTCATGGTTTACATCAGAGTTGGCCTGTGGCGAGATGCTCTCCAGGCATTGAGAGAAGGGCTACGTGTTCCGCGGTCGGTTTCTATCAGACATCCGGTTGGCGGCGAAATTCAGAATCTCTCAGGTGATCAAGTCGAGTCAATTTTCAACTCTCAATACACAGAAGAGGGCACAAAAGCTGAGTGTTATGCAATGGGAAGAACGTTGGATAATCCACTCGCTGTAATTATATAGTCACTATACAGCTTTCCAAAATGATTTTGGCCATAATGTATGAGAAAATTGGCAGACGCGTCAAACGACCGAAGCTATATCTAAATTGATGGTTCATGATATACTCTATGCCCCTTCAACTGCACGTTGGCCAACACCTACAGTCGCCTCTCCCTTTAAGTGATAAAACATATCGATTTCCTCTTCATAGAGCTTCAAAGCAGCTCGACGCGAAATAGTGCCCTTCTCAGTCCGTGGGAAAGGGCGCTTGGGATCTGATAGAATGATGTAATCCCTTCTCAAGTAGCCCCTCAGCAACTGATTCTGATCTGCTTGGTCAATGATATCTCCAAGGCTTTTCGTCAGCCCTTGAATGGTCTCTGGGTCTCTTGGCGTATCATCTCTCAGCTCTACCATCAGACAAGCAAACTTCTGCCCATTTCCAATCTACAAAACCTGCAAGCAATTCAAGGCTATGTCGCAAAACTTCAGTCTCACTTACCATGACACATCCTTTTACACTGGGATGAGCACAGATCATATTGTCCGTCTCGAGGGGAGACAGCTTCTGCGCATCTTCCAAACAGATGAGGTCGTTGCTTTTGCCCATGTAAAGACAGAGATTGGTCATATCCACCAAGGGGACCACGCATGAAATTCTCAGAATCAACATTGGAATTAAAAGGCAGCGTTAAAGAGTGTCACTAGTAGGTCTTCCAGTCGAACAAATAGAGTACTTTATAATTAGGTCTCTTATCTTGGAATGACTTATTGGGTTTTAATCAATATCTCATCTTAGAATTGTAGGGTAAATAGCAACACCCAGGTATACAGAACGGAGTGACTTAACTGCTATCTTAGCATTGAATAAAACACCGCTATCGATGTTAGCGCTGATGTTTCTTCGCTCCCGCTTCAAATGCCGCCAAACCTGCTTAGGCCGAGGTCTCAACAAGTTCCACTTATCTTATCGTGCCGAGGTAGGCGTCCACGTGACGTGTCATCGACGCGTTTGCTTCTGAAAACCAGTTCAAATGATCAAGACTCATCGCTTATCCTCATCAACTCGACATAACCACTTCCTCTCCATTCCCTCATCTTCATCATGGTCTCGGCACAGAACAGAGGCCGTCGCGAGACGCTCACGGTCGTGGATAACAGAACAAACCAGACCTACGAGATCCCCATCACTCACAATTCCATCCCAGCGACAGAATTCAAGAAGATCAAAGCCGAGCAAGGCAATGATCGCCCTGAAGATGAGACTACGCAGGGTCTTAGGGTGTATGATCCCGCGTACATGAACACCGCCGTCGTGCAGAGCAAAATCACATACATCAACGGCCTGGACGGCGTTCTTCGGTACCGCGGATATCCGATTGAGCAGTTAGTCGAGAAGAGCAATTTTCTCGAGTCAGCGTATCTTCTCATCTACGGAGATCTTCCCACCAAGGCGCAGTATGATGAGTGGCAGGGCGAGGTGATGCATCACACGTATATCCACAGCGATATCGAGAATATGTTCAAGTCGTTCCGCTATGACTCTCATCCCATGTCCATGTTGAGCGCGGCGTTCGCTACGCTTGGAGCTTTTGCTCCGGAGGCTAATCCCTCGCTTGCGGGACAGAAACTCTACACCAACGCTGCTTCGGGCAATATGGATTCTCTTAAGATGTTGGACAAGCAGATTCTCCGGATTCTTGGAAAGGCTCCTACTTTGGCGGCTGCATGGTACAGAATGCGACAGGGCCGACCGTTCAACCGCCCTGCGCAAGGCTTGTCATACACTGGAAACTTCCTCTATCTCCTGGACAACCTATCTGAGCCAGAATACCAGCCTCATCCTGTTCTCGCCAAGGCCTTGGACAAGCTTTTCATTCTCCACGCCGACCATGAGGTCAACTGCTCCACCGCCACGGTCCTGCAAGTTGGAAGTTCTTTGGTCGATCCCTACAGCGTCGTTGCTGCAGGATGCGCAGCACTCTACGGCCCATCTCACGGAGGAGCTTCCGAATCAGCAATCAGAATGCTTATCGAGATCGGATCCCCCGAGAACGTCCCCGCTTTCATGCAAGCCGTTGAGAGAAGGGAACGCGTCCTCGTAGGCTTCGGCCACCGCGTCTACAAAAACGTTGATCCCCGCTCAACAGCAATCCGCAAGCTCGCCGAAGAAGTCTTCGAAGTCACAGGCCGCAACAAGCTACTCGACACAGCCCTCACGCTCGCCGACTATGCGCGCAAGAGCGAATTCATGCGCAGCAGGAACTTGTACCCCAACGTGGACTTTTACTC
Organism: Fusarium denticulatum; assembly: GCA_013396175.1. Taxonomy (NCBI): domain Eukaryota; kingdom Fungi; phylum Ascomycota; class Sordariomycetes; order Hypocreales; family Nectriaceae; genus Fusarium; species Fusarium denticulatum. The sequence continues at coordinate 489,953 of JAAOAK010000018.1, read as the reverse complement.
TGGCCTGATCTACCAGGCCATGGGATTCCCGCTTGATTTCTATCCTGTTTTGTTTGCGGTTCCGCGATGCGTTGGTTGGTTGGCGCATTGGAGACAGATGATGTTGAACAAGTCGGGTGTCAAGATCTGGAGGCCGAGACAGCTCTATGTTGGAGAGGGGGAGAGGGAGTATGTTGATACCAAGGACCGAAAGGAGAAGCCTGATGCTACTGTTTTTGATGCTCCTGTCAAGGTTGAGCATGGAGGCGAGAAGCAGCGCGCCGTGCTTGCTGCTAGTGCCGGGCTGAAGAGTAAGCTGTAAAGCAGAACATTGTTGGGATCACTGTGTATTATATCTGGTTCTTTGGGTTGATTAGCCCTCGCTGTTCTAAGCCATTATGTTATTGTAAGCAAGTCTTTTCATCCCGAGAATGTAATCAGCCAATTATGAAAGACGAAGGGGCGTTATCCCAAAGTGGTTACTGTTTAGCCAGAGTTGTGAGATGGATGCTTAATATTATGTATGTTATGAGCATATAAAAAGTCCCCTTATGCCGCAGAGAGTCTTTCAATGTCTCCATTAGGTGACAACTCTCCCTCGTGATGAACCAGACAGGGTTCAGCCTCGAAAGGTAAGTTTTGTATTGTTGCATTTATGAGCCTCACACTTGAAATCGATGTCGATTTGTAACTACAAGTACCAAACTCAATGCTTAAGCGGTTCTCCGAAGCTGGCACAATAGATATTGCAATAAAGCCAAGCCAGCACGCCAGATCCAGAGCATTCCCTAGAGCAGGACGAGCCTGAGGAGCTAGACGGACTGTAAGAGCTGTGGCCGTCGCATGTTACATTCTTCTTCACGGTAAGATTATCGCCAACCTGTCCATCATGACCTTGGATGAACTGCCAAGACAGGGTTGTAGCGTTGAAAACGGTCAACTTGGAAAAGCCGAAACTGGTCAAGTTACGATGAGCTGTTATGTCAGGTAAGGGCCAGGACATATTGATGGTAGCGTGGCTTTCGATGTTTCCAGCAGCGCCGTTAATGAGATGGACCATCGAGTGTCCAGGCCTCAGCTCGTAAGTACCATTCTTCTCACTATCGTTCTTAATCGCACGATGATCGACGTCGCAATTTCTTATAGGCTTGAGACGCTCATACCAGTGGACGTGTCTATGAGAAGTTAGTCTGGCATACTTGACAACCTCGAGGTGATGACTTACCCAGCGATGTATAAATCAACCTTGTTTCTCAAGAACAGCCCCTCAAAGGCCTCGCGAAGGTGCAGATGATATTTGGCGTCGTCGTGGGAGCTGTACATGGGACGATGACCCATGACGATAACCCAGGGTGTTTTACACCGATCAACCTTGCCAAGATCCTCTTTCAACCACTGGTATTGTTGATACGCCTTGTTGTCATGGATGGAGCCCTCGATGTATCCAAAAGGCCCAGCATCAGTGATATATGTCTCGTTTCGCAGAGGGTGAGCTTTCCCGGACTGAAGATATATCTCTTCCTCCAAGTCATCCGTCTCAAAGTCATCGCATAAGTCGATTTTGGTGCAGTGATAACCAGTCGGTTCGGGTTTCTCGGGCTTGCACTTAGCCTTGCCCTTATCTTTGCCTTTGCAGTCTTCCTCTTTTTTAGCCTTTTCAATATCCTCTCGGAAAGTCTTGTCGGGGCTGTTAGCATAGTCCGTTTCCGTATCGATGGAAACGAAATGAACGAGGCCGTAGTCAAATGAATGCCAGAAATTACCGACGCCTCCGGACTTGTCACCTGCCATAGAAAAGCGGTTCTGGAAAGCTGTGAAATTGCGTTGCGAAGGCGGACAGGAATAATATGTGAGCGTGGCGTTGGGGTTATCGCCAGACATCGTAGTGTTCATTTTGTTCTCATTGAGATATGACGATAGGACATATGGAGGGTTATCATGGTCGGCACACGTGGCCTCATGATTGCCAGGGAGAACAATGTAAGGGATCTTCATAGTGATGTTGTTCATCCACTGCTGCCAAAGGTCCCAGTTGGATTCGTAAAGGACACCGACATCGCCGCCACGAGGGCTGCCTTGATTTGGGATCTCATATTCTGGGAGGGGCGTGTCGAAATAATCAGGATTGGTGTCGTTGTTGGGTAGGGAACTGTTGCTGCCGTTATAGCAGACGGGCCAAGCTGAGAAGTTACACTGTACAATGCCAGAGTACCAGTCATCCGCGTAGCTGAGATCTCCACCGTGCCAGACAAACGCGAGCTCTCCCTCTTTCACAGCTTGGTTCATGTAGGAGTACGTTCCATTCGCATTTGTATACCCCATATCGTTATTGATGGCGATACTAAATTCAGATGGGTCGCCTACAGCCTGGGCAGTCTTAAAGCTTAGAACAGCAGAGTCGGTTGTGCCATTTGCAGCGGGGATTTGGTAGAAATAGGTTTTGCCTGGTAGAAGCCCTTCTATCTGGACGTTGTGGAAGAATTGACTGCATTGCGTGACAGCAACGAGAGAACAGGGAGGAGTGCGGTCGTACGTTAAAGTCGAGCCGGGAGGACTCTTGTCTAAAGACGAAGGACTGGTCCCCCAATTAACCACCGGTGCCTGACCAAGACCAAAGGGCGTTTGGTAGTGGATATTGATGCCAACGGTGTCCCCTCCAGACTGGGCAGGTATGTATGACAGTGAGATGACATTGACGTTGTTGGTAGCATTGGCATAGCCAGGATGGACAGCTGGGGGTTCAACAAGACGGATGAATCCAGTGTGCTTGTCACCATTAATCGTATGGTCAACCCAATCACCGATGGGGATGTCAGGTCCATTGTATGGGTAAGTTTCGTCGACAGTCGGTGCCGCTCGAGCAAACGCAGCGAAAACGCCTGCGAACAAATAGGGCGACTTCATATTTCGTCGAGATTTGAGTATGGCACCTCCAAGGAGACGAGAGCAATTGATCAAGGGAGCAGCCAAGCCCAGTTATGCTTTAATACTGACCGAAGCAACATAACCACGCCCCCTACGCTATGAACTCATGGAAGTGAGTAGTGTCAGCCACTCGGTTCCCTTGGCCAACAGGAATAAGTCTGTTTGTATTCTCATCAATTGATTAGCTACTGAAGTATGCGCTATCGGTGCCACTCAATTCCAAAAATGATCTTCAACTCGGCACGGAACGACGGGACAGCCCCGCGCCTTCACTAGTCTGGGTATAGCACGCCATTTTGGGGATAGCAATTGGTGACAGATTCCCGTTATGGCTTGTCACAGCGGCAAGTATTGGAGTGGCAGCGAATATCGCTGTCTGATTAGCTGGTTTACGCTAGCGAAGGTCTCCCTTGCATGCGCCAGAGATGACTATCGATATGGTATTGGAATGTCAGCCAGCCACAATTAGGTCTTGATTGGCCTTTGGACAAGCTTATCTTATCTCGTCCCAGCTGAGATTAGATTGCTAGATCCGAGATTGAGGCTCAGGGTCCGAATAATGTGGCGTCTTCAGAACTGGGAAATTGTTCAAAATCGAAGTAATAAGAATGCTTACGTATTGTTGAGAGGGAGGAATCAAGCAGATAATTGGTACCTTGTATGGCAATTGAATATGCAGTGCAGTGGAACGAAACCAATTTCTCACTTAGTCACGCTTTTGCTTCCTTCGGACAGGGATGATCAACGCACTTGTTTACTTTAAGACAGCGGTAACTGTTCACTTAAGGCCATCGAGGAACGCTTTCGAGCTGGTCATAATTAATGAAAGTGTCAAACTCCATGTACCTCATCGTTACTCGACAAGTCTGTATTGTCAGAATGGCTTAGTGGCCAGTCTAGTCCTGGATCATTGGTTACCCTGCATTAACGCGGTACAGGTCGTGATTTCTTCAAACAGAGACCGGAAAATCATTAACCCGACAAGCGTATAGACTTTTCTCTGCCTATTCAACAGGTCTCGGTGCAGCTTACCCAATGCCCGTCTATCTGCCCTATAGTATCAGATAATTGCCTGGCACAGAGAGTCCGCGAAAGACTATGTACCTGGACATGACGGCAGTGCTTTTATAGCTGCTGTTAAAGGAAACACCCGGCCTCCGCTCCTCCAACCAGACCTCATAACAAGCGCGACTCAATAAAGCGTAATGACGCCGCGAGTACGGAGTATATCATTTTCCAGCCATGAATCAATAGCCTTCCAGGTGAAGACTACAGTTTCAACTCTGCCCACTTCTAATGCGGTCGGAACGGAAGGCATAGAGTTTGATGTCCTGATGACAAGCACCCTGGACGTGATTGGTAGACGTCCTGGCGTTTCAGATACTGCCGGTTATCCGAACACAATCCGCCTTATCGTTCCTTTGTCACCTGTCAAAACACTTTAGCGCGGTCCGGTAAAGTAGCCTTTGGCGAACCTGAAACGGCCCACGTAATGTTAGCGGCAAAATAAGCTTTCCAGTCTCTCTGTAAGCGATGATTGATGCGGATAAGGGGCTCGAGAATGGCCAGACATCATCTAAACGAACCTAGACGAAGGAAACATATATTGTCGCTTAGTGGCACGTTCATGGTAATCGGGTAAGGCAAGAGTAAATATGTGTAGCAGTCATAATAGAATTCGATGTTTATCTGGGGGTTTCCATGGAAGAGCTGGGTATATCAAAGGCAATCAGCGCCTTATCTCTCAAAATGCGCCTCTGTTCCCAACCGCGCCCTGAAATGTTGCAACCTGCATTTTGCAGCAAATTCTCGCCATTCTTGTCGGAGCAGACGGCAACGGCAGTCCTTTTGCGTCGCGTTATTCTGAGCCCCTCGAATTTAACAAGAGCCTCAAAACGACCAATATGTGCCGTCTTCCCGACACCCCTGTTTGCTCCTGGGATGATGTGGGATTTCTGGGGAGTTGGGAAGTAATTACCGCTTGACGAGAGGTCGAGTTACCTTTGATGTCAAGAGCTTGACTCTAATTCAATACTTTAAAGAAGCCGAGTCCTTTTACATGCTGCTGTACAGAGTAGGACTGCCTGACTCTTCATTCATTCATCTTTCGCTCACTATTGCTTCTTTTGTACATTCATTTTGATTTAGATGATGAGCTCTTGAATCTCTTGGATAAAAATCGCCTTTCATTTCATAATCTATCATACGCTCATTAGTCGGCAATATGCTATTCTCGCTCGTTCTTCCTACTCTTGCTTTCCAAGCCAGCCTGGCGCTCGGCGATACATCCGTTACTGTCAACACCAACAAGAAACTCCAGGTCATCGATGGCTTCGGTGTCTCTGAGGCCTATGGCCACGCCAAACAGTTCCAAAACCTCGGCCCCGGACCACAGAAAGAGGGTCTCGATCTTCTCTTCAACACTACAACCGGCGCAGGCTTATCCATCATCCGGAACAAGATCGGCTGTGATGCCTCCAACTCAATCACGAGCACCAACACCGATAACCCCGAGAAACAACCTGTTTTCCATTTCGATGGTGATGATGATGGGCAGGTCTGGTTCAGCAAACAGGCCATGAGCTATGGTGTAGATACCATCTACGCTAATGCTTGGTCTGCGCCTGTATATATGAAGTCAGCCAAGAGTATGGGTCGTCTCTGCGGTACACCTGGTGTGTCGTGCTCCTCTGGAGATTGGAGACATCGCTACGTTGAGATGATAGCCGCGTACCTCTCATACTACAAACAGGCTGGAATCCCAGTTTCACACGTTGGTTTCCTCAATGAAGGCGATGGCTCAGACTTCATGCTCTCAACTGCCGAACAGGCTGCAGATGTTATTCCTCTCTTACACAGCGCTTTGCAGACCAAGGGCCTTGGCGATATCAAGATGACGTGCTGTGACAACATTGGATGGAAGTCGCAAATGGACTACACCGCGAAGCTGGCTGAGCTTGAGGTGGAGAATTATCTATCTGTAATTACCTCTCACGAATACTCCAGCAGCCCAGATCAGCCTATGAACACTACCTTGCCAACCTGGATGTCCGAGGGAGCTGCCAATGACCAGGCGTTCGCCACAGCGTGGTACGTCAACGGCGGTTCCAACGAAGGCTTCACGTGGGCTGTCAAGATCGCACAAGGTATCGTCAATGCTGATCTCTCGGCGTATATATACTGGGAGGGCGTTGAGACCAACAACAAAGGATCTCTATCTCACGTCATCGACACGGACGGTACCAAGTTCACTATATCCTCCATCCTCTGGGCCATTGCTCACTGGTCGCGCCATATTCGCCCTGGTGCGCATAGACTTTCGACTTCAGGTGTTGTTCAAGATACGATTGTTGGTGCCTTTGAAAATGTAGATGGTAGTATCATCATGGTGCTCACCAACTCTGGCACTACTGCTCAGACTGTGGACTTGGGTGTGTCGGGAAGTACCTTCTCGACAGCTCAGGCTTTCACTTCGAATGCTGAGGCACAGATGGTCGATACCAAGGTGACTCTGTCTGACGGTCGTGTCAAGGTCACGGTCCCGGTGCACGGTGTCGTCACTGTGAAGCTCACAACCGCAAAGAGGTCGAAACCGGTTTCGACTGCTGTTTCTGCGCAATCTGCTCCCAAGCCAACTACTGTTAAGCACACCTTGGCTCACCAGAAGACTTCTTCAACAACACTCTCGACTGCTAAGGCACCAACCTCTACTCAAACTGCCTCTGTAGTTGAGTCAGCCAAAGCAGTAAAATACCCTGTCCCTCCTGTGACATCCAAGGGAGCCGCGAAGAGTGCTACCAAGACGGGTACCAAGAAGAGCACTACGAAGAAAGGTTCCAAGAAGAGTTCCCACCGGTCGCACAAGGCGCATACTGCCACTCATCGCCGATGCCGTCATGGTAGTCACCATCGTGGTCACTGCACCTATTAATCACTTTAGCAAAGAGTGCTGTTCTTTTCAGCAACGGCCTTGCCAACTTGCACTATTGGATAACGTTCAAGCGATTCCTTGGGCCGTAGGATTCTTTCCCAACTTTTCTTTCACTTGTATTTATAATCTGCGCCTGGGATGCGCTTGGAACATATATGTCTTTTGCTGGCCGGTAAAGACGAGTATCTAGCTATTGAGAACTAGATGTATAGCATGGCTTGATAGCACATCTATTGATCGCTGGTCTCAAAAAGAGTGATCTGTGATTAAAGCATTTGTCTGTCAAGTGGTTTGTCAACGTTATAAGTAACCCTGTCGTTTACCGCAAAGTCGTGGCTGTGCAGTCACATGAGGACCATCATCGCGATGGCTACAACAAGCTCTTAGCTCTGTAGACAAACGAGGTAGTCGATAATGGTTAATCTGCCGCAATCATCAAGGGTCTCTACTGAACACCTATTTTTGCTGTATGAGAATTGGCATTGAAGGCAAAAGCGTGCACGCCCCAGAACGGTCATCCAAACAATTCAAGGGAAGGCGCTGGTATGGCTCTGTATATCACAGCAATTTATTGGTGCGGCTTTTGCATTGTGCGGAGTATCTTGCGGAAGTTTTCGAGACTTGCCCGGGTCATAGATCATGGGACCTATATTGTCGTTTTAACTCGAGAGAAGACACTATTAGCTCGGCTATGGCAAAGATTCCCTGCAGTGGGAACAAACAGGCCAATGCGGGGAAAGGAATCTGGGGTAGTGTCGATTAAATTATCCGATCCAATCAATTGACTTGAGTTTAGTGTCCTCTATGACTAACGTGAGAGCCTTATACTCTTATTCAGAAATGATCTTCAACAGCGATGTCATGGCGAAAGTGGGACGTTTGTGCAGGTACAACTATAAGAAGCCACATATATTGCCCTTGAGATTTCGATACGCGTCCATCAAAACAACCTGTATTGCCACATCTTCTTTCGCAATGTTATCTTTGCCGAGTCCATCCGTCATACTCAGCGCTTTGGCGGTGTTGTCTATCCTCACCTCCGCGACGCCTACAGGGGCCCCACCAGCTGTGCCGCAAGCTGCCAAGAGGGAGATCAGTTGTAACTCCAACTATGAAGGTTACGCCTTTCTCTACTTCAGCAACCGTGATGAAAACATTTATCTAGCTGCCAGCAACGGAAATGACGCCCTGGCCTTCACCGAGCTCAACAATGGGAAGCCCATCTTGACATCCACAAAAGGCGACGGTGGAGTCCGCGATCCCTTCATCCTGAGGTCACACGAGGGAGACAAATTCTACATCCTCGCAACCGATCTTTGCATCGGGTGCGGCACTAGCTGGGGAGATGCTCAACGCTTTGGCAGCCGATATCTCGAGATCTGGGAGTCAAAAGACCTGGTCAACTGGAGTGTCCAGCGCCATGTTGAGGTGTCGCCAGATAATTACGGCAATACATGGGCACCTGAGGCTTATTATGATGACGACCTCGGGACCTACGTTGTTTACTGGGCATCTGGCATTTACGATAATGAAGCAAGCCCCAATCACGATCCAATTGAGTACCAGCGCATGGTATATGCTACAACGGATGACTTTGTAACGTTCAGCGACCCAAAGGTCTGGCAAGATGAACCGCCGAATGGCCGGATTGACTCCACCGTCATCAAGGAGGACGGCATCTATTATCGTTTCACAAAGGCTACTATTGAAGGCTGTGCGGATATTGTGCAGGAAAGTAGTGCTTCGTTGACTGCAGGGTTGTCCGACTGGCGTCAGATAGCAAGTTGCATCGGAAAAAACGCGGGAACGCAAGAGGTGGAGGGCCCTTCAATCTTCAAGACCAACTGCAAGGATGTCAATGGTGCTAGGTATATCCTTCTGGCTGATGAATTTGGCGGCAATGGGTATGTTCCACTTGAGTCGGCTGATCTCGCTGGTGGGAAGTGGAAACTCCGCACGGGTTACAAATACCCCGAGTCTCCTCGTCACGGGACCATTATCCCCTTGACTTTGGAGGAGTTGGAAGGTATCCAGAAGGCGTTTGCCAATACGGATTGAGTGGCGCAATGTACAATAGCTGGATATTTAGTCGTTGATATAATGCACGCGGTCACATGAGGACTTGTGTCGAGGTTGGATTATGGAGAGCACATGGGCACACAGTCTCAACAGATTTATGAGATAGTAAGACGACATCGCATGCTCTGACAACGCGGAACAACACAGCATTGGTGGTCTTGAGGGAGCTTTTAGAGTATTCGAAGGTTTTTAAGAAGTTATATAACCTGAAATGTCTTGCAATAAAACAATTCGGTCTCCTTGACCTCACTTCAATTCCTGAGCACATTTCAGATGTAATTGCACTAAAGCTTAGTCACTTAAGCACCTTGTAAACGAGGCGAACAGAGCTTTCAGTTCTCTATCATAAGAGACATGTTTAATATACACCTTAGCAAAGCTTTAGCTAGAAGCGCGTTAGCACTGCGTTACACTGCATCGCCATAGTAGCTGATTCATCGGCCCCCGCCTTTAGGCTTCTGACGCGTCAAGCTTTGTTTATGAAAATGAAAATTTCAATCAAGACCTCAACTCGACTCAACTCGACTTTTGCATCCCCTGAAGCATTGACACGATGAATCCGTTCTTCCTGGTCCAGGATCAGGAGCCAGATCCGCCGTTATATGGTTTCACGAAGAGAACCCTCGAAGCATCCATCCGCCGCCCGCCATGCGAATACGCCGACTGCGAGAACAGCTTCTACCCCGTCAAGAAGCAACGCCACGCCCAACACTCCTACCACCTCCGACTCTCCGATGCCGCCGCAGAGCGTAACGCGCGCTCCCTCATGCAAGACATCCATCGCAGCCGAGACCAGCTAAGTAACCGAATACAAGTCTTCGGCGATGTTTTGATAAGCCGGTGGAAGAAGCGAAGTCAAGCCAAACGAGCGGCTCTATTAAAAGAAGCTGTGCCCGATCTTAGAGAACAGCAGTGGCTTATTCCGCGATACAGCTACACACACGAGAGCCTTTATATACGCGAAAGAACTGCAATTCGGAGACATCAACTCTTACTACCCTGGCTCAATATTCAAGTCCTCAAGACCAACCCTGCAGTGCTTTTCGCTCTCCTTCACTACCAGACCGCCTACCCTCCACAGTCCTAGGCATCATTCAACAACAGACAGCTCATTCTCAGCTAGGGAGGTGGGTATTTCGACGTTAACTTCTCTCCCAAATGCATCGTCATGTATGGAGGTAGATATAGATCGCTAGTGGATTAGGAAGCAGAGGATGCACATCGTAGTGATACTCTCGGATACCCCAGAGCCATACTAGTTCTCGAAGCGCAAGCACATCTTCTCGAAACTCTCTGCAATATTGTAAACAAGATCCTCGAAGGAGTTGACCCGCTACAAGAACCACAAGCCGAGAAGTGGCACAACCTCGTCAGCCACGAAGCCTTCCGAGAGACAGGCGCCGTTAAGTTCTAGTCTCCCTACACCAACCAGGCCTTCTCACGCCCACCCACTTTCAACTGCGACTACCTGATCGCACTCGCAAAGTCTCGACTGGATGAGATTGGCGATCACTTATGGTACTTGCAGTGCGATGATACGTACATCAGACGATACATCAAGATAATAATCGCAACCGAGAACTTCAAGAAGGCGCCCAAACACCTCAGAGCTATAATGGTCACCCAGCGTGCTGTTCTCGATTTCCACAGTTATTATTAGTGGCGTTAGATCGAAATGGAGTGCAAGCATGTGGATGCAGTGCGCAAGCGATTCAGCGACTCTATACACCCTAGATCGCCCTTACCCCCCAAATACAACAAAGCCATAGGTGCTCTTGGGCTTCTTCTTATCAGCAAGGTCACATACAGAATCAGTCTGCTGGAAGAGCTATTACCATACATTCCAGGCATGCAGCAACACTGGGAACTCAACCCCAACCAACTTCCATCTAATGCCCCATCTGATGCGGTCGGTATGACCAGACGAATAACGCCTCAAAATACACAGCAGTCGCTTGCAGACGACCCCCTCGACTGGTGTCTTATGCAGCTGCAGGGGAAATCCGACAACGAGAACTACTTCGACCATGGCATGCTCTTCTCCATGCTCCAGGACCACTTGTCAAGTAACCCATCCGAGGGCAAAAGGCTTGACGAAGTCACCTACAGGGCGCTATCTGATCTGTCAGCGTCTCACGAAATGCTAGTCGCTGTTCTGTCACACACGCCTCGCAACAGAGCGCGACATCTGCATGATGTAATCGCCCAAGAAGATCGCGAATGTTGGAAGACGCAGCAGCCGTTCAATATTGATGGTATCGTGTTTGAGCGCATTAGTAAGGCGTTTATGAAGGACTTTTTCCGCGTGAATCCACCAACCGGTCCCAAAAGCCCCGAGTCGATTTCGCAGTCTTGGGCTCTTCGCGTTGCAGTGGAGAAATTCTGGGAGTCAATCAGGGCTTTTCTGAGAAAGGATTTGACCCGGAGTGGTCCTGGATTTACTCAAGATGAAGTTGACAGCCTTCTTGGTGTTGTTTCAGCAAACCTCAGTGCAGAGTATATCGAGGATGAGCAACGGGCACAGGCTGAGATGTTCGCCGCCATACACATCGCAGATGAACCGCAGTCCATGACTGGCACCTTCAACGAGAGCCCTGAGCCAAGCCCCGCGTCGACCACGATAGCGCAAGGCCGAGAGAAGGTCAAGACGCGAGGAGAGCAGTGTTCTGCTGCCGGCGATATCACGGAACCACTAGGCGAAGCTGTGCAGAATATCACGAAAGACGCGGTCATCTCACTGACGAGGGAGTCGTTAGGTGTCATACATCTCATGTTTCCCAGCAAAGACAACGTAGCCAAGGAAGTCACATGGGATCGATTCGTCCGCGTCATGATCGAGGCAGGTTTCATGGCAAGGAACAATAGTGGGTCGGCAGTTGCGTTCAAGGATCCAGGGAATGGAGGAAGGATCGTCTTTCACAAACCGCATCCTGCTGACAAGATTGACCCTGTCCTCTTGCGAACCATGGGGAAGAGAATGGCAAAGTGGTTTGGTTGGAAGCGGGAGCTTTTCGCTTTGCGCGACGGGAAGACATCAGGTGTACAGGAATAATGTGTGTTGTTAGTCTCAGAGCAAAGTGTCATTGAAAGGATAGCGATAAATAATTTGTTAGAGTTTTGTAAAATCTGGTCCCCACCCTCTCTACCTGACGTCACATTATTGACATTGGTCTCGCCAAGTGGCATCACCGACAAGCCCGATGGCTTCTTCCATTGTCCACCGACAGACCTGGCCGTCACCGAAGGATCTCTCAGTAAAGGTGAAGGCACCCCAAGACATGTATGTGCTTGTAAAGAATAACCTCCAAGCTTTTTGGTGTGCTCTCTATTCGCAATAGGTGCCGCAATGTCCGCAATAGCGACCAGGAATAACCCAGAAATTATTCTCGGCTGTAGAGCATGTCGGATATCGAGTGCCAGGCATTGCGTTGTCGGTCAGAGGTTCAAGTTGAGAATGCATTTTGATGATATTTCAGGTGTTTGTAAGTTTGTAAGTGTGCGATGTAGTAGTGAGTGCTGTTTGATGTGTGTTGAAGATGAGATAGAGATGGGAACGATTAATGCGAGTTGAGCGGATCGAGCGAGGTTTATGTACTGAATGAGATGCTCGGTTTGGCAATTGTTCAGCACGAACATGGCTGTTTCAGAGTGTCGTGCGAGACAAACGATTACTGCCTCGTGACCTATTCCTTGATGAATCAGATATGTTCAGCATTTGTTCAGTGATCAGTGTCTCAGAACATTACTGTCGATGCGACAGCCGAGACAAACCTCATATGAATCAGATAGAATGGCCACAGTCGACGGTCAATCACAGAGCATGAACTTTGGACAGTTGCTCGCCATGTTACTGTTGTGTATCGTGCCAAATGATGATTCAGCCACAGCCTGAGACGGAGTCAGTCATTTCCATCAAAGTCAACATCATCACCACTGCGATGCTGTTGGGTATATCAGCGTATCCTTGTCGATATTTATCATGATAAATATTCCTAGTGGATTGGTGGTACTGATTAATTATATGTAAGTTCTATTCTATAAACTCTATCATCTATCTATTTACCAAGTGAACTTCATCAAGTTCGGATTCAGAGCAATCGGAAGAAAAAAGTGACAGAAGATGACCGTTCCAAGGGGAAAGATTGCAACAAGTTCATCGATCCTCCATAAATACGGGAAGGCATAGATACCGCAGATCATCAGCGCTGTCACTGCCAGACAAAAGATGAAGACATATTTGAAGCCCCCAATAATGATACTGATCTCCTGGAAGAAATTGGTGTCTTCCACCTCCTTCGACGTAGCGCCCCAGCTGATATCAATTGACAGCATGTGACAGAGAATCGCCTTGCAGACATGTATGGATATACCGCCCAGGAAAATAAACATGAGGGCCACCCACTTGAAGCATGTCCAGAGCTCCATGAGCAAGCTGACCTGCTGAGAGCGGTACCTGATCAGAGCGAGGGTGATATTGCCCGCTATAGAGAAGACAACCACAAGGGCAACCCAGACGCGCCAGCTGCTCATGTAGTAGTGATCCAACTCTCCGTTGAGCCATCCAATGAGGAAGTAGTTCAGCAGCGAGCCAATCCACGAATAACCAATGGCGTAATATGTGCCGATATAAGACATGATGGTGATCTTAGACCCAAGCGGCATATTCGACACGATGAAGCGTTTGAATAGCGGTGTGAAGATACCATGTCTCCACCAGTCTTTTATCGGCCAGAAGAGAAGCTCGCTACACCCGTACGCATACTTTTCCCACCGGGCCAACTCATCGTAAACAGTGAGTGAAACACCCTCTTTGAAGCCGTCGCCGCAATAAGCCGCTAGGCGGATATGATAACCCAGTGTTTGTAACCGCAGAGAGATATCAAAGTCTTCTGAAACGTGAGACTCGGACCAGAACTTTTCATACGGTGTTGTGGCGTTTGGGTCCTTCTCGCCGTTAATAATACCACCGTCTTGCGACCCAACTTCTTGCAGTGCAGACCAACGAATGAACGCATTATGCCCGACGAATGGTGAGACGTCGCCGTTGGCTACTGCATAGGTGATGGCTGTGTAGATGAGGTTGGTGAAGAATGTAATACCGCTCTCAAAATAGCTTGTCGTGACGTTCATGACGCCGGATGTGAACTGGAGGATCGCAACTTGTGGTGAAGCTTCGAGTTCGCTGACGGCGTCGATCAGACAGTCTGTTGGGACGCGGGTGTCAGAGTCCACAAGCAGGAGATAGTCGCCGACTCTGATGTCACCGCCTACCCACGCGCGGCCTAGCTCTTCGGAGAGGACATCATCGAGGCATTTCTGATATGCTGCATCCTCGTCGACTTGTGTCCACTTCTCATGGCGGTCGATTTGCACCAACCTGTCCTCCACCTTGAGGCTGATGCCCAGAGCGTAATTCATGTTTGACGCCTTCTTGAACTTGCCGCGGCGTATGAATCGTTTTATTCCTTCGCCGTTTGTGTTATGCCCTGGTCGGGCAACCCAACCTATGCTGTTCTCTTTGTAGAACATGCGTCGTTCCTCAGCTTCTTCTTCTGACACAAGTTGCATACCGTCATCGTTGATGAAGATACTAGCTGTACCGCCGAAAGACTCATAATTGCGAATGGCGGCGGAGAGGGACTGTACTGTTGGTCTGATTACACCTTCAAGACCTTCTTTGTACACTGGGCATTGAATAGTAACGTGAGGCAAGAGTACCTTCGTTCCATCAAGACGTTTGGTTCGCTTTGCGGAGTAAAACTTGGAATTGACTTTTAATTGCGTGACCGGTCCAATCATCTGAAAGATGGTCACAACGATAGCCTGGCAGAAGAACTAGCACAAGGTCAGCAGGAGTTCTCTGCATAATCTGGATGTTGTTCTTGCCAAGCTCAAGACAATCTGGGGAAGAGCCGTTACCAGAAGAAAGAAACGATACCAACGTCCCTCGCTCGCAACCTCAAGTGCCATTGCGCTGCAGCCAAGTCCGATGAGGCAGAGACATATGGCAACAGTCAACCCCACGATGACGGCGTTGAGAAGCGGTGTCGGCCGCGGCGCATCGGAAGCGAATTCTAGATCAGCATCTGCTACTACAGTCTCTTGCGACGCCGCGTAGACTTCTGTCGGTTGGACCTTTTCTGTAATGCTTGGGGCATGTGATGGTGCAACGGAATGTGAGGGTGTGTTGAGCATGGTCGTCAGTAGTTCTATACTCCCCCGAAGCAGGACGTTTACCCTAGTCTTTAGGTGGTCCTTTAGAGCAGGAGCCCCGACACGCCGCCGGCGTCTCAAAACGGCCCATTCCATTTCTGAGAAGAATGAGCCCTCGATGGAATTTCGCGTCTCTAGGGTACAGTCTTGATCGCGTTCATCGCTTGAGAGACTTCTGATAGCGAACCAGGGATAGCCGAGATGACGTTCCTTGTTACGCATAGCTCTCAAAACCTGGATCAATTAGTCTCCGCGATGCGCATGTTCTTACAAAGGACATGGACTTACGAATCTTCTTTCATCTGGGGGTACAAGGTCGCACTTTGTCACGACTGCGACGATGCGATTGCCCGTCACGTCAGCTGCTCGCGCAAGCCTGGGGCCTTCTTGAGTGCTCATATCACTCGTTGCGTCAACCACAGATCTAAAATTTGTTAGTATTCTACTGAGGACAGTAAGAGTCAAAACTGACAGGATGATAGTGTTGGGCTGCTTGACGAGATCCATTATGAGAGGTCTTGTTACCTCTTGGGTGTCATCAACGGACGGACCTGTATATGTAAGCTTTGATACTACGCAAATCGGACGGAAATGTGACTCGCTGGAAGAAAGTCCAGGTGTATCGACGATTTCCATGTTGAAAAAGTCTGGACCTGAAATATCAATGACAAGTACATTGTCGGATACTTGTTGCTCTTGTTCTTTTTCATCAGAGAACGCCGTTGCGATCTGCATGTGATTCGTTGCCTGTATTGTTGTCCTGCTATTAGCCTAATGTGTCAAGACAAGAGGGACGAAAGACTATACAAACCTGATTCAGAATTTGAGGAAGGTTAACAGCACCGAGATCACCCTCATAGTTTATCTCGAAACTGTGCAAATGGTCTGAAAGGTCCTCATTCTGTCCGTCGACTTTCCCTGGCTTTATCCGTGCCCTGAGCGTCGTCCCCGTCCGGCTGCTGTGCGTAAAGCAGGCATGGATGGGGAATTTAGTTGACGAGAGACGAGATCCATGGAGAGATAAGCCAGAAAGAGCTTCGAACAAAGATGTCTTGCCAGAGCCTTTGTCTCCAATGATAGCTACCTAAGTATATACTGTTAGTATTCATCTTTGAGGTACTAGGTATGTGAGTGCTTACAACCGGGACGGGTGTTGAGGCTCCCAGTGACAGGCCAGTGACATGACCAATCGACCCATTAGTTACAGCCCCTGACATGCTGACTGATCGTCTACTGGTTCCAGAATCCATCATGTCTATCATTGCTCTGTTTGACGATCCCTGGCGTTAAAAGAGTGCATCAGTCTTTGTTATGTAGCAACGGCCGTCGGCAACGGGAGATCGGCGGACACCGTGCTCGTTGCTGCATGGCAAATGGTTGTACCCTGAGGTGATACACATACCCCCGTTGACCATTCCGCCGACAACGAGAGAACCTTTGTCAGTTCTCACATACGGAAACGAGCTCGACTCAAAAGCTAGTGATTGGTAGGGTCGTAGTACGCGAGTCGTGCAGGCGGGCGTATTTGTGCCGTTAGTAGTCGCTGCATTCCACGGCAAATACAAAGTGGCTGAAACCGGAAAGTGTGTTGTGGATTGATTGAGACATCTCTTTCACGAACAATGGTGTGACACCATGGTCTAATGAATTTAGTGTGATAGTGCCATTTGTAAGCGGGAGTTAGTTACATTCTTGGACATTGACCCGGAGCAAAGACGGGCACAACATAGCTAATTAGTTGCGCATTTTTTGCCATTGTCTAGATCCAGAGCCAGACGCTTATTCAAGTATTAGATTCGTGGCTGAGAGCTTAAAATTTAATACATGAAAGTTTACAAGACAAGGGATACACAGCGTGTCGAAGTAGCTGGTAATCTAGCAGTTTTAGTATCTAATTCTATAGTCTTATATACAAAGCAACAAGTGGGAAGAGTAGCCCAAGATAAGATAGACAAGGCCGGATCATCAGACCCAGCGAGTCGCTATCTTCTGTGACCAACGACGGTACAATATACGTAGGCGTAGACGGCTTGGACGCTGTCACATTAGGCTTGACAACATTGTCGCCCGGTATAACACCCGTCGCATCACCCCCAAGGTACCAACTTCCTATATCCGTCAACTGCCCAAATGAATTAAGCATCGACACGTTATACCCAACATTCGACGTGAATGAGCGAAAAGAACCAAAGTACGAATAATGAGTGACGTTTCTAAACAACCATGTTAATCGCTATACTCAAAAGAGGTGAACGTAACTTACTTGTTTCCATCGAGATACTTCACTGACGTCTGGAAATAATCCTGCGTCGCAGCCAAAGACGAAAAGTCCAGCGCAAACTCCGTAACCCAGATCTTCTTTCCCGGAAACACATCCAACACGCCAGCTATATGACTCGCCATACCATCAAAGCTTCCGTACCAATGTATAGGGATAAAGTCAAACGTGCAGTTCCCCTTACAAGCTTCTACGAAGTCCGCAAGCCACGTGAACCCCGACGGCGCACCGGTAACCGCAGGCGCACCAAGCGAAACACCTAGTTTCCTCAACGGCTCAAGCTGTTTGATCCAGTACTTCGCTGCGTCTTTGGGTTTCATGTCACTGCCGCCGTTGGCCATTGAGTTATCTGGCTCGTTGAAGCCCATGACATAGGTGATGTTTCGGCCGCCAATGATTTGCGCCGTGACGTTTTCGAGAAAGGAAGTGTCTTCGAAGCCGTCAGGGGCACCCCAGAGCGTGGGGACGAATTGGAGGGAGGTGTTGTTCTCGTAGACCGAGCTGGGATGCGGTTTGTAGTTGTAGTACCATGTTAAGTCGGAGTGTTTTTGGACCCAGACTTTATCGTCCTGGGGGAAGTCGGAGTTGGGGATGTAGATGAGGCCGCGTTTTGAGGAGGGGTAGAAGTTGTTTGATATGGCGATGCAAGACGTTGTGAAGAGGGCCAGGGCCACAAGTGAGGATTGTAGGAGCATCATCTTGAGGTGAAGATCAGCAAGGGATGAGGTTGGTAAAACGAATGGAGCGGGATCTGCGCAGCAGGACGTTCAAACGGTAAGGAGAGACTGTCGCAGAAAGTCAGGTCGTTTAGGTTCGTTCAGGTTGCCATGGTCCAACTGCCGACAAGTCTTCGTGTCTAGAGCATGATCCCACGCGTAAGTTCAAGTAGTTGCCGTTTGCGGCATAAAACGTGGCATCTCCAGACCAACATTCGTTTACTGAGAACAATCCGAATCCTCGCTCTCGCAGTCTTGACTCGCGCACTCACAACAAACTACAAGCAAGGGCGGAACAGTCGGGCCGCTCAAATTCTCCTCGGCCATAAAAAGGCGGGTCATTGTGTAATATGGTTGGTTAATTGCGCAATAGCGTGCTCTTTAGTTATTGAATTACTTGACATGCATGCCATCTCGTACCTTGCAGTGTAAGAACTGATTATCGATACCGATACCTATTGCCGATCTTGGAGATGGGATGTTTTCCTAGTCGGATGATTTTGGGTGTTGGAATGTGATTTCTCCCCTGCCAGGGAAGTGATTCGGCTCCGTCGGCCGAAAGATTAATTGTCCGTTTAAAGGCTGTTTGCTTGAGTCACGGGGGCTCGGTGACATGTTGTTGGTCTGTGTTCAACTGTATCTGGTTTGTAGCGCCGACTACGGGGATTTTTGGTAGGTCGCTACCCCGCGATGAATCTGATGGGCGTTTGTAGTCATTGCTTTGACCTGGTAAGGCCTAGGAATCGATTCTCAATATTGTACTTTGCTCTTCTTGTATAGCTATTGATCGTATTTTTGCAATAGTCAAGTTCCAATACTCAACCGTTGTAACCTCGATGGAATTTCACTTCTACCAATCTGTATATTATGTCCGCTGTCACCATGAGTCAGACAGTGGGGGTTCACCCCGTGGGTATCCGGTGACGTAGCCTGCGAAAGTACGGAAGAGGCGTTATCAGGAATAAGTTGCCGTAGTGGACACGGCCAAATAAACGGTAGCCTTAAGCGAAGCAGGGTTTTTAATTGGCATTATACCCCTCTAGGGCAAGCGTCTACCTCGCCAAGTTTTTGACATATGCACTCTATTCCTCCAGATCCGCTTCAATACTACCTCGCTTAGCAGTGCCAAGGTATTGTGAACGAGATAATCGAGGAGACCCACAGGCTAGCACGTTAATCTCAGTATGCGGAGGTTCGCACTCATGGACTTTTGGACGGAAGCGAGTTTTGGGGGTTTGTTGGTTCGGTGTTGTCAAGTCACTTCGGTCTGTCTACGGCGACCGAAGTTTTTTGAGGTTGTAGGAATGTCATACGTTTCAAGGAAGGGGGTGTACTTAAGTTTGAATACAGATACGATTCATTCTGGCGTGTGAGCATTGGATGTTATTGACGAGAACCGGTACTGTAGAAGTTTGCTAATTTTTGATGGATTCTCCCTGCGAAAACTACATATCCTTGATTCTTATATGCCCGGCAATGACCACGTTGCCCATAATGCCAAGCACATCCTGTAAATCTAGCGCCCTGCCTTGCCGATCTTGTCTCGGCTCTTGCAACGGATATCATCGGCCGCTGCCACAATGTCGAGTACTGCTATTAGATCCTCTGGATCATATCTCGCCTCTACAAGCCATGCCAACTCCACGGAAGACTTGGTCAGACCCAGCCTTGCAGCTCAAAGTTCGACTGAGTCTTCAGTCAAGAAGAGATTCCCTGAGCGTCCCTACTTCCATTCCCGCCGAGTCCAAAAGGGCACTATCGAGAGACCATACCTCGCGGTGAAGGACCCTCGAGGCATATGGATCACCATTATCCCAGCTTTCGGCATCGCTGTCGGACTATTAGCCATAGCACTTCTAACATGGAGTGGCTATAAGTCAGTTGATAAACATCAATACTGCACGGTCTTTACAGATGACTTTTCGAATGGCTTCAACTCTACGATATGGAATAAGCAGGTTGAGGTCGGAGGATACGGGTACGTTGAAACTCCGCCTCGCATTGACGATGAGTACTAATCGTCACGGCATTCTAGGAATGGCGAGTTTGCGCTGACAACAGACACGGATGAAAACGTGTTCGTCCGCGACGGTCAACTCATCATAAAACCCACCCTCCAAACCGACAAATACCTCTCCGAAACAACAAAAATAAACCTCACCGCCCACGGGACCTGCTCCGCCACAACAACCCAAGACTGCGTCCAAGTCGCAAACCTCACCGCAAGCGAAATCGTCGCGCCCGTCAAATCCGGCAGAATCACCACCAAGAACTTTGGTGTCATCCGCTACGGCCGCGTTGAGATCGTCGCTAAGCTCGCGGCAGGAGATTGGCTCCTCTCGCAGCTCATGATGTCCCCAGCAAAGGACTACTACGGCGCGTGGCCTGCGTCTGGGGAGATTGATATTGGGATGGTGAGGGGGAATAATTACACTTATGATAATGGACGGGGAAATCAGCAGGTTTCGACACAGCTGCATTGGGGGCTGGATACCAGCACTGATCGGTGGCAGAGCACTTCGGGCGCAAGAAATTCGCTACGCACAACTTTCCACAAAGACTTTCATACCTTTGGACTCGAGTGGTCAGACAAGTATCTCTTCACATGGCTAGACCACCGCATCGCACAGGTCACGTACGTCAAGTTCAATCACCCATTCTACCAGCACGGCGGCTTCCACCAAACCCTTCTCAACGGGTCCCAGATCTCAAATCCGTGGACTGGGCCAGGCACCAGCAATGCGACGCCGTTTGATCGGCCGTTCTATCTGATCATCGCGCTAGCTGTTGGGGGCACCTCGGGCTGGTTTCCTGATGATGTGCATGGTAAGCCGTGGGTGAACGATGCGAATTCCCCGAGGACGGATTTCTGGAATGCCAAGGATAAATGGTATCCGACTTGGGAGAAGCATGATGGCGGAGAGATGGTAATTAAGAGGGTTTCTATGTGGCAGCAGTGTGACCGCGCTGCAACTGATTTATCGCATTTCTCATCAAGTTAGATTGAGATGTTTAATAAGTTGATTCCCAGAAGCAGAGTTTCCACTCCTCGATTGACCATTGTGCGCGCAAGTTCTTTGTTGTTCTGATCACAGTACATTCGATGCCGCAATTTCGCGCAAGGTGTCGAGGCTCAAGGGCTATCATCATTAACCATTGGGCACTTCTTCGGGCGGGCAAGGTCAAATACCGCTCTACGTGGCACCTCCTTGACCTGATCAAAGCGGCCAGCTTATGATGTTCTGATCCCCGTTGGCTACCCTGCAGATATTGACCAGGGGATCCACCTCACTTATCTTATCGATCTTTGGCTCTGCCACTGGCGAGCGAAAGCGCCAGGACGCTCATTCACATTGTTTCACGCTCCACATTGGAGGCCCCATCAACATAAACACTTCATTTTCGTTTGCATTCTGGATTCTTCTCCTGTGATCTTACCTTTTATCTCTTCAACTTCACTTTTGTTTTTTTTAATTTTCTTGGAAAACAACAAGCAGCCCATTTAACCAGCCTCAGCTGTCATCGCATCGACTTACAAATTGCGTGCCTTACCAAGAAACGCGAGTGGTGTAAGGTGTAGCCCGGAACCGTTGATGCGCCACTAGAAAACGCGAGATCTTGACCCCAAGGGACGAAGAGATTAAGGTAAACTATCCTAAGCTTAGGGCGCCATTTGATGAGTTTAGTCCAACACCCGGTCCTAAGTTTAGACCATCTCTTCATCCAAAACATCTGGCCGAGCCAGTCATCTGACACCACAGGGCAATTATCATTGATTCCAAGGCACTTCTTGGCCTCCAGTAGCGCCACCGTAGCTTCCGGTTTCACTATTTCACCATTTCGCGTGTCTGACTTGAGTGTCAGACCGCCATCTAGACCGCGAACCGCAAGACTCATCTCCTGTCGTTCAGCACAGAAGTCGAAGTCCACCACTGTCTCTGCTTCTGTTCTCTCTATTGCCCACCTCGACAAAAGCGGCAGCGCCTGGGACACGCACCAGCTGCTTATATGCCACGTCATTGCTACGAAGGAGCGGGGTAGTGTGCTTCCTGGATTCAAAAAGCCTTTCACCCCTAACGTCAGGCTCAGTAATGAGGCCTGTACCCAAATCGAGAAGTTCATCAACGGCCTAGAAGGTAAAGACCCCGCTATTAGCAAGCACTACTTAGTGGGAAAGTACGGTACCAATCTTGGAGAGATTTGGGCGACTCTAGCCACTGTTACTGCCTATACGCACAAGGCAGCTACCTCTACCACTATCAACCCCCCAACTGCAAGTAACCAGGGCTCTTCCCCGCGCAAGAGACCCAGACGAGACGCACCACCGGTCAATTGTAACGTTCAAGACTCTGATGACTCTGGCTCAAGCAGCTCTCACGAAGGTAACCAAGGCGGCGAGTATATGGTACAAGTGGCAGCAAAAGATCTCCCGCCTGAGGATAGCGTTGTTCTGCTAATCACACGCGTTCTCAACCTTATAAGCTACTGCACCCAGCCGTTCGAATCTCAGTTGGTAGTCGACTTCCGTACTGAGCGACAGAAAATTAGCCTTCAGATTCCTGGTGTAGATGGTGCTATTATTGCCATTGACGACGGCGGTCTGACTCTGGCCCAAGTCGCGATGGCAGCCAAGATCGCGAGTTCATGGAACGAGTGGCACATTTCTATCAGAAAGATTGAGATCGCAAGAAAACGCGAAACCTTGATCCTAACGGACGAAGAGACTTACCTAACTTACCATAAACTTAGGGCGCCCTTTAATGAATTTAGACTAACAATCTTTCCAAGTTTAGACGATGTCCTCATCCAAGACCAGGATGTCAGCTAGATATTTCGAAATCGTCACATCTGCAAGTGCATTTCGCACCCAGATCAAGACTGAACAAAGAAGCAATTGAGCGCTTTCCGTCGATGACCTCCAAGCTTCTGGTAGCCACTGGGGTTATCGCCAGCTGTTGGCCTGTCGGGTTATCGTCTCGCAGACATCACTGAATGTGCTCCCCGCATACGAAAAGAACACACAGCGTGTTGAAGGCTTCGAAATCAAGAAAGCGGGGGCTTTCTTAACGGATCTGACCCGGCGTCGATGCATCGTAGCAATCACTTCCTGATTTCCGAGTATGGCCTTGGGTCTAGTGGGTACAGCAGCTTCTCATTTCATGGCTTCCGTCAGCCTCGGGGTCAGTGGAGAAAGTCTATTCCCGCCGAATTTATGACGCGGCTACGTGGTTGATTGCCGGCTACAAGGTTGGGCTTTAGGCTACGAACACCGGCGATGAATGAGAATACGATATTGTTTTTCCCAATAAGCCTTGTGCCAGAAGCTTTCGCGATGACTATTAAATCTTATTGCAAAGGGAAGAGACCAAGAGGTATATGACGCGCGATCCTCAGTCGCGTGTGCCAAACAAAAAACATCATCGCCAACAACATTCATTCATTTCGCTTTCTTGTGATGCGTGCGCGCGATGGCCCAACAGACACCAATAACAAAGTCTCTGCATAGACTGTGCGTCAAGAATCCGCGCTTCCTTGTTCACCCTCATTTCTGGAACTCAGAGCACCTTCAAGCCCTGCACTGCGACTTCACGCACCACGACTCCTCCAGTGCCTTTCCGCCATTCCCACTACCGCCTGCACCTCCGCCCGCCAGCCACGGTGGACCAGACCTCACAGAGGATCTTAACCACTCAATTTTGAATGGCCCATATACCGACACCAAGTTCGCCTCCCTCACATGCCGATGTATCCTCTTGGCGTGGTCCCCTTCCGACGTGAAACTCCCTTCTTCTACAACAAGCTCGAGCTCCATATCCCCGAGTGCGAGATTTACAGAACGGACAGCATACACGAATTTGAGCAGCGGCCGATCATTGGGTATTTTCAATGCGAGAAGCTTATCAAACGGCGAGAACGAGCCCTCGTGCCTAGAAGCCATCCCGTTCCTGGCGCCTCGAATCTTCCTGTTGAGAGACTCTCCCAGCGCCGATTGCACGACTTGACTCCAGCGCTGTGGTTTGAGGACCCGTATTTGGTCTACGTCCTCCTCTCGCTGGCTCAACTGCAATGGCAGAAGCGGAAGAGCATGACAGAAGCCTTTTTTGTACGTCAGACCCTATCCCCGCGTTACTCTTTCCACTGACAACCAATCCTCCAGGTCCGATTGTTCGTAACCAAAGCCTCCGATACAACGCACGCGCACGTCTTCCAAGCCGACATTCCCTCCAAACTCTTACAGGCGCTCGACGACCCGACCGAAAACATGGGCAACCTCGTCTGGCCGGCAATACAACACATCGAGGTCCCATTCGAACCGCACGCAAGTTTCTCAGAGCGAGTCGCAGGGCAATTGCTCGCTGGTCTCAAGACACGGGCGCCGGAGGAGACACCGCGCGGAGAGAAGTGCAAGCGCGATGAGATGGAAGCCGAGGAGGAGACAAAAAGTGTCAAGGCCTGGGATGATGGTATATGCCGCTGGATGATGGCTGATGGAGCGGCGGATTCAGCGTGATTGACCTTGGTATTCTCACACAGCTGTCTGGACAACTCTCCAACAGCCAATACACCCGCCGGTGTTACCTACGAACCATGACGAGGCCCGACCGGCACAAGGCCAGGCATTACGAACGCACCAGAGCAACGAAACATATCCTGTATAGAGTAGCTATGAGTCCATTATCACAGAGATCAAATACATACCCAAACTGACCGATCTGCAGACATAAGTAATGCACATTCTCATCCGCACCCAGAGCTCTGCCACCCCAGGCAATGCGCGTCATCGTGGGCTTGACGGCAATGTTTATAGTAGCACCTTTGATAGGGACTAGTAATCTGCATGCATATCATGCCACGCCCAAATTGACATGAGATGATCATTCGCTCACTGAGTAAATATTTCGTGACGTAAAGCAGTGGTGATTTGTGATCCATCCAGTGGAAGATGCGCCCAACTACGCCACCAATTTGACCTTGTTGTTCACAAGATTCATCTGAGAAAAGACACTGTCTCAAGCCATCGCTAGGAGGTCGTTGTCAGTGTAAACAAGCACCAGTTTCGTGGCATTTGTTGTTCTTTACTAACCCATCCTGGTGAAAAATGTTATGCATACCATTCCATCCGCAAGATCAGAGTGGATGGCACTGTCCAGGCCCAGGATTTAGCTGCGTCCCCGATCTCCACATCTTGGTGTATCAGTTGCAAGCCGCTTACAGTATATGGATCCGTTTTGGAGCTCTCCCATCGGCAAAGCTTGGGAGACAATACATCAAGTTCCTTTGCATGGTTCCTCAGCGAAAGGGGCCATTGTAACACTGGGAAGCTCAGTTAGTCGTCCCAGTGAGTTTTTTGGCTTTCTGCTGTATATCAACCGTATCATTCAGTGTGCGAGGGATGAGAAAGCTCGAGGCCTTGGTCCGTAGCCTGTTTTATTCCCCCCAGAGTGAAAAGTCTCAAGCTCTTCATGGCAGCGAATTATTCACGTGGCGACGCGAAGTTCGTGAATGGCATGGTTCATGTCTGCGTCACTCGTCTACATCGGTCATGCATAAGACATCACCTCTGTTCCGATCTGTACGGATAGATAATTTACCCATAGTGCAAAGACCAATCGCGTCATCTCGATTCCAGCCGGCGTATATTACAACAAGCCTAATATTTATCGTAGGCTGTCAGGTCCTACTGGTATCATTAGGTGAAGACCATGCATCATACATACGGCTCATGATCTCAATCCTCCATCTCCTTTTCATAGCAGATCCATAGCTTATCCTGGTGCATTTGTGCCTTGAGGCACATATCTCGCAAGCTTACGCCCTCCCACCGAACAGCATAGAACCACATGTTAAGGGAGTAGACAACTACCTTAACTCGGCCTTGGTATCTTTCGCAGTTACTGCAGGCGGTCTCTTCCGTAAAGCTATCCTAGTCTGCATCGTATGCACAAACCCAATATGTATCAAGCTTCTCGTTTTGAGTCAGAAACAAATTCAATGGGGATTACAATGAATGAGCTTTTCAGAATACCTGGGGATGAGAGAGACTGTCGAAACTCCTGGAAGTGTCTGCTAGACCATCAGCGTACATCCAGAATATCATTGAGGTAATGTAACTTACCGTCGGAAGCCATCATCCTCATCCAAGTCTCTCTCTGAAGTTACAGGAGCCCATATCTCAGTTTGGAGGGCCACAAGGTCATTGCGTTTCCCCTGGCAATGGATACCGGAGTAGGTTGCTTCTCTCACGTCCCTAGCTAATGATGGCTGCGGGGTGTAGTTGACTATATCCAAGAGCGAATTCCACCTACGATCGTATGGATGTTCGACCTCTTTGGCTTCGTAGTAGACGAATCCCCAGGACTGCTGAGCGCGAAGAATCTCTTGTATCTTAGGTGGTGGCGTATAGGATGCTCGCTTCCATATGGCACGAACCTTTTTCCCAAAGTCCTCATGGGGCTGTGCTTTTTCCTTACCCGATAGTTGATCAAGTTCTGAGAGCATTCAGTTCGAGTTCCTGCGTGCCGCCTTGATCACGTCACAGCGTATGTTCTCTCTAGCTCGTGCCGCAGGGGTTTGAAACTCCTCCTCTCGAGGACGGCTTTCATAAATGTCTTGCAGCCTCTGAGCTACCTTTTCGCGTTGAACAATACTCGCAACCCTGAAACGCTCAGATCGAGGGAGATCCAAAAAAGCCCACCTCTCCAAAAGGCCCTGCTTGGACGAGCTTGCTATCCTGATGACGAGAACAACATGGGGGGAGGATTACGAAAGGTCTGAGCAAGCACGGCGAGTCTCTGATCAATACTGTCGCAAGCTTTGACGGTAGTGCCTATCATGCTCTAACTAAGGACGCTTGGATCTTGGCCTATTGCGCCTTGTTCTATATTGATGGCAATAATACGTCGTTGTATGAATTGTATGCATCACGGCTTCAAGAAGAAGAGCTACGCACCCGGAGTGAGCAGGCCAGAGCGGTCGCCCGACATGATTTGATGAAACTGGCTCGCAGGAATGCTAGGTGGATGATTCCTGCGCTAGAGGAACTTTCTGACGAGGAATTGTCTCAGTCTGAGTACAAATTCAGCAACACCTTACATAAGATCTGGAAGCAGGTATCCCACCCGCCACCGAACTGGGCTCAGCACATACTCGATGCCCAACAGCCGTGAGGGTTTACCTATTACAAAACACAAGAAGTCGAAGAGATGTATGGCCATACATGGGAGGAAACTTAGACCATGATCATTGATATGCCTCAACTTTCGTGGCCAGATATTCATTGTCAAGGGAAGGCGGATGAGTTGAAGGCGTTGAAAACGGAAAATTGGGCTACTCCGCCCCCTTACGAAGGCTTGACCGAAGAAGATGCCTTTTGCAGGTGAGTGGCGTAGAGCGGTTGGACGATGTGATATTAATTTATTCTACAGACATTTCCGTGAGCACAGGAAGTCTCTCTTGTCCCCTGGGATCTTACATAATACATTCATTGTGATTCCAATTGAGCTAATTCCTGATGACCCTGATGATGATGAATTGGATCCCTGTTGGGTCTGGGCATATGATGCGGATTGGGATAGGGACCCAGAAGAAACTATATGTAACGGCGAGAAATACCAAGGCCGCGTTAAAGTACCTATTGTTGCACTGGAAGGTTGGTTCTATGCCGCGCGTTGGGAGGGCGGGGGCGTAAATCTTCGAGATATGTGGCTCAAGGCGCAGACGCACCAGAACAATTTGTGGATTTGCGATTCAAAGGAACTAGAGGAGTGGGATCATGAGCCATATGTCTAATATGACACCCAATCAGACATGAGAGCATTGAAGGCAAGACTTTGTTGTTACCAGTTGATCATGCTTCAGGAATGAGGTAAGATGAGTGAGTGATGGAAGTATCAGCCGGCAACCAACACTGCTATTCTAACCTTAAGAGAGTGTGGATAGGTATTGTGTAAGGGCGGTCTCCTTTATCTTGAGTTCTTTTATAACTGCCAAGCCTCAGAGTATGTCACAAGGTAAGAGGGACAACCCCAGGAGCCAAGCAGTACGAAAATGGAAGTGTCAATGTTCTCAGCTAGCTATAATATTCTTGTTCTTGGTTGTAAAGATCTCAGCCACTCCCTTTCCACCACAGTTGTCTCCAAGCTGACCGCTACATGCTACATTGCATTCCTCCATACTAGTCGTCTTAGCTCCCGGTGTCATTTCCCTACCGCAGGTGCAGAGCTTGCCCTCCCAGAGAGCAAAGAAGTCAGATTTCTTAGTCACAGTGCACAGACTTGCGCACGCATCGACGGACATCTCATCGGGAGATTCTATAGTGTCGCCACCTGTAGTACCACGTATGGCTTGCTTACTCCACGAGTAGCAACCAAGACTAGCGTACTGAATACGTAACACATCTTGATCGCCAAACACTTCGATAGCATCCTTACCTCCGCAGATGTTTGTGGTGTTACCGTTACAGTGCATGTTGCATTTGGAATCGTCAATGATCTGACTATCCATACGAAGCTGATTGTCACAGAAACACGAGTCGCCATTCTGGATTACCCAGACCGTCCAGCCCCGTTGCAAACAGTAGGACTGACAAGCTACGATGGACATGGGCTTGACGTGCTGCGCCTCGGCTAGAGTCAGGACAGAGCGATTCGTAGTGTCCGCCTCGTGGGCAAAGCAACCGAAGCGTGTATGCGGAGGAATGGGCTTGAGCGTTTGTGTCAAGACCTCCTTGGTTGGACCGACACAGTAGGTACGCCCTGGAACTAGATCCGTGGTACAGCTGCCTTCCGAAACGGAAGGATTGGCCTGTATGAAGAGAGGAAGACTGATGTGATACTGAACAAGCACTCGAGCGCAGTCATCGCCCTTCTGAACTGTATACCATCGTCCACAGGCTTTGGTCGTGTTGGTAGCGAGAATAGCACCGCTGGGAGGAAGAACAGCCTTGTCAGCGTACTCAGAGTATGCAGGGTCTGAATTAGTGGTATTGACTTCGCGATCATACTCCCCGCCGGGCGGTTTCGTGCAGATGACTCTACCGAGAACAATTGTGGCGGACTGGAGATTCCCGCGAAGCTCATGGACCCAGGGATTCAGGAGGCGGATGTCATCTTGCTGGAGGCCTGTGAAGTAGGCGACCGACATACACGTGTCCTTCTCCTGCAGCTGGTATGTCTTACACTGGAGCGGCATGCAGATAGACACGCCCTCCACCATGTCAATGCAGTTGAGGATATCGGGGTTACCGATGAAGATGGCTGCGGAAGAGACGCTGTACTTGAGAGCTAGGGAGTCACAGGTGTCGCCAGCTTCGGTCGTGTACATGACGCCAGAAAGACAAAACTTTGGCTCGGAAAGTTCTGATGGAAAAGGAGAATCTTTGGGGGCAGTGGGCACGTTGGACAGGGAGCATCTCTTGACTGCTTTCTTGAGAGCATCCTCATAGAAAGGGTCTCTGTTGTAGTAGGAGAAGGGAGTGGCTTGCATCATCTTGAGCCGGCCAACGTAGCAGTCGGAACATAGTCCGTTGGTTGGCATCTTGTCGATGGACTCAGAGAGGGTGAAGTTGTAGATGATATCTGAAGCATATTAGGACAGTGACAGATAAAACGAGGTGTTGGAAATACTTACCGTTGCAGTACTTTC
Source organism: Fusarium denticulatum (assembly GCA_013396175.1). NCBI lineage: Eukaryota > Fungi > Ascomycota > Sordariomycetes > Hypocreales > Nectriaceae > Fusarium > Fusarium denticulatum. The sequence goes on along the minus strand of JAAOAK010000018.1, from coordinate 460,189 downwards.
CAGTCTTCTTGTCTGTTTGGCATGTCTCGTTTATACCCTGTGAGACGAACGATCCCAAGACACCTGCAGCAGCACCATTATGCCATGTTGCATTACCGCAGTAGGTGTCAACAGCTAATCGCCAGTCCGACATGGAGCGTTCACAGCCCTCGTCGCAAACAGACTCCACATCAACATCCCTGGAGAGAATTCCATGGTATGAAGGTGTTGTCCATTCTTCTATATAGTTGTCGCATCGCACAAGAGCAGTAAGCGCATTCTGGCAGGCCTCAGGGAATCTGTCAATGCCAAGCGTGTTCTCGGTGTGAATCCTATAACCCTCGAAGTTGCGCTGTCCAGTGATGTTCTGCGAACCCCCAAGCCAGGCCAGGATCGAAGAAGCAAACCCGTTTCTGTTTGGCTTGCCCAGCGTGGGGAATTCGTTGAGAGGGCTGACCATCTCGATACTGCCGAGCGTGACGAGATTCTGAACCCAGACATCGTAGCTCTGCTCCGTGTAAAAGATCATGCCCTGGCAGTCGTGCCTCCTAGAGTTGAGACATGTCTGATCGTAACGGTTGAAGAAGGAGTAAAGACCAGCACTCATAACGTGCACTGCCGACGAGTCGATGATGCATAAAGCCCAGGCCATAGCGCAAGACTTGGAGGTCTTGGTGCAGTTGTGGAGCTCACGATCATTTGGGGAAAGCGTCTGGTTTAAAAGGAGCTGGTGCTTCTGGAAAAGACTGGAAGTAGGGAGTTTCGGTCTGGATAAGGCCCATAATAACATGCTGAGCACTAGATAGTTGGCATTGGTACGGTACGCAGTGTTCCACTGATGTACCCCAGAGCCATGTATGATGTTGGATCCTTGCTCTCAATGAGTATACCTCTGCCAACGTAGACGTCAACTTAAGTCTGGCCGGCAGTGTCGAAGTCATGACATTCTCGAGGTAGCCGGAAGAGTCGGGGGTCACGTTAACCATAAGGGACTGCGGCGACACAGTTCGGATTGAGCTTGGCAGATATCTCGGAGCAGTCTTTGACGGTGATCTCTGTGCCCGCGGCGCCTCCAAGTCTGAAGTGTGTATCTAGAATGGAATGTTAGCGGAGCTGATCAACTTCTATGAGAAGGTAAAAGTACCCCATTCACCAGCAGAGCGTTGCCCAGACTCGTTTACATTCCATTCTATCATGATGTCACACAGCCATAGCTCCCTTGACAGTCATCATCATGTTTTGGTTCGACGACACCGACCTGGCCTTGCAGACCTACACGAACTGCCACGCGAGGCTAAAGGGGGTCTGCAAACTTGGACCCAGTGACCATGATCTGAGGCCAAGCTTGCCTAATAACCCTCGAACCAACAAGAATTCCTATGAGGTCTGGGATGATATATATACCAAATGGAACATATACAATCGCAAACATGTTGGCGGCAACCGAAAAGAGGTGTTTCAGACCAGCCATGTCATTTGTCTTGCCATCACGCTTAGCACCGTACGCCTTCCCATCGAGGATCTGACTGCAGCCTAACTAGGTCGTCATACTTTAGAGGGCGCCGAGGGAAGGACTGCGGTATTTTACGGTTATTGCACCGCCGAGGACGAATAAGCCAGTACTTCCACCGAAAAAGCGAGTATTATACGTAGCTCGGCCCACAGCTCTAGTAAATTGCAACTCTATCTCCGCCTTCGGTGTACAGCCCAGGTTGAGTGCTGTTGGTTGCTATGAACGCTTGGGCCGTCGCATGATTCACAATCGGAGATTTCCGATTTGCGTTAGCAACTTGATCCACTTAGTGGAGTTGGCTAATAAAACAAAACCTGCCTGATCCTCTCACGATTTATAGCTTGTTCCTTTGACCACACTCATTTTTACCAAATACGACTGACTGCCTGATCGACCGCTACAATGGACCCAAGTTTGGAGTTCTATAGAAGTATCTTGTATCTCAGATCTTGGGAGCGCCGCGAACGCGTGCAACATCTTCCAGAATCAGAACGCGATAGAGTCAGGATAATCATTGAAAGGGAGGAGGATGCCCAGAAGCGAGAAGAAGCCATCGCAGGTCGAGATCTTGTCCAACTGGCATTAGAAAGTCTATCCGATATTACAGGAAATGGCTATTTAGAGTCTGCCCTACTTGGCCGAACCACCTACTATCATGACGAGTGCATAATGATAAGACGCATCACGAACAGAGTCGCAGAAAGCAGTTCGACCCTGATCCATAGAATCGCAGAATTTGATCAACATATTGATCCTTTCTGCTTAGACGCCTGGAAATTAGTCTACTGCGACGTATGTTACGTTGATGGGGACAGTGCTACACTGCAGGAAATCTACGAGGCACGCCTTCGAGGAGAGGAGCTTCAAACTCCCGCTGAGCAAGCTAGAGAGCTTGTGCGAGACAGCGACCTCAAGCGGGCTCGAAGAAATGCCAAGTGGATGATTCCCGCTATCGAAGGACTTCCAGAGGACGACAAAAAAGGGTGGCAAGACAGAGATCCAGACCTCATGAACCGACTCTGCGAACAGTTGAGACTACTTTTGGCTGAGGGCTTAGATCAGGAGAGAGAACTTAACGAAATCGAACGGCGCAAGATCGAGGAAATTCAAGAACTCCTTTTGAAACCACGGAACTACCAGAATATCCTGGAAGGGGTCTGGAAACAAGTTTCGCCTGCGCCACCTCCATGGATACAACATATCTTACAGACCGGCGAGCAATTTGGGTACATCTACTACAGGTCTAGGGAAGTGTACAACACGCGTTGGAACTGGAGGTCAGTTTGGGGTCGGATTCGGATTACCAGTTCGCCATTGAGAGTAACCTGGGCTTCTATCCATTGCCAAGGTAGAGACAACTGGATGAAGTTGAGTTCGCTCGCAACTGAGAATTGGCCTGTATTCTCTCCCAACGAAGAGATACCTGAGGATGATGACCTCAGAAAGTCAGTCAAAATATCACGGTACCGATGCACTTACTAACTATTCAACAGACACTTTAGAGAATATATCAGAGAAAATCAATCTAAGATCTAGAGGATGAGCAAAAGAGGAAGAAGTTGAAGAAAAAGCAGAGGAAGAAGTATGACTCTACCCTGTCTCCTGGAATTCTGCGGAATACCTTCATTGTCATTCCTTTCGAATTTGCATCGGGCAATCTCAGTTTAGAACATTATGAGTTTTATGATCCTTGCTGGGTTTGGGCATATGACGCAGACTGGGACGGTTCTGAAGAAGAGACTGTTGTCGACAGGGAGGCGTACCAAGACCGTATGAAGGTGGCCAAATGGTCGCTCAACTCTTGGTTCTACGCTGCTCGCTGGGAAGGTGTTAATCTTCGTGATATGTGGCTCAAGGCACAGAAGCATCCGGACAAGTACTGGATCTGTTATTCAAAGGAATTAGAAGAGTGGGATCATGAGCCATATATCTAGCGTCTAGATCTTTGTTATGCAAGCTTTTGGCCAGTGAGGTAGGCATAGCTAAGTAGTTATAGATCTTGGTTAAATATGATAGATAAAACGTGATGAGGTGATTCACTTGACTGAGAAACAAGCTATGCATTATACTTATCAGATTCCAGCTCAACGGAAGTTTCCCTGAATCTTGCTCGATTCATGAACCATGTCATCATCAATCACGTGATTGGTCACGCGCCTTAGGTGCGGAGATCGAAGCTCAAAAATTCGGGCGCATTCTACTAGCTTTCACACTTGACTACTTCCACCAAAAGAACATCAGGAACCAATCATGGTGAGAACTGTCGTGCTGTCATGGGTATAGAGTGAATCTAATGCCAATTGACAGGAGGCTCAACCATTTAACCAGGAAGCCTTTGACGCTGCCGCGATAGAAGAGAGCACTGATGAAATCAAGGGCATTGGTCAAACCATCCACTGGAGGAATTGTGATCGTGCATTCCAAAAGAAATGTCAAGGCGGAGTTTGGTTGGGTATGCCTAAGGAGGGAGGTTGGGTGAAGGTCGACCCGGGCTTTTCTGTTTATTTTATCAGAGGTTCGAAGGGCGAGGTCAGAACGGCGGATGGTGCATAAGCCCCATTGATCAAGAGGTCGGTTTGCAAGGACCCTTACACGTGGGCTTCTATGGTTTCTATTCAAGGTTAATTCATCGGCTCCAAATGCCCAACAGTGTCAATGGCCTCATGGGTGATGATCTCTGTCTTCTTGACGTGGTCCAGTGCATGGTAATTGACTCAAAGACCAACCCTATGGCGACTTCATGACTCCCTCACTTCAAAACATCTCGATAGCTTTATTGAATAATGTACACTTTCGCCGTCGCACAGAGGAGCCGAGAAGGAATCCAGACACGACATATTGGCTGGGTTGGGAACCCTACGGTTGCCAATCTGAGAGGGTTGAATGCGCGCAACGTCAAGACGCATCATCCCCATCATATTCTCACTGCCATGCATATTTGCTTCCTAAGAGCGCTTAGTGTCTCTGTAGGCTCACTTGAATGTAGTTATTATAAGCTTTATGCACTATATGTAGTCCATTTTACAAATCGGTTTAGCTCCAGGAACAGTGATCACGATGGCATCCGAATTCGTTTCATTTTGCGCAGATCATGAAGATGGTGCGAAGCTAAGTTTTGCCACAAATGGCTCCGAATTGCGGAGCGTCAAGCCCAGAGCCAAACCAAGACAGATTGCTTCTGAAGCGGGCAGCATCTTTTTCATTATCGAGATCTATGTGGGAGAATGCATCCGTAGAGACAAGATGAAGAAGCGTTCAACTAGGTGGAACAGAAAGTTGACTGACGCACGCATTGTTGATAGTTCAATTCAATCGAGGGTTACAAAATCGAGGTGCGAGGTCTGCAAAGAACGAGAAATCGTTGGTCAATCGCCTGGCGCTAAGCCAATCCTGGCGCTTCAGAGGATGACTCCCTGTGAATCCACTAAAGAGCCCTGTAACTCATCCCTCTGTTGGGTGTCAGTTGCTCTTCACCGAAAATGGCATCACTGACTGCACGACAATTGACATCAGTTGTCAACGCTACCAACATAAATGTAGCCTCTCAATCAGACACCATAGACAGTTCAAGCGGTTTCACAGAGCCGAAATTTCGATTAACGAATAGACAGGTAAGCCCTTATCCATTAAGTCCCTTCTCGAAAGAACCTCCACGATCAGACATATCAAGGCGTCCACGTCCACAAAGCTGATCGAAAACAACGGGGAACTAGCTCTTGAGAACGACCATCTCAAGAAGGACCTGGCGCTCTCCGAAGAGCGCCAGAAACGTTACTTCGACTTTTGGCGGAGCGCCGAGGAGGAACTCACGAGACAACTGGAACTTAACGAAAAGCTCAAGGCAGAGCTAGAGGCAGAGAAGTCCAAGGCCCGCAGCGCTGAGCAAGGCGAGAAGTAAGCCTAATAAACCTCGCCCATGGCCGTAAGTCACTACAGGATGCTTCTAGACATTCATAACTTGACTGCTAACATTTTCCCAGGCTACCCTAATAATCCCGAAATCGTAGCAACGAATCGATAAGCGACATCACTGCCGGATGGATGAGGAGTTTGAGGCTACTGAACTTATTTTTCCGGATGCTGGATGGATTACCAGGTCGGCACAAAGATAGTTGGCAAGGTGGAATTGTTTTTTTAACAGTCTATTAATCACATGTGGCTTCCTGTAGTTCTGAATCAATCAGTGTTGAAGCCAGACAAAAGTTTCGAGTAAAATTGTGAAACATTGTTCGGAGTTGTAACCTTTCAAATGCACCAGCACCACAGCACAGCTCGTCAATGACCATGTTGGGTAGTCTCCGTCTTTCAATCAATTACTTTTCACTGTGACCGTTGCCACACACATACGTCGCGCCAAACTAGATGGGGATTCGGCGTTGAAGGATTTGAGGTCGAGGGTGTTGCGTAGCAGAGCTTGTTTTCCAGATCTGATGCCGTAGCAACGCATCTTTGTTTCCCAACACGACAACGGCAACACTTTTATTCCCCCTTGGCTACGGCGTTTCTACCACTTCTTAACCCCCACAGCGAGTCTCTCAGTACATGTCTGTGAGGAGTTACACCTCCATACGCATCCAACTCTTTCGCACCTCCGACCGATCGAAAGAACCGCCTTCTTGACCCCAAGTTTCCCGACAAACACCTCGATCCCGAACGCTGCCCTCCGCGAATAGTCTCACCCACCAACTCGCCCATCACGATGGTGAAGCCAAGAGAGTAGATTAACTTCTCTCGGCGAGCGCTTCACGTGACGAGGCTGAGGAGATCTCGGCCGCAGGGACAGGGAGAGAGAGGACACTGAAGCGCAGAGCGGAGCTGGTCCAGTCAATAGTAACGAGGTAAGGCGCGCGATGCACGCAGAACCTTTCCGCTCTTAATGGCGCTTCTCAGTCGAAGAGCGAGTCCAGCATTGCGAGCTGTGACACGTCCAGGGACATCGACGATGCGGAGGACGGTGGAAGAAGCAACTGGGAGCAATGTGTTCGACTGCGAGATCACACAGTGAGATCAGCGACTTGACCTACCTTAGTACGCACTCTCAAAGCGCCATCCCCCATTGATACTAACAGACAATGCTGATCAAAATGTTTTAACAGATTGCCACGAACACGACTCTAAACGTCAAAATCCTTCAAAGCGGACGAAATTGAAACGAACCTAGATACGATACCCGAACTCTGCACCTAGAGAACAAGAAGGAAGCTTTAGGCTGAGGAGGTCACAGTCTTGGAACCATGAGCCAAGTTGGTGGTCAAGCGGACTTGGTCGAGTTGGATACAATAAAATTCGCTTGACGTTTCTCTTCGGGCCATGGAGATCGCAACACCCTCAAATCTAGCTTTTCACACTATTATCCTTCTCTTAGCCTCTGACTCTGGGGTATTCATGCCATATGGCACCGACTAAGTCGACAGAGCGTGAATATTGTTGGCGCTGCTTAGCACGTTCCGCTCCCTCGCTCATCCAGTCCACTTGGTCTCCTTCTTCAGTCGCTTTTTGGAGCATTGATGTGCAAAGTCTGCCGCAATCATCGACGACCGCATCCCTTTAGTATCACATTTTCCATCCCAAGACTGCGGTCTTTCGTCCGCATAGTCACTCAGAATTCGTTTGTGACCTTGAACAGTTTAAGATGCGATTCCTCTTTTAGTACTTTCGGTGAAATGCATTGTCCTTTCTTTCGCAACTGAACTGACGGCTCGATTTAGGCAGAATTTCACGCATCGAAAGAGCCCTCTGCTTCCATCCAAACGCACAAACACACCGCCATCACGACAACGCCGACCGATTCGTATTCGTCCTATCGAGTAAAGTCTTATACCACCTCTGATTCCCAATCAAGCTCTTCATCTCTTGCCCCGTCGCATAAGCCGCCGCCGTCTTCCCATTCGCACACTTGGCCCTCGGATTGGCCCCATTCTCCAACATCACCTTGACCAGTGCCACATTGCCCCTCAACGTCGCAAACGCCAGTTCAGTTTTTCCCCCAGTGTCGAGCGTGTCAGCGTTGACACCACGTCTCATCAGCAGAGCTACTATCTCGTGATTATCCTTTCTGCATGCGATGTGCAGCGGGGATCGGCGTTTTGTATCGCGTTCGTTGGGGTCGGCGCCGTACTGCAGAAGGAGGTCGGTCATGGCGTGGTGTTGGTTTGATACTGCGGCGCAGAGTACAGGTTCGCCTCCTACGGATTGGAGCGCTTTTTGCTGCAGGAGGAGTTTCACAAGGTCGAGATCGCCGGTGGCGACAGCGTGCCAAAGAGCGGTTTGGGTTTCACCATCGCCACCAACATTGCCGGATACCAAGCCTTTCTGAAGAAGTAGCTTTGCACAGGCAGATTGTCTGTGGTAAACCGCGTACCATAAGGCGGTTAGCCCATATGCATCCCTTGTATCAGGATGGATTCTGGCGCTGGACAGGATAAATCTGACGATGGCTTCTTGGCCGCACTCTGCAGCGTGGGAGAGCGCTGTTCGGCCTTCGTTGTCGATGATGAGATGCGCTGTGTCTCTTCTTGCCAAGAGCTGGCTGACAAGGCGCTCATAGCCACCGCGAGCAGCCAGACAGATCGCTGAGCGGGTTTCATCGTGCATTGTTCCCGGCGGGGCTTGGGCTAGTAAGTACCAGACTGAGCCAGCATCGCCTACTAAAGCAGCTTCTGAAAGTGATGATATGCTGTTGCGCTCAACTGCACTGGGATCTGATAGAGCATCAGCCTGCCCTTCCTTCTGTCTTGCTCTTCGGGAGATCGATGGGAGGTGGAGCCGTATACACAAAGGCCTCACAGGGTACTGCGTGAGATTGAACCTTTCCAGGTAAATCCACTCCAGCTCATCACTCCTACACCTCTCAAAATGCTCCATCGTCAAAAACACATCCCTCAGATGCACTGCAATCAACTTATCCCTCGTCCCAATCGTCGTGCAATGAAGGACACAAAGGCCCCTACCCGAAGTATCCTGCGCCAGAAAAGGCGCCTCCATGTGCACACCCTTATTAGTGATCGTGAATGGACTATTATACGGCGTGAACGGATTCCATGGGATTATATCGCCCGAGTGCTTGAAGGCAGCTGGTGTGGGGGCGAGTAACCCACCACGAGAAGTGATGGCTTTCCATGCGAAGAGACTGTGATCGTCTGATACGCGCATGATCTCCTCTTGAAGACGATAGAAGGCCTTGTCGCCTTCTCCATAGAGAAGAGGCATGTTGATCCCAAAGATACCCATGAGGGAATAAGCGCTGTCTTCTTTTCTTGTTGTTACTCTGTCGGCTGCCCATGACATTCTCTGTGCGATGCTAGTCGTCTCAAGGTCTTCGCTGTCACAGAGAATAGATTCTGGTATGCTTGTTCTCTGCGATAGTGCCTGCACTAAGTCTGTCTTGGTACCCAACTCGCGCCAGTGTTTGTCGAAGAAGATCATTGAAACTGGCGCGATGAGTTCTTGTAGCGTCCAACCTCTAGTAAACCATCTACTATTCGAGATCTCGGAAACAGTAGAAATATCCGCGAGGTATACATAACAAATGCTAGCCTCTTGATAATACCGATACATCGAATTAATAGCTTCACTCAGTTCCGCGCTGCTCGTCTTGTCGATACAACAGGTATCGTCCCAGATATACTCAAACCCATTCTCTCGCGCTACGCGACAGCAGCTCTCGAGCTTAGCGTAGCCCTTTTTCGATTTGGCGCTATCGCGTCCCATGTCGTGGAAGAGGACCTCTTCCTGCTCCCAGGTGTGAGAGAGGATGGCGTAGTCGGGCACATTGTCGTCGGCGAGGAACTCGAGCTGGATGGTTTCGGTGTTGACAAGGCGCATGGTTGATGCTGTGCGGGCATGGAGTTGGGACTGGTGATGGGGATTGGTATGAGGGATATCATCCTTGTTTGTTTTGCGGGCAGTGATTGGTTAGACAGAAGTTGGTGGCCAATTCTCACGAATGCGGGGAAGCATGCAGGGACTACAGTCCGCTTGTCAATTCACATCTTCTACCTTGACGCAAGGGACTCTACGTTGTCTTTGGCTTGAGAATGAGCTATTTGTTGACCCTTGGAATAACAATGGGTTGTAGAGATCCAGGTTGTTGTGGCATATCAGCAGGATTTTATTGCTTATGTTGGCTCTGTGGAATATACATCTTAATGCTGTGTTCCTCATTGAAAGGTTAACTGCAATACATGATTCGTTATGGACTGTTTGTACAAAGGGGGAAATAGTTTAGACAATCTCATAACCCTCACTTGGTTCTCGGTTAAGCCGTGCACAGATATTCTTGCATCAAGTGATGTCATGGCCTTGAACGGCAACCTCATTGTATTTGCCAGCCTTAAACTCCATCCTCAACCTGCTCAGTCTGTTAACAGGAATTCTCTCGAGCACTGTCTCAAAACTAATTAGTACGAATCCATTCTAAGACTTTGTTAAGCTGACTTAGAGAGGGAAAAGACACCTCTGCTCCTGGACCATTCAAAGTTCATTTCATCCCACATTTCCGTTTGACTCATTGAGCTTGATGCCATCGTTTCTTCTGAAAACATTACATGTCACTGCTTAGATTTCGATATCCGATTCGCCATGCAGTTGCTGAGCATCGAGCAGTTTCTTAGCCTTTACACGGAAGATGCGAAGTACAGCAGCGAGAGATCCCTTCTTCATAACCCACTCCCAGGGGTAGGTGAGAACGTGCTTCGGTGAGGCGAGGCTGTGCGTCCAGCAGGGGTCAAGCGCATTAGCCAGGGCAATGTCTTCACTTGTGATCTAGTCTGCGTAGGGATATGAGATGTCCTTGTGCAGCACGTAGAGGAGCTGCAGCTGTCGAGCGCGAAGACGAGTGTTCTTTTCTGAGTTGTAAGGCATGATTGAGTATTGGTCCAGATGAGTCAGAGATGTCGTCGGTGTTGTTATGGTGGAAGAGATTGAGCTGCAAGACCATTTGAAATGCACTTTATATACTATGAATTGCTATCTACCTGTCCTTGTCGCTGTGTGAATAAATTCTCTTTCACTAAGGCAGGTGAATTGAAGTCCCATAGTCGACAAAGATGGTACCTTGGTCTCATAAATTCGCTTTGTTTACCTGCACGATACTCTTTGTCGAGTGGTGAAGTGACCTTGCGTCCCTAAAGGATTCTAAAGGCATGCCTGATGTTGATTTAAATTCAATCAATCAGACCTGTATTTCACTCGGAGATCTCTTTGTCTCGATGCATAATTCACGAGATGGTACAGCAGAAGTAACTATCATAACTGACTGAAAAGCTGCAACGCCTGAGATAGATGATTCATAATCCTAAAGGTCTTCCTACTCTATATTCCCATTCAGCTATGAGGTTTATTTCCTGCTATTGTTATCTAAACCTCAAACAAAAGACATATCCCGCTATGCTTAACCAGAGCCACCAAATAACAGATATTCCAAGTCACTTTACCTTTCTCACTTATTGGTTCATCGAGCCAAGGCCCTTCTGGATATACAATTCCTCAATCTTTCGTTCAATGATCCTCGCCAATCTGCGCCTCCTTTCCTTCTCAACAAGCACGATCCGTCTACTTCGCTCAAAGATCGGGGAAACAATAGGTTCGTCAAACATCGACGTGTTCGTTTCGTTCAAAAGGTTTCTGACAATGTCCTCAGGCAGTGTGTAGATGTGACGAAAGTCGCTAGGCCAGGGGAAATCTGGGTTCATCAGACGGCAGTATAGTCCGTGGCCTTGTCGCAAATACTCCTGAGGTAGCTTCTCGAACTCGGAAAGTGTCGCGACAGTGTGTTGATTAGGAGGGGGATTGTCTTGGATACTTCGTGGTAGATCCTTGGGGCAGGGAATGGCAAGGTTGTTCATGCGACGGGCCATTTGGAGCAGGATATCCTCATCGAGCTTTGTTGGGCTAACAGTACGTTTTGGGGCGAATATGGAGAGAAGTATCGTCAGTATGAATACAACTTTCCAATAACGGTTGATGAGCTGGCGTCGTGGGGGTTCTTTATCAATGGTGAGCTCCTCGCTAATGCCAGGTCCCGCTTGGCGAGCACTAGGTTTTTCTGAGGCATAATGGAGACCTTCATAGCTTGGCGGAAGCAAGGCAATAGGCTGGTTGGAAATATGCATATTGCTAATGTAGGTAATGCGGCATGTACAAGGATGCTGAGTCTGTAAAATGGCTGGCTAATATGACTGGAACAGGTGACTCTTGTGATGATTGGATTATGAACGGAAGATGGTAGGTTATCGATGCTATTTATGAATTATTGACAAACCTTTGATACCGCACTGGACCTCGTCAGGTACTCGCGATGTCTGATTGAGGCAAAGGGCCATGTCATACCTTGAAACAAAGACATCAATGATAAATGTACGACCAGCACCACTTTCAGGGTACACAGGCTACTTTTGTCGACTAATCACAAGAACTCTTGGTTGAATCTATTAATAAAGTCATTGACGGAGTTGCCGCATGCAGAACCTACAAAGATCTCAGTACTTAGCAAGCACCACGATCCTTTTTTCCGCGCATGATGCAAAGTCGCTGAGATTGAAGAAAGAGGAAGCCATTCATTTACTCAATTGATTGATCAATAGGCATTTTATCGCCGTGACATCAAAACCCTGCGATGCGTGAAACATCCGAGCAGTGAACAAAAAATGATAAAGACCCTGTTGAAGTTTGGAACAAAGAAACCCAGAGCAAGAGAGCGATATGGCAATTCTTTTGGACCTTGACGCTCATACAGTAGCGATTTGGACGATCTCTGAATCAGTAAAGGTGGCATAGCAATTAGTTTACTGGACCAGCCATCAGCATGTCGGGGTGCATAAGTCGGGAATGGAGTTTCGAGTTTTCCCATCCTTTATTTTACTCCATTTCACCTCGATTTGACATTGAGAAGATTTGTTTACTCAAATGACGTAGCTCTCTTTTTCTTCATATTCAGCCACATTCATTGCCTCCAAATAGTCTGTTGACGATAATTGCATGTTTGACACTCTCTCTCTTGGCAAGGTCTGTGCAACCGAAGTCTCTGACAGCATTGGCTGGCTGGTCTTCAGGGTCCTGCAGCCAAAGTTGTTCATACGGAAGATTAAGGGACCGCTTGCTATTGTGGTTGCTTTTGTTGAGCTAAGCGAGCCGCCATAATGTATTGACTTCTGTTCGCCCGGCCGTTTCTGATATATCAGTTTTTGCAGGCTGTCGTTGTTGTCGCACTGTACATCCCAACGACCTATTGACTTAAAGTGTGTGGAAGTAAACACGATTGGCTGGTTCCCGGATTTCAGGTACATACAGTAGACATTGTACTTTAACTGCACTGTTTCTAACAATGGGAACGTGAGGAACGCATGAGCAGATACGCCAGCGCCTGGTAAACACTCCTCATCTATTTTTCGACACGCTTCCTGAAAACTTATTGCACTCGGTGGCTTGCGTTGATTGAAATAGAGCATGCTTCCCCATTTAGCTGCATTAGTTGTGATAACAGCAAGTTCAAAGTCCCACTTCCCAGGTTGAGACTTCAAACACCATCCGTTGAGTTGCACACAAATTTCCTGAATGCCCTCAATTCAGCTGCCCCCACGACCTAAACGAGACATGGACATCTTTTCCTTCACACAAATCGGTGCTTTGACCCTGACCGTGACCCTGCAACATCCCTGCAAAAGCATGTCTGCTGCAAACCACTTCTTCTTTCGCTCTGAAATAGCCAATCATAAACTCAAACGTGACCGTCTAAACCACCGTTCACCGTCCTCAAATGCAAGCCACACCCATTCAATGTTACGCTAAAGCCGTTGAATTGAATTCTTCAACTGTTACCGAAACCAGCGAGCAAGCCACAAACCACACGTTCCTCCAATGAAAGCCCTCGCTTTCTGTTGAATCTACTCCGATGCTATCGTGAAGTGTCGCAGCAAGCCACGCATTGCTTCTACGTGTGTCCCAAGCTTCTGGAAATGTTCCATGCAGGGAAGCCAAACGGGCCAGGGGACGGCATCTGACGTAACGGTTCTCTGCATCCCATGAGACTGGGCTAGCCGTTCCCTCTTTTAAGGTTCTTCCATTCCTTCCAGAAACTTGCCCTTTCTAGAAACCGTTGCACTTAGACATCAGTCTACCCACCAGCTTTCGTTCTTCTTGTCTTCCCTTGCCCACTGATACGTTGTCTTTGCACCAATTTCCTTCTTTTCAAGAAGCATCTCCTCAGCGTATACATCTATCCTCACACATACTCTCCTGCTTCTACAATGGCAGTCCTGCCCCATATCCCAGGCCTAAACATCTCCGTCGTTGTGGACGGCCAGCTAGCCACAGAGCACATCCCCCAGCCCTCTGACTTCCCTGCCCTCATCGACTCAACCGGTCATCAACGCATCGAGCACAATCAATGCTTCATTGAGTCTCGTGCTGACTCTCGCTTTGCCATTCGCGTCAGGATCTCATCTGACTTCAAGTTCCCCTGGGGTAAAACCATTCTCATCATCTCCATCTATGTCGACGGCAAACCTTTCGAGAACGAGATTATCCAAAAACGAATCATTGTCAGCGCAACTCGTGGTGGCAAAGAGTACGTTGACTTCATTATGTACTGTCAACGCCACTGTTCGAATGGCTTGTGTGAGACTTACAACCCCGTCTTTCAAAACATTAGACATCCTGGTAAGTCAATCACGAGACTTGTGGATCACATGGCTAACTTCAACGCAGCATACCAGACTGATGATGGCTCTGGGATCAGTGATCCCGACAGCATCAAGGCCTTGGGGAGTATCCAAGTCGCTATTGCGGTTGCGCGGGACCGCGGCCCTGGCACTATGGTCCCCGAGGAGTTCAGTGACGACAAGCGAGAGCCTCTCGCCATTGACAGCAACGCCTTTCATCGCCATGGCTCCGGTCAAATCCATGGAACCACGTAAGTCTCTGCTTCGGATGGCATGAAATTCACTAACATGTTGCAGCTACACCAGAACACCAGAGCCTCTCGACATGGATTATCATGCTGTTGATCGGAAGCAGCACATCGGAAACTTCTTCTTCTACTATCAGTCTCCTGGTATGTTACCTCAACTCTCCATGGAATGGCCTTGCTAACTCTTGTAGCTGCTGAGAATGCTCGATTCAACTTGCAACCTAGATTCATTGACTGCAACGCTGATAGGATGGTCCATCTGCGCAAACCTTAGTCGGGCACCCAAATGAGTGATTTACCACAAGGCACTTTGGTTGGCAAGCGATAGAGGATGTGCAATGTCTGTTGATGTGGGAAGGGAAGATAGAGGTAAAATTGGTTGCTGGATGTAAGCTTGGGTTTACTGTTAGAGTGGTGGATCTCCTTGGCTAAGCTGGTTACTAATTTCCTTATTACGTTTTCTTTTTTCCTTTCGTCTTTTCCTGGAAACTGTCTTGTCACTTGATAGAATAGATCTCATACTATATCATGGAGGTTGGGTTTGTCGCAAACCTTACAAGGGCGATGGACAGAGTAACGGCTGCAATTATGACTACACAAGTATGCAGTGCACTTAAGATCGGCGAAGTTAGACTGTTCGAGTGAGCTTCGCTTAAGATGAAACAGTCACAGCGCTTCAAGTAATGTATCTCGCTCTCAGCCTGAAATAACATTGATTCCATCAGTGGCTCTAATCTGGTTACCCTAAAGCAAATGTGCGAACAATCTAAGCACTGAATCTCTCTGTATCTGTATCTCTATGTTTCCCCATCTATAACGCCTGTGAATACCAAAAACGTCCCATCACCAACTATCATCAACAAACCAGCTCGATTCCATAGTCTTGGGTGAAAAGAACGGCGTTGGGTCAATAGCCTTTGGAGCCTTTGTCTCTTCCACATCAATAATTGCCTCCAGTTTCTCGTATCTACCCAAAAGGTCTTTGCACATTCTCATCCTCTCGCTCCATAAATACCGATCATGTGTTGACGTCGTCATCTCAGCGCCCATCATCATCGGTATCGTGATAGGAGCAGCCAAGCCCCCAGTCAACAGAGTCAAGACGGCTGCACCAGCACCCAAGCGTGTGCGGTTGAGTTCCTTGTTCCGACTAGCCTTTTCGACTCGCAGATTGGAGAATTGATCGAAGAGCTTCTTGCATATCTCGGTCGAGGACGTACCGACGAGGAGGAATGCGAGAATGATGGCAAAGTCAATGTCGCTCCAGTAAATGTTGACATCGTTCCATCCTTCACGAAGGGACTCGAAGCCTATATTGAGGTGGTCAGGGACATTTTCAAGCAGCGTAGAAGGATTCATGACTTACATTTGTTGACCTTGTCAATGTTGTTGTGCTTTTCCAGATGTCCAATCAACTGCACTTTCGAGATACTTCGAATTCTATCCTCATCCCATTGCTCTCCTTGACATGCAGGTTGTCCTGGATGGTGGTTCCAATAGAGTCCTGTTGTGAACTTTTCCAGGACGGTCTTGCGGGAATACCATATGCTCTTGGGGACCAGACAAAGTGTAATTTGAACCTGAAAAGTAGACGGTGGAAGAATGGCCGGAAGAGATGCTGTCTTTGTATGATCCCAGGTAATTACTTCACCGATTTCGACAATGGTGTTCGTACCGAAATCGATGCCGGCATCGTCGTTGATAAATGGTGTTGTGACCAATACCGCTACCCACTCATCTGGTTTCGCTGCAGGCTTCGCTTTCTTCTCCTCTGAAACTGGCGACTCGGCTCCATGCTGATCTAGAAACATGTTAAATTTTGACTCTGCTTCAATGCTCAAACTGACTCACCGCCACTAATCTGCTCCAAGACCCAATTCACCCCCATCAAAACCACAGCCCTCACCTCCGAAGACAAATGCCGAAACTTGGTCCTCGCAACTGCCAACTGCTTATTCCCCAAATTCCGCATCTTCTCAAACGGAGGTGTAATCTGGGGAAAGTCGATGGGAACAAAGTACTTGACCATGGCAGGCGCATTGTCCCATTTATCATTCAGCATGATGACCAGATCGAAGCCTTTGGCCGTGAGCCAAGCTAGAAGGGGTATTACGGCGAGATTTCTGTAGAATTGTAGCCATTCTGGACATAGGACGAAGATCGTTGACGCGACGGAGACGACGACGACGAGTTGTTGTTTTACGACGGCGAGGTCGTGGCGCCGTTGGAGCGGCGGCCGGGGCGAACTGTCCATGCTCGTAGACTGCGAATGACAAGTTGGAAGAATTATGTTGAGAGAGGAAGCAGAGAATGACAATTTCTGAGGTTGATGCCCGTTGGCATCTCGGGTATCAAATTCAAGCCCCCACTATCACCACATGGCGCACTCAACCGCCAATCAATACCATCCCCACATCCACTTTCATGCACTCATACGTGTCTGAGGACAACAAGCGAGAACCACGAAGAAGCGGTCAGTTCTTCACCTGTATTCTTGATTACAAACAGACGCGACAGCATTTTCTTGACGCGTTTTGCAATCGGTCTATAATACCACTTATTCGCCCGAAAGAGATCAGACAGATTAAGTTGACATTTGTCGATTGACAAATGCAACAGAAATCCTGCTCGTTCTATTTGGTAGGTGATTTAATTACTTTTGCTGCTTAAATGCCTATTCTTTTCTCATTGGGCAATATCACATCGGATTGACCTCGCGCATTCCAGAGGTCCTCAGTCTAGCGAGCTGCAATGTTTTCAACCGGCGTTGGCACATCAGATCGGGCAACGCCTACCAAGGCCAAGCTAGGTCGAACAGCTCAAAGGTTCGTGCTTGTTCAATTCAGATCGTAGGAATTCCCAGCATCGGTTTGCTAATTCTGTGTGCAGTCACTCACGTTCATAGAAGCGCAACTCGTTTTTGTTCTGGCACATTTTCATGATGGATTGAGATTACTTTTGCAGGCCCAGTCGTGTCTTCATTCCGAACAACATTCCCAACCTCTCTCCGCTATTCTCTCTTACCTCCTATTCTGAGACCTCAGAGTTCTGGAATTGTTGCAAACGAAACACGTAGTCCTATCAACTGTCAAGACCATCAAAAGCATCAGTAGAAAACGTTAATACTCATGTCTCCTGATACTTTTCGTATAAGTTGCAATAGCCTTATTAAGGCCTGTCTCCAATTCTCCTCTCTTAAACCAGCCTCCTTAGATAACAAATATCATACGTTGACAATAAGACAACCCCTGAATAAATCACTCACTTAAACAAATTGCCCATTTCAAACTTCTCATCAAAGTGGTTTTGCACTAAGATACAGAAAAGCAGTAAATGAGAGTTAGTAAGAAATGCACCTTGCGACAAATCGACAAGCACCAATGATTCAATGTTCACGACATGATATGATATATATATTGCCAACACGCGATATTGACCTACTTGCCTTATGAACTTGCTTGTTGTTAGCAGTACTAATATTAAACTGTGACTATTCCTGGTTACGAGGTCGTTTCGGCCAGGAGGGAACTCTAATCCGAGTAAGACAGGAACTTCAAGTGAGTAGGCTTGACTGCTTGATAGCATAACTGTGCGGTGATACTCTGCAAGTGTTATATAGTAATCTTATTAAGTGGCAGGATCATATAGGACATAATACTGTATGACTTTATCTTCATCAATTAGAATCTCACCGAGTCTAACTTGACTACCCTGTACATATTCCCCTCACTCAGCATATCGAAAAACCAACAATCCAAAAATGACTCCAAAAGTCCAAATAAACAAGCTCTATAATAAGACTGGATAAGGACTAGTCAGACAGAGCAAATGACACAAGTATAACTGTCACTCAATGAGTATATATCATATAGTCATTGTACAGTACTGATGAATGAACATGTTCTAACAACGCGGCAGGGAAGGGCAGCAAAAGGCTGTAACTCTTCGCTTGCCACTAAAATAGTCATCTTTAAAGAGGTTGGATTCAAGTCGACAAAGCCTCTGAAGTGCTTGGTTGCTTTAAAACACAAGAACCAAAAGAAAGCTCAAAGAGCCAAACAAGAGGATAGTACAAAGCTTTCCAAGCAGCAGTCTAGTTCTTCATTGGTATGTCAAAGCTCAGATCTGTATCAAGCCGTTGTGTCAATGCTGGAGCCTCTTTTGTCCTCACGAACTCATAATAGCCATTCTCAGCCGGAAGCAGTCCGAGAGGGGGTTGCCGGCTTGTTCGCTACATGACCCCGCTTGGTGTCAATCAGATTTCTGGGTGGTGTTGATCTGCAACCTAGTGGAGCGATGCGGAGAAGCTGAGCTGAGGGGTAATGTCAACGGAGTAGCCTGTTCAGGCTAGACTGGATTGAGCGCGCTGTAGGGCTTAGTAAATTTTAAGCTTTCGTGCCTGCAGTAGACTGCATTTTAGGCAATGTATCTTTTTTCTTGCTTAAATACATGCTCCAACCTCAATCAGGCAGCGTAAGCGAACACAAATCCCGGTATTGCATTAAGCGATTTTTCAAGGTACCAACTACAGTATGTCGCGCGACATGCGCGATGGCAATTTCTAAAAGGCTAGCAGAGATCACTTTCTTGTCTCGGATTGAATTGACTTAGTTTGATGTGAATAACACTGTGTTTGTGCCGTCTACTGCATCGAGTAGATATTGCTTACCCTATAGCAACTGAGATCAGGATCCTGTCTGAGAGGCACAGGTCGCATAACTGTTATATACCTTGACACAACTTCTGGTTATCTAATGACAGTCGCACAACTTCCTGGAATACTTAGAACCCTGGAATCACTAGCGACAGAGGTATTGAACCTGCCAAGGCAGGAATAACAATCTTGTAGGATTTCGCCATTTAACCTGCCATCAATTAATACTCAGATCGCAAATCTATCTATCATCATGTAAATAGCCTAAAGTCAATTCAAATCCATTATAGTTCTTCAGTTACAGAACCATTCCCTATTAATGAAGCAGATCACCAATCTTGGCCAACGCTTTTATAGGCGGTATGAAAAGCCTGAGGTTCTGGCACGTTACGGGAATTGCGCATCTTACCTTTCAGAAACAGCTATCGCAGACAAATCCAAAGAAAACAGTAAGATAACTATACATAGATTGCCATCACAGGCTTGCTATCGTCAATGAGTCTTTGTCTCTGAGTTTGCGGCATTAGAGTTCAATCCACGGGGGCTATTTTTAGACCTCAACAACGACTGCGGAAGTGTTCCGCAAGCACGGATATCCTGTTTGTCGCCCATAAGCAATGTTCACTATGACTTTTCCCGCTCAAAGAACGACTTTGTTCACATCAAAGGGCTTTGGTCGACGGTGAACACCATGTCTGTTCATACACCAACCAATACTCCGTACTTGCTTAAAGATAAAACCTGATTCCATGTCGGTAGAACAACCTCCAGAAACAATCACAACACCTCAACTTCAATCAACACCTACATCTCGCAATTAACAACGCAACCAACTCTATTCGCGACCCTATCCATCGGTACCCTTGAATATCTCATCAACACTCAAATTTCACTGTTCAAAAACTCAAACCCCCGCCGAAACGGCAACCAACCCGAATCCTATCCCGACCCAGATAAAATGGACATCGATGTCTGCACTACTGTTCCGCTCTCACCGTCCTCGCCACCACCGTTCATCACGAGTCTGTCTGCCCAAGACTCCAAGCCTTGCCGCCTCCGATATCGTGTCTGTTTAATTTGGGTAACCAGCGTACTCGTCTACACCGCGATCAGCGCCACCAGCAGCGTCGACATCGTGAAGATGCTAGCTTGGTGGCATCACGATGACCTTTTTCTTTCTCTTCATTTCAGGCTCAGTGAATTATTCCTGCAGGGTTATTTCGAGATAGCCCGGGGGAAGGCTTCTACGAACAATATGTCGGGAATTGGATCCTCGGGCAATATCGACATGGGATGGGTTATTTCTATGTGTGCTGTGCCTTGTATAGTTATCTGTGGAGCTGGGCGAATCTTGGATTGGGAGTTGTGATCAATTCACTTCCATTTGTATTTTGCTAAAAGCGCGTTCCTGTTTGCTTGAAACGTTGCGGCTCAGGTTGCTGTAACGATGATCTGAATATTGGTTTTATTGTATTTGCTCTGGCTCTTCTATTTAATTATTCATACAAATTAGATTTACGTTACACACGTAGAGACTATATATCTAACTGCATTATCTTATTAAAATTATTCTGACTTCTTTTATATTAAATGCTTCTTATCCCTTTACTGATAAAGTCAAGAAGCCCACCACGCGTAGTAAACATACTCACAAAATTAAGCAGCGTCTGTGGATCTTTCTGGCATTGAGTAAAGTAGGTGATTGGCCAAAACACGGAAAGAGATCTTGCAATTGGTCAACCGACTGCAGCTTGGATCCACAGACGCTCCTCAATTTTGTGAAATTGTCTGGTCTTCTTGACTACCCTCAACTCTGCGATAAGCTTGAGAATGAAGCACAGAATCTGGACTATCTACTCACTCTCCCTGTCTCTAAAACTACTCCAGGGAGAATTTTGGCTATTACCGTTATTTACGAGATCATATCACTCACCTCGAAAAGGCCCCCAGAACCGTTTCCAAAACCCCCTCTCACTCGCAGCCCGCTCTTGACGCCACTTGTCAATGATTGGCCGTCGCCAGTTCGAAAGCCACTCTTCCATGACATCATCATAGGGATGTCGTTCCGCCATCAGAGTCCTCCACTGGGCTCGGCTAGATCGTAAGCGCACGGCATCGTATCGCCATTCAAGAGGATATCCTTTTTCGGAACCTGAGAGTGGGCAGAGGGTAAAGTAGTAGAGGTCATATTCGGTCCAGATGACGCGGGTGTCATCTGGGTTATCTTGGCGGAAACGCTGGAACTGTCGGCCTAGTAGATAGGGATCTGTGTTGCAATTCATGATGGTGTCGGGTGGTAAGTTGGAAGATTGAGAATTGGTCGGGGACTGATATTTCCCTCTTTATCACTCCCGGAATCACTCTTGTTCTTGTTTCGTCTGTTCACGAAGTACGCGGTGTATGTTCCTTTGTCTCTTATCAATTGTTCTATGATAGTGCATTGAAAGTCAGATAGTAATTTTCAGGTGCCTATTCATTGTAAGTAATCAGCAAAGGATATCAAGCCAGCTGTTTCGGCCTGATATTATGAGAAAATGAAAAGACATGACATGTTGGCAGGTTTGATCGCGAACTCTACCATTCAACAACCCATCCACTACTGTCACCGCGCCGCGTTCTCGCCCGGATGCATCGAACTCATGATTTTCACTCATAGATCAATTCGTAAAAGACATCACACAAACCTAAGAGACCGCGGTAACCGAAAGCAATCAAAGATCAAGTTACATTATTGTATTACCTCGCGCAACTACTCAAGGCTTTAGCATTCTTTCTGCTTGCAAGCGATCTTCCTCACTTAATTCTAAAATCGTGGAATAATATTTTGGTTGTTCCGCGTTTATCTTATCGTTGAATTCCTTAAATTCCTCTTGAACCTGTTTTTTGTAATAGCCGGGTTCTTTCAATCGTTCCTTCATTCGTCTTTGTAGCCAGTTTGGCTCTGCTTGCTTGGGCTCTGCTTGCTTGGGCTCTTCTTTACTATCTTTCTTATTGTCGGTCGTATTCTCAAGTAGACTTGCCAAGCCTGACACCATGATGGCGTAGAGTGTGCCGCCGAAGAGGATGCCGCCTAGAGTTTCACCTCCTTTTGGTGCTTTTGGTGCTTTTGGTGGCATGATGAGGGTATCTGGAGGGGTCTCTTGGTTCAGTGATCTCAGGGGTCGGAAGGCAGAGATTTTGTGATGGTCTCTGATAGTTTGTGATGAAGAGCAGAGTCAATGTCTTATTGGGACACACTGAGACTGTAGCACGTGGTTGCGATGTTGCGTTGATGTGTGGATATGACTGATCAATTGAATGAATGAATGGTGGGCGTGAAGCAAAGCAATTCTAAGACTCGCATAAGGAGAAAAGCTTATCACTAGTTCAAAGGAGCGGATCAACTACTCTTCCGATAAGTCGCATGATGTGGGTACAGAAAAGTGACTTTTGCCGAGTAAGCGCGAGAAATGAAGCGAAAATAACGGAGCAGGATCAGCACTTGTGTTGCACGGAGGATGTCCCATTTATTTTGTCAGAGTGTCAGATCCTAACAAATATTTCTGACACCATCGACGGCAAAAGAGGTGGGCCAGAGGTTGTGCCCTGGGCGTAATTGACTCACCTAGAGCGAACTAGATGTCGCATTTTTACAATCAACCTCGACGTAGAAAAGTTCTTACACGGCACGACCGATCAACAATCACGAACATTTTATTTCTTCTGAGCGATTTATTTAAATTCAGAGACTTAAGTTCTAGAAAACTATTATAATTTAATTTTGCACATGCTTTGCATAACCTTTCAATAACTGGATCAGCAGCCCAACCAATTGTGCGAGATCATGCACCGTCGACTCAACAGCTTGCTATGGGATAGTGAGTACGGGAAGCTCGCTTATATTTCTTCAAATAGTTAGTTACAGTCCTTTCAGCTCTTTGATTGGAGAAAGGATCGCAGGTTGTCAATATCAGCCTGATTAGTTCACTGGACCGACATAGAGGCTGCTTCATGCAGTTGGAAGCCAACTACAATAAGGAGGAACACTATGCGGTGATGGATCTTGGATTGAGCTTGTCATTATCGCCAGAGGTGATTGAAACTTCAAATTTGACTGTCAAATTACTATGTACATTGCCATTCTCGATACTGGATACACAAAACGAACATTTCCTGGCAAACAAGCCCCTTATCCACTCAATTGTTTGACAACAAAGTTCGTTCCAAGCTTCTGAGTCGCCGCATCATTCGGATACTGAAGGTGCTGAGCGTTGATACCATACCCATGCGTCGTATCACAAACTCCATCACCCTAATCACATTAGTAACCACTCCCAAAACCAAGGTTTCACAAAAACTTACAAAGATACAAACATCAAGCGTGCGAGAGATCCAGTTCTGCGGAATGCTCCCTCCCGCAAGCACCTGAAGCCCATTAACATTCCTCGTCGTCGTCCCCCCATTATTATCAACATTACACGCCAAACCACTCCTATGCAACGGATCACCAATCAGAAACACCCCCTTCACAGCATCCCCAGCACTACCAGTCAACTGCGAAAGCGCATTCACCGTCGCCGCAGCGCCCTGGGAGTATCCCTCCAGAATGAAGCATTCACTAGGGTTAGACGCCAATACGCTCTTGACCTCGCGGATGATGTCTTGTGTGCCTGACGCGGAGTTTTGGTCGTAGCCCGCGGGGTACACGGTGTTGTAGATCTTGCCACCCGGGAGTTGGGATGTGATTTGGGAGTTCATGGTGCGGAAGCCAGCGGAGGGGCCTTGGATTTCGCCCGTGCCGCGGGTGTTGATTATGGTGTAGGATGTGCACTTTGCTGCTCTGGGGTTGGGAGCGGTGGCTGCGAAGCCTGTGAGGGCGAGGAGGGTGATGATTTGGGGAAGCATGGCGAGGACTTGGTGATTGTTGTTGAAGGTATGTGATGAAGGATTGAAACTGAAGGCTTTGCAGCCATACTTATACCAAGTTCCCTCTGCTGATTCAAGCTCCCAGCCACAGTCTCAACACCATCATCTATGATCACTCCTATAATCCACAATCTCAAACAACTCCCTCGCAAGAATCCCCCAAGTTGTATTAGTCCGGTTCTCCCCGTTTCTCTTCGGCACGCTCATCCGACCGCACGTGGCCGATCCCTCTCGGCACATCATCTCGTCTCAATGCCGCGATGACTCCATATTATCCCCTTACTATTGGCTTAGTTGATGGTTTCCAATCAATCAATCAAGCTATTGGTTGAGCTACGGGTTTAAGTCTGACCGTGGTGTCGGGACTGACTCGCGTTTCAACTGACTCGCGATGTTCTAACCGAAAATCACTCTCGCTAGCCGGATTCGTTGTCGATCATGGCTGTCTATGGGGCTTTGATCCGGGATCGTCTGTGTCAGGCTCACCGGACGTAAAGTCAAAGCGCACCCCATAAAATGCTTAGCCCCGTGTTTTAGCTGCGAATACTGTCGATGAAAACTCGGCCCGAGACTTGATTCGAGAGCAAAGTCTCGAACAAGGCAGCTCTCTCGGCAGTCATTTGAAATACGTTTTTATTTATCTTTGCGCTGTGCTCTGAGCTTGTGCACGGCAGATTCTTCACCTATCATCCCTGATAATACCCCTGATATACTGTATCGCCGGCTCCGTCTCTGACCAAGAATACCACGACTGGCGAAAGATAAGCACCGCCTCCTGCCGCGACCCGGGAGAATAGGCGCTCGGCACATCATAAGCATACAGGTTCGGATTCTCAATGCCCGGCCAGATATGTTTGTTATCCTCCCTGACCATCTTGTACAACTGCAGTACTTGACTCTTCAGCTCAGCAATCAAGTCCTTGTAGTCATCCTTTGCAACGATATCCGCCCGCTGTTGGAGAATATCACTCATAGCCTCCTCCTCCAAATAATCATCTCTCTCTTCCCTCGTCGCATTAGGCTTCTTCTGCAGAAACTTCTGCAGTGACTCTAGATCCTTCATCAGCCGAATCTTAATTAGCGTTAGGGCCATTTTGAAAGAAACATCGTAGTAATGAGGCTTCTCGATAACAGCCTCGAAGGCATCTTCTCCCTCTAGGTCAAGGAACGGCAAACTCATGTCGCGCCAGTTATACTTGGAGTCACCTTTGACAGCATACCACTTGATGAAATCATAGGCTTCTTGATCCCTTCCAAGTCGGAGATACAGCGCAGGAATCTGTGAGCGAACACCAAGGTTGTCGCCTCGGCAGAGACGTAGCATTTCAAGAGATTCTTTAAGGGCAATCTCCACGGCTTCTCCGGTGCGGACGTTGAGAATAGCAGTGATGTAATCGTGCCGAGCTTGCATGTAGGGACGCGTACTCTTGAAGAACCAGAACAGGCCTATGCTATTGTCGAATGGGTTGCCATCGGTGTCGTCGCCGGGATTGGCGCGTAGCTTGGCTTCTTCTTCGGTGAGTTTGTCCTTGGTCTGCTTGATAGGAATGCATTGGGCCTTGTGCCGTGGCCGGTCTGTCTTTTGGTGCGGTTTGCCGCAGTATTTGACGGTCTGGCAAGCTCCGCAGCGGAGAAGGTTGGGGCTTTGGAAACCAGCTGGGCAGGGGGAGTGGCTGCAGTGGTTATAGGGGAGGCCTAGATTCATGCGCGGCATTTTGGGCAATTGTGTCTATAATTAACGCAGTCTACTTTGATGTTACAATGCTTGATCTTTTGTGCTGTCACGATCGTGATGATGTAGGGAGAGCTTGAGTGGGGTTACATTTTTGCTGTCATGGGAGAGGCTGCAATGGAATATCGTTGTCCCGCGTCCGAGCCCGCGTTGCCGTTGACAGCTTGTTCAGAGTGGGTCGTGAGTAGACTGTCATTGGGCAGGCAGTCGATTTCAACGCTGACGAAAGTTCAAACTGTCGGATTTGTTAGAATGAAATTTCCCGCTTTTATTTAATTCAATTTCTGGCCGGGAGAATAAATATCATGATAAGTAACTAAGGAGCCGGATTATGCTTATCGTGTCTCATGGATAACTCGCATTCAGCCTCGCAGTTGAGTAACCTACTTAAGAAAGGGTTACTCAGACTCGTGGCTTGACATCAGGGACTTTGCTTCGATGTCGCAATCTAATCATGCTGATATCTGGAACCCCTCATATATCGGATTCACACTCCTGCGCATTGAGCCTTGCAACTCACTCGCTGTTGAAGCTAAAGTGAACTTGGCTTACTCAAGTCGTCGTTACTGTGCCTCACCAATAAACAAGTTCAAAACGCGGGGTAACGTTATGAGAGCGGCATATACGACGAGGGTTCATGCAAACCCTACCGTATTGAGACATCAGCAGATCACGGAACTGCCCATTCTGGGGTAATAAACCAGGAACACTATTGCACTTGGCCAATCCCCCGCGTAAAGTGCCATTCTCGGCAGGGGACCTGCCTGAAGCGACCTACATCTCATCATCTGATGATGACGATCGCCCAGCTCGAGGTTTAGTGAATGCAACCTTACGCGGGGATTTAGCTTTTGCTCGGCGCTCCTGCCAGACTTTCACATGGAACTCGCTTATCGGAGTGTAATTAACTCTATGTCTTTGGTTGTTTGGAATAAGCTTAAATACGATAGGATTACTTCTAGACTGTTGAAAATAGTTAATTGCCACTTTATCGCCAGTGGTTCATCAATTGGCTTCTCACCATGGCAGTTCTTCGATGTTTGGCTGCATTGACTTTGGCCGTTGGGGCTAACGCTCTCACGTACAACACCTTCGACGGCCCTGGCTTCCCAGCCTGTAATAACGTTTCAACCGTCCATGACGCCACTAGTGTCAAGGACATCCAAAACACCGTCCAAAACGCCATCAAAGCAGGCCAAAGAGTTCGCGCATCAGGAAAAGCACATATGTGGTATGACACAATGTGTTCCGATGATCCCAACACCGTCATCATTCGCACAGAGCAGGTCAACAAGATCTACGATCTAGACCTCGACGCCGGCACAGTGATGATCGAAGCTGGCGTGACTTTCCTACAACTCGCTGATTATCTGCACCAGCGCGGTGCATCTGCGGGATATACCCTTGTCAATTGGAACATTACTCTCGCCGGCTGTGTAGCCATGGGCGCGCACAGATCTTCTATTCGGGAGGATTCTATGGTTGCGGCTGGTGTCTTGGCGCTGGATATCATCGATGGTAATGGTGAACTGCGACACTTGGAGCGTGATGATAGTGATGAGTGGCTTGCTGCCTCGACATCTCTTGGTCTGCTCGGTGTCATTGTGAGAATGAAGTTCAAGATCTATCCCGATTTTAAGGTCTACGCCGATCAGAAGACACTGGATGAGGCTGATGTTCTTGATGGAGATATCTACGGTATGATTTCGCCTTATGCCACAGCCAATCTTTGGGTGAGTACTCGCCTCCTCAACATGATGATATGCTAAACGATTGGAGTGGTGGCCTCACAAGAAGAAATTCCACTGGCGGTACTACGACGTCATCCCAACCAATCAGAGCGACCAAGAGGGTTTCCAGAATACATTCTCAATCACCAAGCTCGAAGCCGGCGCCATAACAGCTCTCTGGAACACTGGAAAAGGCGTCGCTCTATCGAACCTCCTCGCAGAAGAAATCCTCTTCGGACAATGGGAAAACCCCAACTTTCGTGAAAAGACGACCAATAAGCCTATCACCAAGTGGCCCGTCTACGGCTGGAACTACGACGTCCTCATCGGCGGTCTGTATCCTGACCAAAAACCAGTCTGGGAATACGGCATTCATGGTTATACTCTTGAGCTTGCATTTCCCGTCACTCAAGCGAATGCAATGTTGAAGAGGGTTCGTCAGCTTTTTGATAATGAGGCTAAGAAGCTTAAGTTTATGGCTTCAACTTACAGAAGTGGCATCAACATCAAGTTTGGCAGACCGTATTTCGATCTGCTTGGTCAGGTGACCTACGGTACATCTGATGGCGCTGATTGGGATAAAGGTGCGATTATGTTGGATTTCCCGTCTTACAAACCTAGTATTGGCGATGGACTGCGATACAACGAACCATTTTGTAAGTTGGCTCCACGAAACCGTAGAGAGTAACACAGCTCACAGAGTGACAGATCACAAACTCGCGGAAACGCTCATTGATGAGTTCCCGTGTCGTCCGCATTGGACCAAGAATACCAGAGAGGTATTTGAGCGCTCTGCTAAGAATCTCGACCCTGATGTAAGTTTGTTTCCCGACGGTTGAGACTAGGATGCTGATATTTGCTTTTAGCATATTGCTCGCTTCAAGGCAGTTCGAGAGAAGTTTGACCCGGATGGTATCTTCCGCAGTGTTGTTGGTGAAGCGATTGGTGTATATTGATGACTTGCGGCTTGGATAAATGTCTGATGGTTTCTGCGGCTTGAGATTTAATTCTTTTCAGTACCTGGATGCGGAGACTGGGGCAGTGTTGGACCCGTTGTTAGCGTTTGATCTAGCTTCACGTAGCAAAAAGGGTATTTCGTTTGCTCGGTTCCATGAGTCTGTTGCAGGCACTGCATCTGTGAGTTTAAGTTTCTCTTAGGTATTGTCTGTCAATAGTGTTGCTACTCGGTGGTATATGTAATTAATCGTTTGCAATTGGCTGATGTCAGAACAATAGCCCTAATTCTACTGCTACGCTGTTCATCTTAAGATCATCTTGCATCAATCTGACCAATCACATTGCTTTCTTCCGCAACGGACCCGCTATTCATCATCGTGAGGAAATCGTCATTCATTTGGTCGGCAACTTCAATCAACATCATACTGTCAGTCATACTCACAACGTCACATTCTCAAGGGAATAAAGTGTTTTAGAGACAATTCATCATTTCTGTAGGCTATGGAATTTCCTAAATGCGAAGAGTGCGCTATTGCTGCACAGAGAAATTCCAGAGCAGTCTATCCTATTCTTCTAGGTTGGGTATCTAAGCTGCGTGTCTAAAACCAACACCAAATGCAGCCTCAAATCACCCAAGTGCGGTTCCCAACTTGGCGAGTTGAGTAGGTAATTTCCTCCTTAGAATTGATGTAGACGACCTTGGGAGGAGGCACGCCATTGAAGGAAGTCGAGTAATCAGGCCCATAGGCAGCAGGACCATAGACCCAGACGAGGTGATCCGGAGCAAGGACATCAGAAAGATCAACAGTCTTCTCCCTGCCGTTGGCGTCCTTTCCAAGGATGATGTCGGAGCTGTCACAGCTGGCACCGTACAGAACACAAGGTTTGGTCTTCTCAGAAGGAGCAGAGGTGTGCCACTCGAAGGAAATTTTGTTAGCCTCATTTAATCCGTGGAGAGTGCCGACGGAAAGAAAGACTCGTGAGACGGAAGCACCGGCCGTGTGCTTTGAGATGTTGATGACATGGGTCTGAAGCCATCCAGCCTTGGAGATGAAAGCACGGCCGGGCTCAGTCATCATGATAAGCTTGACAGGCCAGTCTGCAAAAACAGAGGAGAAGGTGTCGATGGTGGGTTTGTTATAATCGGCGAACGAGGGGGCAGCCTTGGTCGAGATACCAGCCCATCCTCCACCAATGTTGGCGAGAGTCATGGTGATGCCGAGTTCAGTCTTGACTCGGTCAAAGACACCACGGAAAAGCTGAGCAAACTGGACGAAAGCGTCGGTAGCGAGGTTCTGGGTACCAGGATGACCAGAGAGACCGATGAAAGTGAGACCATGCGCCTGAGCTTCCTCGATGATTGTAAAGGCCATTTCGGGATCGACACCAAACTTGGCAGAGAATGGCTTGTCAGAACCCTTTCCAGAACAGAGAAGACGACAGAAAGGCTTGATATCAGCGAGAATAGCAGCCACCCCACAGCCCCTACGCTTAGCAACACGACCAGCTGCCTCAAGCATACGATGCACCTGCGAAGTGCTATCAACAGCAAAGTACTGAATACCAACTTCAATGCCCCACTCAAGCTCATTAGTAGGAAGATTACAGTTCCCAAGTGAAATACGAGCAGGATTGATACCTTGGTCAACAAGGGGCTTAGCTTCACCCTTGGAAGCACAGTCGAAACCACATCGAAGCTGGTCGTACACGTCGGTGACGGGCTTAGCGGCGCAGGCTTTGACGGCGCCGAAGTGGACGACGTCGATGTTGGCGGTGGATGGCATGGAGGCTATGAAGTCGCGGACGGTGTCTTTGACGGTTGCGACGTCGATGACGAAGAGGGGCTTTTCGCGGTCTTCGAGGGGGAGGGCGTTGTGGTGCTTGAAGGTGGCTTGGATGCCGGGGGACATTTTGGTTGGATAGGTTATAGGTGTTGAGGGAGTCATGATGGGTGTAAGATAGGATGAAAGTTGAGTGACCTTTGGTAAAGAGTACTGTTAGGATGGTCTTGATGGTGAAAGTCGGATGGTGTTTCTCGGATTGAGGTTGCTGACAAGATGTTTGAATCGAAGAGTTCCTGTCCTAGACCAAAGCATTATATATGGAGTGGAACATCTGTTCATTCTCTTCTTCAATCGCACTGGCAGTCCTTTTGTTCCAGTGACACTTCATGTTGTTCGCTGGTTCTGAGTCAAAGGGCATCCCAGAACGCGTCCTGCCAGTGTCATTGCAGACTGTTCGGATTGCCACGCCTTGACCTCTACCTGCATGTGTTCAAAACCTGTTCTCAGCTCAACGGTTGTCAGTTCTTTTATTCTGACCTCATTCCCATCCCCGATTATACGACGGAACATGGATTGCGTTCATATAGCTGGCACGAAAATACTAAGTGTATAAGTATCAAAGAAATAACTTGAAGCTTGGATACAGCCCTCACGCACGATCGCACCTAAATCTTAGCACAATCCTCAAAGGCAAGACAGTCATCTCGTCTCCAAAACCTGCAACTTCCAGCCGCAGTGATGGAGCTACCTAGAAGTCTCGACGTCTTCAGAGACGACAATCTCATCATCCAGGACTATGACGGTATTTTTGCAGTCCCGCGTCCGCTTCCAGCTCTGTCTACAGACACACTTGTCAGATGCATTTTCGACGCCTACAAAAACAACATCAAGGTGCGCCTCATGGCTCTCACAGACATCACTCCCTGCCTCTGCGCGGTTGCTCCGATTGAGCGAATTGAAGCTGGTATGGTAGCTATGGTGGTTACTTCGGAAGTGGAGTACTACAAGTTGCTGAGGAGCAATCCCGAAGATGGCCAGCCGCGACCAGCCTCTTTGTCAATCTTTTCAATGTACAAGGACTCATTTGACTTGATCGAGAAAGCCGGGACTGTTATTCTCGCCTGGAGATTTTATGGAGTTGATGATTCCCCGTTCATGGATCGCCAGGGTAAAGTGTTGCCTCTTAGAGGTAACACACACCCAGATCTATCTTATCCATCCCTGCAGCGTGGTCGGTCCTCTTCGCCTCTACAGGCTGAGAGCAATGACGCAGCTGAAATCAAGACTCTTCGACTTGAACTAGGCCAAGCAAAAGCCGAGGCGCTAAACAGCCGGATCCTCAAGGAGTACATGCAAGCGAAGTGGTTGGTAACCATTTATCACTGCGAAGACCAAGTCACCGAGAGGCGTACCGCCGAGTTGATCAAGAAGTGTGTTGCGAAAAGATTCGATGAGGCGCAGAAAAAACGCGGTAAGCCGCAGAAGATTGTTAGGTTGGCTACGGAGGAGCACGTTGATATCATGGCGGAGGAGATCACTAAGGATAAGGATGAGGAGGCGACGAGACCGCTTACAAAGTATGACTATGAGGTTTTTCTGCGGACTTTTTTCGCTGCTATTAATGCGATTCAGAAGGATGAGGTGAAGGAGAAGTAAGTGCTTGTCTTGTAGAACAGCGACGGGATGGTGGGCATTACTGACGAGATGAAAGATCGTGAGGGTAAATTGCTGGCCGGGGGGGTTGTATTAGAGCATATCTGGTGGACTCGGGGGTAAGACGGTATGTTGATTCGATAGCTGGCCTATTATTAGAAATTGTCTTTGTAGGTTGTGAGCATGAACATTAAACGTTACTACTAAAGAATGATTGCGTTCTATTTGATTGATACTTAAAGCTTATGACGTCTCAGCAAGGCATATTAGGGTAACAGGTGTGTTCTACTTGAACGCGAAGAAGAAGTTTTGTAAAGGATGATAGTGCTGACAAATGAATCAATTGCTATGAGCAAGGAATCCCATTCGATCATTTTCTTCGACCCCAACTTGCTCCCCTCTACCTCTCAATCGCCCGAGTTCTCTACCCCTCTGCAACACAACAAGATGGACGTGAGTTCAGAAGCGACAGCGTCACCGCTCTGGAGTGTGATTGAATTCACTCTTTCATAGCTAGAATTCAGATACAGAGTTTATAGTAATATGCAATTACCGCTAATTCATCATTTTCGCATCCGCAGATAGTTTCTCCCAGTCCCTAGCCTTGACAAATAAATAGTTATTCTAAATTTTTAAAAGTTGCAGATAACTACAAGCTTAATCGTTACACCCTCGAAGAATTTTACAACTGGATTGTCGAACAGCTTCTGCCAGCATTCAGACAGCTGCCAGAGATCACTTCGACCTTGACACTACAACACTTTCTCTTCCCTGAGACAAACAAATATGATATTAGAGGAGATGGAGATAAGCTAATAGTTGTTCCGTTCAATGATACCAGTGAGATAGCCCCCATATCCAGCGTTCAATTGCCAGCAGAGACTTACGCGTCTTGGCCTTAGTATAAACCCAGGGACATTCAACTACCTCATAAGAGGGATACTCACGGACCACCCTCATACACACCATCCAGAGTTCTTTCGAAAGACGAAAAAAGCGCTTTTCTCAAGCCCATGAGACATGGAGACGAGAAATCACTCAACAACGAGATTGACAAATACAAGATCATACGCGATGCCGACTCGCCCGAGTCGCTTCGAATCTCGCAACTCATTGAACTGGTACGCAATGAAAGTGGCAAGACTTTCGGCTTCCTCTTGACTTACGTCGACTGCGGTCATAAAACCTTGCTTTGCGCTTCAAAAAAGGATATGTCGAGGGAGCTGAAGAAAAGATGGGCTCAGCAGGTGAACGACACAGTCCAGCAACTTCATGCAGCTAATATTGTTTGGGGTGATGCGAAGCCCAATAATGTCCTTGTCGACCAAAAGAACAACGCGTGGCTGATTGACTTTGGTGGAGGGTATACAAATGGTTGGGTGTCCAAGGAGCTATCGGGAACTGTAGAGGGTGATTTACAGGGCTTGAGGAAGATAGATGAGTTCTTACTTCATGCTAGTCTGTGATTCTTGAATTGCAATCCACTGGCCGATACTGCAGTCTTTATATTTCCGTCAGAAGAAAATCTTCACGACTCGGACTTGGTATTGCTCTGCAGCTGATGATTTACAAGATCTGAGACTCAAAGACTACAAGAGCCGACACAATAAGACACAGGCCTACTCATCCCACCTAATTTCCCGTCGCTCTTCCAAGTAAATCACCGTGCGGCCTCGCTCGGAGTCGGAAGGTCATGTTTCGCGAATGCGGGGTTTGAGACTAGCAATTGGTGGAGCAGCAAGGGTCAGCACTAACTACAATGCGACTCTGACAATCCTGTCATTGATAACTGTTGCCTGTGCTATAAATCCGTAAGCTCCGAATCTTCATGTAATTATATAAGAACACCACGTTCATCTTGACAAAGGAGGGGTGAGTCTTATAGCCTTCACTTAAACTACGACATCATGCCGGCCATTGAACGCGGTTGGATCACCTTCTTCGTCGACCGCATCTTCGGGTGGTGGTCCGGCTTACCCGCAGAAACAAGCAGCTACACAACGACCTTCATTCAAATCCCAATCAAGGATGTAAACCTCGCCGCAACTCTCTACCAACCAACAACCCCCCCCCTCGGCACAATCCTAATCCGCACATCCTACGGCATCGCACCCCTCATGGCTCTCAGTAACGCACGTATGTTCGCTTCAAGAGGCTATCAAGTCCTCCTCGCTGCCTGCAGAGGCACACACCCCTCTGCTGGTCAAGAAATCGTACCAGCAATTTATGAAGCACAAGATGGTCTTGCAACTGTTGTGTGGATGCGTGAGCAGCCGTGGTATACTGGATCGTTCGCTACGTATGGTGGATCGTACCTTGGGCATACGCAGTGGGCTATCCTGACGGATCCACCAGAGGATATAAAAGCTGCGGTTATTAGTACTGGCCCAGTCGACTTTGGGGCTTTTACCTGGGGAACTGGAGCGATGGAAACACATATGATTGCCTGGGCGGCTTTGATGACTGCCCCGAAGCGGGGTATCACTCCTGGCTTGCCGTATATAAGGAAATTACCGAAAATCCTGCAACCTGTTTATGATTCTCTGCCTCTTATGGATGGTATAAAGGATCATATGGAGAATAAGGAGCCGCCTTGGTTGGAAGAATTGATCAGTCAACCTGATACATCGACTCCCTTTTGGTCGCGGGCGAATCAGAGTGCTGCACTTAAAAAGGCCAAGATTCCAATCTTGCAGTCTACAGGCTGGAACGATAGCGTTCTGCCTATGGTTCTGAACCAGCACGGTGTTCTAGTGGAACAAGGTGCACCGGCATTCCTGACTATCGGGCCATGGTCGCATCTTGGCTCACAACAAGGTCCAACGTTACTTGAGGGCTTAAAGTTCTTTGATCACTATCTCGCTGGTCGGGGTACCGCTCCCAGAACAGCGCCATGTCGAGTTTTCGTTACAGGTTCCAATGAGTGGCGAGATCTGGCTAGCTGGCCACCGCACGCTTCGTCCACGCAAAACTTCTACTTATGCCCCCAAATCCTTAGCAGCGAACAACTTGATCAGGCATCAAGCTCAAGTTTTGAATTCAACCCCAATGACGCAACCCCGGCGATTGGTATGCCTCGACCTTTCGACGATGTCCAGCCTACAAACTACAACGACACCGAGCTCGCAAAACGCTTAGATGTCGCAGTCTTCGATACCTCACCACTCGAAAGTGATATAGAAGTCTGTGGCAAACCATTGATCGAACTACATCACAACACCGACAATCCACACGCAGATATTCTCGTTCGACTTAGCGAAGTCAACAGCTGGGGAAAGTCCAGACGTATAAGCGATGTTTATAAGCGTCTGGACCCTGCGAGAGGTCTTGAGCCGCTAAGTCTTGCATTGGTGGATTGCGCACATGTTTTCCGCAAGGGTAACAAGATCCGTGTGATTATCGCTGGTGGTGCACATCCGGCTTATTTGCGCAACCTGGGAACAGGGGAGAATCAGGCATATGGAGCTACGACCAGATCGGCAGTTCATACGGTTCACCATTCTAAAGACGCTGGGTCAAGATTAATCCTCCCTGTAATGGCTTCAAATTAGCCATACTTTTTGTCTGACTATTTACCCCTGTAATAGTGAAGCTGCAGGTCAAGTAGTGTATCTCTACCCAAAGGCTACAGCTGGTTTTGAGAGTGAACGATAGCGTAGTTGTGTAATTAAGAGGCTTAAAATGTTTCTATAGTCTCTAAATATCATACCTCTCTCCTTGGAAGTTAATGGGCACGTTGTGACTGAAAGGAACAAGCGAGTTGACTGCCAACATACCACCAGACTACGCATATGATAGGCCTGCAGTGTGCCAAAACAATTTCTCAGTAGGAAGCAGAGCAAAAGCTCTCTCGTAAGTGTCTCGTGTCTTGATCTTGTCATCAGATCCCGAAGTCTCACCTCTCGCCGGGGGCTCACTGCATTGGCGCCAATTGAAATCCTCGCAGCGACGGGTCATTTCTAAGCTCCTGGTTCATGCTGTCGTTAGTGGGATGTGTATGCCCAATGCAGCGGTATTTGAAGATGTTTCTTATGGAGAAGCTTTGATGGCTCGGTCAACAGGGACTGCAAAGCGATATCCTTACTAGCAAAAGACAAAAATGGAATGATCCGCCAACTATGGTCAACGTGCGATTTTGCGCGGGTCTTATTGTGGCCTCGTTTAGTTCCTGGATATCGAAACAATCAACACTTCAATCCTCAACTGTTCTTACGTATCAGTGTGATGCAAACTCTACTGGGAATTTGAACGCGAAGGGAAGGTAAAGGTGCGATATGTTTTAATAAACACACAAGAACAGCAAACGAGATCATCTAAGCAGCGATGGATGTTCTTCTCCACACAGTACTCATCTACACTAAGTTCTCTCAGCCGGAATAAGCTCATCTACACAGGGCACATTTATCACTTTCATCAGCACATGATTTTATTTTTTTTTAACGTTTTTTTTGTATTTTGTAATTTTCTAGGTTATGATATACTTCCTCCACTGCCGATGCCTTTTTTTTTGGTGTTGATGTTTTTTTTTTGTCAGGTTTTGTGTTTTTCGTCTTTTTTTGAGGTTTTCATTTTATCGTCGCCCCTGATTGTTCATGCCTGCATTTGCAACAGGTCTTCTCCGATGGCACACCAATCTCTGTTGATGGCTGTTGAGGTTGTTTCTTTTTTTTGTCGGGTTTTGTAGTTTTCATTTGTTTTTGTGTTTTTTTTTCGTTTTCTTGTATCAACTCGTCATTCGTGCATGCATTCCTATCCGGTCGTCGCCCAAGGCTCAGCAGTCGTTCATTCTTGGTACAGTGTCGTGCTCATATGCCGATAGCATACTAGCGACCCATGTTCAGTTGAATGGTGGGTTGGGGGCGGGATAAGAAACGCCGCTTCGAATGGCATCGCAGTACACCGAGTACTCGTACTGGCAAGCTTCGCATTGTGTCCAGTTCACGCGATAAGTCTCAGTCCGACGCTCACGGCGTGCATGGTAGTGGCCCTCACGTCGTGCCACCTCGCATTTCTGGACGTCGACGGTGTTTCCAAGATACTTGCCGCAGCGTTTGCAGTAGAGGTTGATGGTGATGGTGGAGCACATGGTTGCGACAACAACAGAGGAATGGTAGTTGTTGACGAAGTAGAAGGTAGTTCACAGAGAGTGATAGCGGGTAGTGAAAGAAGGGGCAGTTGGTAATAGACTGGTTCTTGGTGATGGGTTTGTGGTTAATGGATGTCTTGAGTGTTGTTTGATGAGAAGGAAAGAAGAGAAAGAAGAATTCTGGAGGCGCGGAATCGAGTATAGGGGAGGAATTTCGAGATGCCACTGTCAACTGAGAATGAGTGTACCACTGGCAAAGGAGACTGCAGTTGCAATTCTGACAATCTCCTGAGAGACTGCCAGTGCCATACAGCCGTGGAGACTATAGAGAAGAAGAATGATCGACGTGAGCATGAGTAGGATGACACCACCGGCCACCACTGCGTGTACGGGCAAACCTCGACAGCTGGGCATGGCCTTCGGTTGCTGATGGCTGCAATGGTAGCTGTCGTCAAGGTTATTAATACTCAGATTGGGCACTCATTGAGCAGCCTTCGATAATGCTTCGCGACTCTGCCGAGTATCACGCGAAAAAGGGGTCTGCTACTGACTGCCAGGTCATTTCTGTTTGATGACACCTGCCATGGACCACTACAAAGTTAAAACGACACTCACCTCTTATACGCTCTCCAGAGTAAGGTAGCCTACCATTGTTTGATCGAAAACTAATTGAGTTCACGTTAAACAAGAGAGTTGGCTTCAAGATATTGTTTTGAAGATACTCGTGTGAAATCAGCGAACACGGTTCCAGATGAACAGCTACAGGTCAGTGAAACCACCAGCAAATTGGTTGGTTGACAAGGTGTGTAATCATCTGTTCAAGGTTGGAGGTGTGTTACCAGCCTACAGTGATTCGCTTCTTTGACCGATTGTGCTTCATACCCACGACCTCTCGCGTCAGCTTTTCCGACACTGAGCCGCGCATTGTTGCGACACTTGCTGTTATTAACAGCGAAAGCTGTCTGTACGAAGCTGAGATCCCTTGTGTCGCCTTACTTCAATCATGACAATGTTGTGAGTGATCATCAGGCAAGTCAACGCTCTGCGCATCACTTTCAGGCAAACAAGCTCCTATATAAACCTCGATCGCGCCCACAATATTCCTCTCCCAACACAATCAACTACTTTCTCACACATCTCAAGCTTCTACTAAACTCATACCAATTCCAATAACCACGCTCTACATCATGTCTCAACCTCAGCCCTAGCCCCGTCCTAAGCCGAGACCGCGACCTCCTCTGGCTCCGGATCGTTCTGGGTCCCGGCCACGACCCTACGCCTAAGCCAAGATCTCGACCGTTACATTAGCCCAAGCCCCAAGGCAAACGAGTGCCCATCTGAAAGGAGCGTAGGACTGCACAAGATGACGGTGGAGAATGCAGTAACTCTAGGGGGGGGTGTCTACAGCCTGGCCATCTTGGAGACATCCATAGTTAGGAAATAAGAATGTTCCAGCATTAAAATCTCGAATTTATTGAGTGAATGAATCTGTGCTTAGTAATGTTTTGAACATATCCTGATTCAGATCAAGCCTTCTTGATTGTGAGGTACAGACGACAAAAAAATATTAGCCCCACGAGCAAGACGGAGACGAGATTGAGTGAACCTGCGCTGCCAACGTGACAGAAGGAACAGCAATCGAGTTCATGTGAGCAGCCATGTTGTAATAATCAATATTGCTCGAGGATGAAGCGCTGTGTTCGGTATTCATCATCTCCAAGCGTAATCCTTTTTTAAGTTTGCAATTATCGCTGAGCGTCGGGTAGACACGCGAACAACACTCGCCGCTCTGATCGTGAACAAATGCTGGAGTCGGACAGCGCCGAAGACTCTCAACCAATCAGATCGCGCCTCGATGGCTCAGTGGTAGAGCGTGTCACTAGTAATGACAAGGTCCACGGTTCGATCCCGTGTCGAGGCAAACGAGCACTACCTCGCGTATCATTCCTTTTTGCATTTCTTTACAACTCGTGATAGGACAACAGAAGTTCAATTAGAAGCAGGGTTCCGACTATAAGATTTGGAGGAGAGCCTGCATTCTCCATGCTACCTATCTCACCTCAGGTAATCTCGAATAACATCCTCAGGTACATCCTTTCCCAAGTAATTCGGCACCCTCTCATACATTTCCCAAGCACTCCTCTTCATAAAATTCGTCTGCTCCCTAACCCAACCCTCAAACTCACTCCTCTCAACCATCTCGCCCCTCTTCTCTTTCTCAACAAGCGTCTCCAAAACAGCATCAATCCGCCCCCTCAACCTGAGCAACTTCTCCTGCAAGAAGATATTGCAAAACGTCGGAATATCATCATTTCCCAAGTCCACACTTCGAAGCGATGTGTACTGATCATCCAAGTTCGGGTCTGCAAACGCATAGCTACTAACCATGCTTAACCTCTCAGGTACATTCGTCGCGCGCAAAGCAGCGTGCTCAGTACAACCACCCTGCATGATGACGGCGCCGCCGACAGTTGGACTCTTGACTTTGACGATGGAGCCGTCTCCTGTGCGTATAGCTGTTTCGCCGCCTTGCATGCTGCTTGTGTCGCTGAGCATGACGACGCATACAACTGGGACTTGGTCTTTGTGCCAGGCGTCAATGGGTATATCGTCGTAGTTGGACTTTTGAATCTCTTGGGGTGAGAGTGGTGCTGAGGGTGTTTCGGTGAGTTTGTAGACGCCGGGGAGACCTTCGGGGCCGAGCTGGATGTTTACGAGTCCGAGATCGGCTTCGCGTCGTAAGAGACGGAGGCCGAAGCCAGCTGCGTGATCGATGGCAGCTTGCGTCGCGGGATGCTGCCACGCTTGAAGGGTAAATTTTGCGGTCTTTTCACCATCAGGTTGGTTCAATATCGCCCAGTGACGTTGAACTGACCTTTTCATGACCCGCGATGTATGCCGGCGCGCGATCCCATGAACGGAGATACTTATCGAGAATTGGTTTGCTCAGCATCTCCCGACGGAGCATGCGCACACCTTCTTCCGAGAAGAGTTGAAAAGGTTCTGTGACGCAGAGATCGGGCGAATTTTCTGGCTGCGGCAGACCAAGGTCCTGGAAGGTATGGCGTCGAGTAGGGGGCTGGAAGGCGAGGTGGATGGCGGGATCAAAGTCGGGGAGGTCCAGGTCGTTAAGAGCGGTGAGGGATGGAGGGGAAATGGTCGCCGGGGCCGGAGCTACCTTTGCAGACATGTTGAACGAAGTCTAAAGCTGTTAAGTTGTAGGTTTTGTTGATTCTGAAGCAAGATATTGACACAACGAATTGGCAATTCTTGAGTAGGAATACCATTGTGTAGACACCGCAGGGCCATTTGAGCCTTTTATCATCATTACCAACCTCGTGAATGACTCTTTATCGGCGTCACTTGCTGAAGGGGGGAGGGGCGTTATGTTAGTCTCTTCTTATAACATTTCCTATTCTGGTAATGGTATCCTGACTACATTGTTGGGCTTATCATCTGACGCTTCGTGTCAGATAAGACACCAGAAATAGGGCCGGCAATTGAAGCGCCACCGCGTCCTTATCACGCCCACTTCTCCACACTTACCCCACACGGAATGGTTCAAAAGTACGGAGTAGTTAGAGTTGTGATGTCTGGATGGTGAAGTCGTGGTCACCAATCCATCAGGATCCTACGGCGATTACCTCCTTCGATCATCTTGAGGGGAGCTGACATCAGAGTAAGTATATAAGCTGATTGATCTCGCTGACTGCCGTAAGAATGAGACCTCTCTAAGAACTACGATGGCGGCAAAAAGCATTTAGCCGAACGTGCGCTTGACAGGATCACTGGGCGAATACGACATGAGAAAGTATAGCAAAGCTTTTGTATTCTGCAGTGCAATACATACAGACTATCTTATCAAACTGCATAGACACCAAAGGTCCAGTTACTACCAAGGGGATGACACCATACCCGAGGCTCATGTAGAGCATTTGCCAATTGGCAACCCACAAAACCAAGCCCATTTACTTCCACTGCGCCCTAACTGTCGGTCCATATCTCTGATACACTGAAAGGCCGCTCATTCATCAGTGAGGGGCTCAAGACCCTCAGGTCCATAAAGAAATCTGTCAAAAGACGGGGGAAACAACTGCACTGCCGTAGTAACGTTGTCCAAGAAAAACGCCACCGCGTTGAAGAACCCGATTACTCGATCACAAACATTTCTGACACGCGTAAAAATTGAAGAAATGCACTGAATAATGTACTGAAGGACCGGAATGAGCATAACGATGATGCAAAGAATCGCAGCGTTGGCCAGGACCGAAAGGTAGACCGCGATGACGACAAGGCCTGAGAGGCAGACGCAGCTCGCAGAGGCGACAACGAATGAAGTTCCGATGGCAGTGGAATAGAAGATGATGTCGTTGAAATCGTAGAGTCTGTAGAGGTTGTAGAGGGTGATCGAGATGATCCACAGGAGGGAGACGATGAGGACCAACTTGGTGGTGCCGGGGTCGATGAGATCTGCCATGTTGACGCTGGGTCAAAGCACGGAATGGGGATAAAAGTGCGCAGTGGTTTGTGATGCCGGAGGTGTTGATAAGTGATGGGGGTTGCGTGAAAGTGATGTTGCGATGGAGAGTTGTGTGTTTGGAAGGGGAACAGATAGCTAGGAGGCGGTAGAAGTTGGGTGAATCTTGGAGGTTCGCAAGCAGCCTTTCTGTTCCGCGTGGTTGCCTTTCAGATGACGGGACCTTGGTGACTTGATATCGTGAAGTGACAGTGGAACTCGCTGGTGGTCTGAACTCCGACAAGC
This sequence comes from Fusarium denticulatum, assembly GCA_013396175.1. NCBI lineage: Eukaryota > Fungi > Ascomycota > Sordariomycetes > Hypocreales > Nectriaceae > Fusarium > Fusarium denticulatum. Next base: position 418,527 of record JAAOAK010000018.1, on the reverse strand, counting down.
AAATGACTGTGAAGTTACACTGCCATCGTTGGTTCTTAGGGTATATTCGCACTAGCAACGCAAGGTGGGTGTCGCCTCCAGTGCTAGAATGACCTCACGAGAGCGCGAGTCGATTTGTTCATCCGAGCTGTGCATGGCTACCAGAGAGTCTCATCATTTCTCAAGTAGGAGCGACACAGGAGCTCGGCAACAGATGGGCTCATATCTGAATGCACTAATCCTAGTATATTGTACACAGACTGTTATCATGCTTACTGACATTGAACAGTTGACCTGTTGAAGGGGAACAGCTTTCTTCTCTGAACACTATGCGCAAACGTCCGACTAGATCCCGCAACCTCTATCTCTTGTTACATTTTCACTCTGGCCAATGAATGGCGTGGTTTACGATCCACCAATAGCAGATAATCGAAACCGCCAACATTTCCCACTAACTATCCGTGAAAGCCCCAGGTATCCCGAGATGCTGTAGTCCATACTACATCGCCCGTAAGAAACTCTCCCCTAGCCATTTCCCTTCCACTGAAATGACGAAGCGGAGTTTCGGCATGAGCAATTTTACGCAACCACCAACACAGCACTTCTCGGTTATGAGCAATTACGGCTTCTCTGGCGAGGCTTTGTACTTGAAGTAGATACTCATCCTTCCATGGCGTTTCTTCAAACTTTGACTCCCAATCCTCTCTACATGGAATGGCAAGGTTGCCCATGTATAGTTGCGGGTGATCAATTTCGACTGTAAAGTAACCACCATTGGCGTAAGGCACGGCGCTGATTGTGGAGACAAGTCTGCCGCCCCCTATTTTCTCGCAGTTGTGACCAACATCAATTTCTTCAGACTAATCAGCATGTTGGATTCTTAAAATTAAGATGGTAGGGAATCTACCGCGCGGACTATGTCCAATAATCATTACCGTGTCAGGCGGCTTGTACGTAAAGATCGGCCGGCGACTATCTGAGTTGATGGCGTTGATTTGGCCCAAGATATCGACTTCAGACAGACTCTGTGGGGAGACATCACGAAGAGCTTGTAGAAGATAGCGGATTTGCCGGCGAGCTATTTGGGACAAGTCGTTCAAATCAGTGATAGGCTGACGAGACAAAACCGGGGTAGTCTGCACCGAATTGCTGGATGAAACTTCATCGTTGCCAATGCCGTCGTCAGACTTAAATTTCTTCGCTTCATGATCCAGCTCGGATCCTCGACGTTTCATGCCCATGGTGAAAGGAATTAGAAGACGATGGTAAGATTAAAGTCAAATGGAGATGTTGATGATGAGATTGAAGAGAAGAGACGGAAGATTAAGAGTTGAAGAAGATGAAAGGAATTTATACCATTTGCGAGTTGACCAGATGTATTGAATATGAGATGGGAGCCGTTAATGAGAGCGTCAAACCAAGCCAAAGTCCAACATGCAGATTGACAAACTTTGGAGCCTAGATTCGATATTAACGAAGCTGACATTGACTCATGCCTCAAATGTGATTCAATTATATATAAAGGACTCTTGGGCTTTAAATTAAAGTAAGTGATAGCTTGATATCGATTCACTTGATCTTTCATGCAAATTCTCCGTAGCTTTGCCTGTCTTGCATTCCCAGCTTCTTTGACGCAAACAGTTACACAAAGTTAACATGTTCCACTGCATGCCCACAAGAAGATTCAGAACACAAGATAACAGCAAATTAATTCAATTTATCATAAAGAACCACAAACTGAAATATTAAATTCTCGATATTAAAAAAAGGAAGGGATATGCGTAGAATGAGAGATACAATAGCCAGTCCGACACCCAAAAATGAGAGTCAAGACTCAGATGAAACATCCAATGAGTTCAAAAAGGACTATACCGGGGAAACATAGCAAGACCATGCAAAGATTCTTAGTTGAAACAGCCCCGAATATACACTCTGCTCTCCAGAAACAAGAATAGCAGACATACTTTACCAGGGTCAGAAGAGCGTACATGGAGATATATAATGCTGATGCTTTACTGCAGTGCCAAAGGCTTTTGATTTCAACTGTTTTCCTCAAGAAGGCTGTTTTCTCGGTGTATAATAGTAGGTCCAGATATAAGCTTGCCTGTACAGCTAGCCTATCACGTCTTCTCAAGGAGAGCAAGTGTGATTTTGTTCGCTTTTCATAAGCTGCCATAAGGGGTGGCGTTAGGTTGGCAGTTTCGATGCAGCGCTGGACAGTAATGAAATATGCAAGCTCTTGCTTGAATTCCCGATCACTCTGGGGAAGGATGTTGCATATTCGGGCCATTTCTGCTTTGAGGGCTGTGGTAAGTAGCTGCCAGCCATCGGTTCCCGTATTTCTCCAGCTTTTGGGAAGAAGGAAAGATAGAGATGTGATGGCGTACCAGATAAGGAACGATAGGGTTATGATGAGGAGAGACGTAAAGATAGCCGTGCCCAGGATAGCTCCGTCTCACTGTGGGTGTATTTTTCGGCCCTAAGATTGAATGTCTGAAGGATGGGAGAAAGCTGGAGATCCAATCTGGACACCTCTTTGAGTGACAGGAACGCGATGGTCAGGTAACGTTCGAGGTTCTGGAGAGCCCCCGGTAGGTCCACGGTGACAAGGCCAGGTCTCACATAAGTCTCCTTTGCGCTGATTGAGGAGTCTGGGGAATATTTCCAGTGATTTCTCTTCTCGTTGCAAAGTGCTTCGAGATATACATATGCAGAATGGTTCGATGGTCCCTGGTCATGGCGCCAATCCATGGTAAAATTCTCTATGCAAGAGTCCAAGACCGTTCGGATATGCGTGTCAAGGTCCTGCTTTACAACTCTTGCAACATCCTCAATTCGATAAGATGCATCTTGGATTGCGTTTCTCAGGTCCTTCAAATAAGAGATGAGCTCATGAGCATCGCTTTCTGTTGCCTTTCCGTATTCTTTCAGCCCGGCGTCACGCACAGCCTTGTTCAGCCTGTTCTTACTGAACAAGGGCATCCTTGCTTCTTCATCTTTCTCTAAGCAGGCAAGTGCCCATCGTCCAGTAACAGTTATCATAGACGACAAATTCCCTTTTTAGTCATCTATAGTTTCCATGATGTTCGCCAACATGCCAGGCATTGAAATGACAGTTTTCGCAACTTCGACTATCGGACGGTGGATGGGAAATGGTAGGTTATACGGGATGTCGGGCAAAGAGAAAAAGCGCCTCCATTGTGGGATGATGAGAAGGATTGTAAGTATGGCCAGAATAGCCTGCTTCCAGTTGAAACTCATGCTCCCGCTTCGCCGTGCCTGACCAGGTCCACGATTGTCGCGGCCTCGAGGCAGATTCGAGCCACCTTGGTCATCATGATCGGGATTATCATCATCATCTGCATAGAGGTTTCTCTTAGCGAGAGCTTGGGACAATCCATGGACAGAGATCACAGAGTCATCGAACGTGACAATCTGGGTATCTTGGAAGCGCATCGAGATAGGCTCCTCAATTTGCCAGAGACGATGGAAATAAATCCGGATGCACTGGAATGTATGGGGAGTAACACCCACGATGACTTCGAAGAGGGTGTATTCAGGTTGGTCAGGGTACATATCCTGATCTGGTGATGGCCCTGGACTTGAATCATCAGAACCCGAAGATGATTCATCAGAAGGAGACCTTGATGGTAAAGGGGACTCGATAGCCCGAGTATAGCGGTTTTAAACGACCATGGTGATAAGTCTGTCTGAAGTATGAAGTCAAGTAAAAGACAGTCGTCTCAGTATCGATTGATTGACTGGTTAATGAGTGCGCTGAAAGAGTAAGAAAGGCGTGATGAGCGAAGCAGAGACAAAGGCGGGATGATCATATGGATACCCAAATGACGGTTCAGAGTGAGCATGCATTCAGCGCTGATTTTCTAGGTCAATGCAGCTTTTGCTTGTTAAGAAGATGGAGAAGTGGAGAGTGGGCAAAAACGTCAAGAGGAAGGTGTGTTGTTTTTGGAACATGATAAGAAAAGTGATCTTGAGAGTAAATAATTACTGCAGTTGCTGTGATGAGTGTCTTTGTTCTCGACAATCGTCCTACCCTACGTCATCTAACATGCGGCTAATTCGACATCGCTCATCTACCTGCAACAGCCACTTATGTGAAAATCTTAGTGATAAGAACTACCCACTGACAGCTCAGCTACTGATGTATTCAATAATCGCGAATTTAACTGCTCAGCGCCAAGTCAATCGGACCGAGCGTCCCGTCACAATAGGCAGTAATTACGCATCTAAAACTGCAAGGCAAACACTTACCCCTACCTTTCAACAATCGTCAGTTCTGCGGGCGCAGATCACCTCAATATCATCACGGAACCAAAGCTTCTGGTATATAATTGTCAAAAAGAGATTTATTTCCTACCTAAATTGGCAAAAAACATACAACAGCGGGGATTCGCTGGTCGTCACCGACCCAACTACTGATCCGCCCCTTACAGGCTTGACTATGGGAGAGCGGACGGGATCCCGTATTTTCCTGCAGGTATGGTCGTATGTGCTTGGATGGTCTCGCAGGACAGTCTATTATCCTGCACTCCACACTTTTGTCGCCACAGCTAGCCCTCATCAATGACAAGTCAGAATGGGTTAACAGTCTTCGAGGAGGCATTTGCAAGCCATGAACGAGGTAGACATGCCACCCATTTATACTAGTTATTATTGATCTCTCTTAAACAATACAGACTGTCTCCCTCTTCCTCTCCCAATTCCCCTCTCTATCAAACACCACCGGACCCAACAGTTCAATTTCTCGCGCTTCTCTATTGTCATCATGAAGATCGAATGTAAATGTTCCAATTCGGCGGAAAGTCTGAGACAAAACACAGAAACCTTCAGACGTCAATAGATCTTCCTCTTCGGCGTCATGAGGGATAAGAATCAAGCCTTCGTAGCTCTCCCAGACGGCTTGTTCGTAGCGATCGGTTTGACACCAACCTAATTGCAGAGGAACGCAATAAACTCGTATCCACTGCGATGACGGTATTTCTTCTGGGAGGTCGATAGTACAGGAGTTGGCGAATTTGTCCAACTCTTGGATTCCTCCTGTGTGGCCTTCGGGCATTTTCTTATGCTCATCGGAGGAAATGATAAGATACTTATCATCCCCTTGATCATTCGATGAGTCTTCCGATCGTGGTGTCTTCATCAAGTAGCACTCCCGTAAATGGCACTCCATCTCAATAAGCCCTGATTTAATCTGCCCAGTCGAAAGTGAATAACCCCTTTGAGGCTCAACACAAACATCCACGATCCTCGCAAGTTCTGTTTTTTTCCCGTTCCAGATCCACGGTATGTATTGCTCAAAAAAGTCCACCTCACCATCCAACGACGCCCAGCTCCAAGACGGAGCGCGATAATAATCTGGTCGGGTAGGGGATGATCCAGCCTTGGGACGCCATAAGAGACTCTGCTGGAAACTGTCATCGCGCCAGAGACCAGCGACGTATTCCAACTCGGGTGCACTTTTCTTCGGCACACGTCTTGCTCCTGTGATTCTTTCAACGATTCCTTGTAGCGCCACAAGCATGTCAGAACTAAAAGTGAGTCGAGCTTTAGTATATCTGCTAATAAAGCCGTTCCAAAACTCTGATGGATCTTCCTCCAACTTAGAAGCCCTCATGAGCTTTTGGCGAAGATACGACAAACTTGCACTCTCGTTCACTACAGAGCTAAACTTTGGATCCAAGCCAATCGGGAAGGTCTCACTTGCTTCTGTCGTAGCACACGACCAGACAGTCTGTTTCGATCCAAAGACCAAAGTCCGCGGTGATACCAAAAGTTCCTGCAACGCCCACGCTCGACGGCTCAAAGGGCTCTCGTTGATGGTATCGAATAGTAGACGTTCAGGTTGGTGCGGATAGATAGCCCATGGATAACTTACGCGGTGATATACCGAGCTTTGGATGATATTTGTGACGCATGGTCTCACTGCACGGGGATCGCGACGACAGAACATTGAGTTTTGTACAGTTGTTGTACCAGCTGCTGCAAGGGTCAGAGCCGCTGAACCGTAGATGCTGCCTATCTGAGAGGATTCATTGATCCAGTCGGATTTGCAGTCTTGAATGATGCAGAGTGCATCGACCCATAGATACTCATAGCCGAGATCTCGTGCTGTGGTGATTGCATCGCGGATGGTGTTTGGTAAACTCGTCAAAGGTATTTCGCGTCGGAATGGATTGAGGGTTGCTTCCGTGAGAGTTACGGTGTTGTCGGTTCCCCAACAGTAGCTCAGCGCAATGTAAGGTACTGCTTTTGATGGAGCGACTAGTCGCGGTTGTTGGGTTTTTGACCCGATGTGGATAAGTCTCGTTGGACGCCACTTTGACTGTTGTGGTTGGAATTCTTTGCAAATGGGATGTGAGCGATTGCAACCTTTGATCCACTTTCGCGCAAGTTGCAAGTTCTGCTCATTCATCGTCGAGGCATGCTTGCCGGGGATGGTCTTAATTACATGGCTCGTTTCCGTTTCTATACTCAAGTCAGTCATATTCTTTGCATGCGTGCACTCGTAAATTTACCCTCAAGTGGCCGCATTCTTAGATCGAACGACACTTCTTCTAACACTGAACCTTTATCCGACCTGACCGGCAGCCAAAACTCATCAGGAAGATTAATTCCCAACGCAATATCAGTAATCGCCATATTCGTCCTCTCGTCCCACCCCAACTTCCCGCTAGGATCTCGCTCGACAGTGCGATATTTAAAACAAAGCTTTACAACCTCATCATTACCCAAATTCTGAAAGGTCTCTTTTGAATTGTCATCAAAGGCATGTGCGATTATTATGCAAAGATGGCAGCCTGATGAACTCGTCTCTGCGAGAAAGTCGCGCTTTGTCTTTGACCATTTTGCCCAGCGCGACATGTCATTCAGAGCATCCCAACTACTGATATAAGGATTTGGATTGTTTTTGAGGAATTGGGATCGGTGGGTTTGACAGGTATATTGTGTACAGCCGACGATGGACATTGAGCATGCGTGGGTGCACGCGTCGCAGAGACGCGATCTCTCGAGTGGTGCTGGCCGCATTGAGATTGACCTCGTAAAAGAAGTGAATGGCAGGAAAAACAAATGCGGAAGCAAAATATGATTACGAAGCGTGATGGTATATATAAAGTGGTGTTTGTCACCTTTTCGTAAGGCTGACTCAAAGATTTAGCTCGTATACCGTATGACTCAGACCGCCGACACATCCCGGCCAGCTAGTCAAAAAACACAGCGCGATATGATATGACGCTTTTAAGTTCGTATAAATATCAAATTGAATAAATTATTTTACTTGTAAACATATCCCCCAATCGCTTTGCATACATAAATTGTTCATTAACCAATACCAGGCCAACAATCGCAGATCGGATAGCTCAAGGTCAACACAGAACTGAATACTCTCCTCGGTCCAACTCTCCACTATAGTCGTCGATATTCTGGACAAGTCCAAAACGCACAAGAGCGCGATTTGTCAAGACCCCCATCTACATCAAACGCCCACGTAGCACGCCTGCTCTTACGACTCCCACCACAGTGACCCTCAAAGTGATAAACCTGCTCACTCTTTTCAAAAGAGCTCTCCGGCGTTGGTGAAGGAATACTCCAGCGACAAGGCGCAAACAAAGCTGGGGACCGCAAAGGCTCGCGATCTGGCTGCTCGACGCAAAGCTCTGTCAATTGTATATCCAAACCCGAAGTGCAATCACACAAACTGTCGCATTTTGCAAAGCCCTTCTGCAGGAGTCCATTGCTCGGATTGCGCAAAGTGAGAGTCTGAGCTGAGCAGAGATGCGGCTGCAAACTCTTGCGACGATCAGTCGCGCTTTTGCGTCTGCGTGGGGGAGACTGCAATGCGAAGTGGGGCGGTGTTCTGCCGTTAAGTGCAATTACTGTAGCGCGGCGACGCTGTCTTGGGGCCATGACGCGTGGTGGACTTGAGGTCTGCGTGAAGTTGGGTATATCTGTTGGTGTTTTGGGTCCAAAGGCTCGTGTAGCTGGAGCTGAGAGAAAAGAGCTCTTGGCAAGGTTGAGAGGTTGAGGCACCATTGTAAAGAGTATGTTCTTAGATGAGATCTTGGAGTTTGGTCGTCGAGATGGATATTGATGAAACACCCCGTTATATGACCTTGGATGTCTATACGCTCAGGCAAAAAATGTAGCCAATCTAAGCAAGCATTATGTTTACTCATGCTGAGCGTGATGGTGAAATTAAAGATTATGTTGAAATTCTACGCTTGGTTTATGCATTCACGAATCTTATCCCACGTTTTTCCGTTTTCAAGGCTGGTTTAGACTACGCTAAACTGATCGGGTGCGCTGAGCCTTGCGTTTCAGCATTTTGAGTTGTGGCGTTTGGGACTTTGACCTGTTTGGTGCGCCTGAGGAATGAAGATGAAACAAGAAAGTGGAGAATGGCGTGCACTACTTTAATGGCATGATCTATTAATAAAACAGTGTATTGTTGGGTATTTCAATTGACTTTTCTTGTTATCATAAGCCGCCATGGCGTTGATTCCGTCAGGTATCTACACAATCGTGGCGAGAGGAACCGAGATCTCGGCAGTGTGAAAGCCAGTAGCGACCTGGCTGGACGAATGAAGTTGTTATGTACTGAGAAGAATGTAGTAAAAATGACTATGTACACAATTTGCCCTCGCCTCCCCTTGTTGTTACTCGTTTCTCTCCTCCACTTAGATCTCGGTATCTTCCCTCCCCAACATCAACTCCGCATCTGACAGTATCGTTCTTCAAAGGATTTGAACAACAGCGACCTCAAGAAAGACCGAACCACTTGAAGTCAAGATCCTCATGGGTAGGCACTACATGTCCAACCCCGGCAGCAGATACAGCAACGAATTTAGTTCCGTCCCCGTAAATCATGGTAGTATAGCCCGACTGAGGAGTGTTAGTCTCGTTACGACTAAAAGAAACACCCTGAATCGTCGACCACTCCTTAATCTGCTCAAGAAGATTCCTGTAATAAACAAGATTATCCGCAGTGCCGTGCCAGGTCTTGAAGCGCGGGTACGTCCCGCTATACCCAGGATACATCGCCTTAACCTGATCAGCCCACTGCTGTCCCGTCTTGATAATCTTTCCATCAGAGCAAATACGGTCAGAACTAATGGGGCTTGATCCAGGAGATCCAGCCATGCATCCGGCTGCAACGCCAGAGTAGCATGTCGCAGCGGCGAAACGGTCTGGGTACGTAGCCGCGAGGACATTGGTCATCATACATCCGGAGCTGGTGCCCGTGACGTAGACTTTCTTGGGGTCGGCTTTGTATGTCTTGATTACGTAGTCGACCATGCTGACGAGAACTTGGCTGTCGCCTTGACCATCGTGCTTGAGGGTCTTGGCGCTTGCGACGTCCCAGCAGTTAAAGTCCTTTTGGGATGAGGGGAAGATGAGGATGACGCCCTTTTGATCAGCGAGGGATCTGTATTTAGTCTGCTGGAAGTAGCCTGGTCCGTTTCCACCGCAGGCGTGGAGCTATTTGCAGACGATAAGTTGGGGTAGTGGGTGATGTGCTGGGGATGACTTACGGCAAGCATGACTGCCGCGCTAGAAGGCAGGTTTCCAGGAATGTAGGCCTGCATGGTTAGCTGCGTGCCGTAGGTGTTTCCAAAGTTATTGATGGTCTGGAGCTGAGCCGCTACAAGGCTAGCGCCCAGGCTCAGCTGTGTGAGCAGCTTGCGGGGTGAAGGGAGTCCAAGCATGGTCGATAAATTCTCCGATTCTGTTTAATTGCTGGTGTCTGTCGTTTCAATTGCCCAGCCGCGGTCGATATCAGCTTTATACTCGAACCAAGCGACGATGTCGACTCAGGTGAGGTTCAAATGCCGGTGTCAAATACCGCGAGATCCGGAGGCAGCATGTCCGAAGCGAGACCCCGCAGCCGGGAAAAACAATAAATACTGCACGTCCATCGCGGAGAGGATCAAATGGTAGACAGCGTTGCATGCATGGATCAAACGAGTATTGTTTCAAGAGGCTATTTCCATCTCCAACTTATCCATCCGAGGTAGTCTCGTTTACCCCGCATGTTTGGCGTCATATGTATGAAAAGGGTATGCCGGTCGTCACGGAGGATGGTTCTCCGCAATTGCCGGAAATAGTAATTGGTTCCTGACTAGGGATGTTCTGGATAAATCGGGCGCCTCGCGGATGATTACGCTCCGTCACCGCCAAGAACAGGAACCCGTGCTCGGTTGATCCTCTTGTTCACCGCTGCCGGCTTTCATACCACACAACCTGACCATGATCCTTTCTAGACCATAGTCAGTCGACTTCTTGTAACCTGGTCAAGCACTGACGGTGCTTTTGAGCTGTCTTTGACGAAATCATGCGCCGACAATCAGGAGAGGGTCTTCTAAGTGTCCCGAGATAAGAAACCTAGCCACAAAATTCAGCGTAACTAGGCGATGTTTCGGAAGATATGAAATCTATAGGAAAAGAGAAGACAGGACGGGCACGCTTTATCAAAGCGACATCGACGTGGAGACACTTTGAGTCGTGGACTTGGTCATTGGGGATCTACGTTCGCTATGTGCTGCATCAAGACCTTCGTGCCAAGTCATTGGGTGTTTGAGGATGGCCATACACCAGATGCCTCGAATCACGGGGAATGGGCATAGTCACGGCTGGCTACCACCCTCGAATGTATGTAAGACTATAGGAGAGCATTATGCTATTCTCTCAAATTGAAGGAGTGTATACATCGTATATACGCATTTCTTTAGAATAGTAAATCCTTGTTTCCAGAAAATGTCTTATTGTATAATATCGCGAGTTATTGCAAGGCTCAGCGCTTCCAAGCTACATGTGTTTTGAGGTCACGTTAGAGACCCTAAGTCCACTACCATACATATCAAAGTTGCTGTCAGACAGGGATTATGATAGAATGGTAATGCAAAGTGATGTGCTAAACCACTGTTGGTAATTCGCTGTTGTTCTCTATCGTCAGACGCTGTTCTAGACTGAGCTTCTGTGAACATGTGTTTATTCAAATTATTCTTTGAACATCCCCGTCTTTGGTCAATTATATAATCTATGTTCCTCGTTCTTTCACATTCTCCCTGTAATGTTCACCGATGTCAGCCCTATTACTCCTTGTATACTTGTAACAAAGACGGAAACGATTTCCTATAAAAGCTCAAGGATATCTATTTCTCATCAGGCCATCACTCTAGGTAAACCTACCTTCACCAGTTTATCCCCTATGCGACTTCTCAGAGGTTTAGTCTGGCTACTAAGAGGATCACGCTTACTAAAAACCGCAAACTTTATGGACTATGAATCGTCTACCTTCCGGTTTTACCTGCGATGCAGAGATGGCTCAGCTCAAAGCCCGAGTGACTATTCTTGAAAAACAGCTAACAAAAGTCCAAACGACAAGGTCGTCGGATACGGTACTGCTGGAGAAGAAGAGATATCTACTGGAAGCGACTACGTCATCTGGCGCAGTACCAGCACGGAAGAAGGTAGTCAAGCGGTCAAAGGCTGAAAAGCTGATCAGTAAGGGAGAGCTCCTGACCTGTCCTTCCGAAGCTTCGAAGTTCGATCGGCGATACCTCACGGGAAGAAGGCCTCCACTGACCCCCCACCGACCCTTCTCAAAGGCCTATCTACAGTGGACAATGGATGACATGGATCCACGTGTCACTGCGTTTAGACTTCGGCACCGACGCGCCAACTTTTGTACCATCCAAACTTACTGCCAGCACTGGGAAATTGTCGATGGCACTGAAACTCACGAGGAAGGGGATATATACGTTCTTCTCCTCTGTATAGACACCGCGTCAGCTGAGGTGGGGGATAGTGGGTGTGAGGGGATCAACATGTTTGATGAGGAGGAGCCTCTCGCTAACCGTATCACTATTCAGTCCTGTCGCATCTTCCGTGATTTGTTCCCATGCTTCAATGCTATATGGGATGAAGGCTATGCGGTCCTTCATTGTCTTGTGCTTGATTATGGTAAGACGGTGGAGGAAGATGGGGACGAGTGGAAGTGGATGGATCAGTTCGGGCGGCTGATATCAAGAATGTGAGTCTAACGTCAGATATAGACTTGGAGATGGTCTGAAGCAGATATAGGTGACGCATTGGATAGAGTTGGACTTAAGACACTGCTCTAGATAACATTAAAATATTGCTGGAAATTGCTATGTTGAACTGAACCTTGATTCTTGGTCGTAACATCGTGAATTGTGCTACATGATGATATTTGAATGAGACTCTCTCGTACTAAAAACACCTCCAAGACTTGTACTAGCATGCAGTGTAACTGCCAATTGCATCGACTGGTAATTCACAAACCCATAAGGAAAATTGCTATTACTTCTAAGGTCAATGATAGCGTCATGGCCTGGAAATGATGAGGCTCCTTCTCCCCCTTCCTCTTCTCCAAAAAGCCTTTTCTCGTAGCAGGACCTTGTAGCTTAAGTGACTGAAAAAGCACTACGTTTGTCTGTCGCTACGGAGGGTCCTCCTACAACTGCATTTGTAACGAAGCGTCGTTTTCATGCAGTACTAACGAACATTTTAAGCAGGATTGACTTTTCAGAAAGCTCCCGCTAACCGAAAAGAGCAAGGCGCGGGTTTTTAAATAGGTGAACAGTACTAGGGCCAATCGGACCTGAAAGACAGTAGCTTTACTGTTCGCTAACCAGATGTCAAAGAACGCTTTATTAGATACTGAGTTAACAAAGACACAATTGAACTTTTCTTGAAGTGAAGAAACGTGTAAATGAACATGCGCTTGCATAACAATGGTTCTTTATAGAGTCAAAGCCAATTCGACCTTATTAGCGAGATCGATCTCCACGACCAGGAACGTATAATAAGTACTTGTATAAATCCCAATTTCTATGTTTGAATAACAGCAACAGTCCAGATTCTCAAGCAACAACAACAAAGCTTCCCCAAATCTCATAATCCACCAACACCACCATCATGTTCACCATCTGGTCCGCCATCGCAGTCCTTAACACTCTTCCCAGAATCATAAGTGGCCTCCTTGCAGTATACGACTTTTATCACAACCCACTCAGGTATATCCTGCCTTTCTTCGGCATCGTACCCGGCCAACTCACGCCACTCCGCACCCTGTTCATGGGCCTGACGATTCTCTTATTTATGATAATATTCACATACGTCATCTTAGATTATGCTGTTAAAGCTGCTTTATCTGTGGCAAAGAAGCTGTTGTCCTTTATATGGACACTGTATCTGAATCCGTTTTGCCTGGCGGTTCTATATGCTATTCCATTGGGAATTGCGATTCGATTACTGGAGTTGTACATGTATGAGTATTCGAAGGGAGTTAAGCAGGAGAGGTAATTGCATCTTTATAGGTTGGAATTTTGTCTATTCTGAAGGGTCTAAGGCATGTTTATTTTTTATTAGTTTTCCAGAAGATTTGAGCATTCTTTACGTAGAGCGTAAATATAAAATCTTTTTTTGAATGCAGTTAATTGATAAATTAAACTCATTGGCAGCGTATTAATATTCTTCCCAACCCATATTTAAAGAGCTTTCTTGGTATATATTTGTCAGTACATACTTGCCTTCTCCCCCCCCTTCAATCTTCACTGGCCCCATACAAACAACGTTGAACCTGGCAATAATCAATGGCCTATTTTAGTTATTTGCCAGTCGGGCTGATGCTGCCAATGAGCTACCCTGAAGCGCGCAGCTAAGACTACACATCTTGAGATATTGCCATACCGAGGCCCCAAGCCCAAAAGGACAATGAAAATGTTACTAACAGTCCTAAGTCTGTGACAAGGCTAGAGGTTTAAAAAGCCCCCTTGCTTTTATCCGATCCAGGAGCGCTATCGGTGAAGGAAGTTCTATGATTTCGGCGTCAAGAATGCATCTTCTGGGCATACTCGAACTTGAGCACCGGTCGGCTTTTCGCAAAGGAGCTTTAAAAATCGTAAATAAATAAGTCAAGGCTAGTTAAAAGAGCGAAAAGTACTTTATCGGCGAAAATGAGTTTAACTTCATGGTGCAGGCGTCGGTCCTGGTCCACTTTTCGTATCGTGAGACGAGCCTTACCCCTGCCAGCTGGAAGATGGATTCGTTCCATGTAAGATGATTGGACCGATTGACAAAAGACACAACAGCCGACACGGCTCCATGGGATTTGGTGGAGCAAAGTCTCCGATTCAGGCAAAATTCCTGCCACTTGGTGTTGCCTTCTGTAAGTAAGGACCGAGTTGGGGATTGGAACAAGGAGGATCGCAGGTCCTGGCTGATTATGTTTTACCAAACGAACAAGCTAAATAAGCTGTAAACCGTGCGATCAACAAGAAATACAGTTATAGATACCTCTCAGCTTCATGAACTGCTGGGACCGTCAGTCAATTATCAGCCCGCTTGTTAGCAGGAATGGTAGTGCGGAGAGCAAATATAAAGCAGGAAGATGGACGCTGATATCGGTGGAGGCGAGCTTATATCCCTCGTCTTTATTCTCGTGATTTATCGCGTGCCTGATTGCCAAAACGTCCGCTCAATGAGGCATCACATCGAGGACTGCGCGTGGCCCTTGCGCAATTCAACCAATATGACAGCAAGCGCTGAATATTTCCGAGTACCGTCGTCCCGGGCTACTTTGCCGGGTAAGCACTGGTATGCATCGGACAAAAGACGAAAGTCAAAGGACCGTCATTGAAGATGATGTGCAGAGTCTAAGCTCGATCCAGGATATCTTAGCGCTAGTGTCCTACTCCAGACTCAGCGAAGGACTAGATTTGGGCATTAATTCAGGAGGTTAGATACCCAATACCTCGCTCTTGTCATCCAAAACGTGATAGTGGTATTCCCAAATGGCAGCGTATCTATTAACGACATGTATGCTCCTTAGAGATCAGCTGTGTCAATCATGAAAACATCCAGCTCACCAATTTGTTGTCTCTTGGCTGCACCTGCGATTCATGTCTCACCAAATAACATCGGACTCTCCAAAGTCTCGGCCCATCGGCGAAATGCTTCTTTCTCAAATATCCCCCGTCCCAAGACCGTATTAGGACAAGATCTATTGCCCGTCGCTTATCTAGAGTGATCGGAGAGCATAGCGTAAACTCTATCGCGATTCTTCAACCCAAGAGATTCATTAGTGCCGAGTCTATTCCCGAACCTCGTAGCCACCGTCAAAGCGCTGGTGTGCATGATAATCTGCTTCTAGCCACTCACGGAGCGCAGAGAACAGGCACACGAAACTGGCGCACACCAAGATAGCCACCACTCGGTCTTTGGTATGGTGTTGAAGAACCAGTGGTGTGTCTGCTGAACGTTTGTGGAATAGCGTTTCGTCTCATCCTTTGCTTAAGTGCTTTCCTTCCCCCATGTCCCAAACCCCCGGGAGATTGAGTTGGAGCGTTGACTCGTCCACTCGCCAAAATGCCTGCAGGGCCGTCCGGTGTTGTTGTCTTGGTATGCGCTCAATCGCCGGGCGTCTGGATTACTTTCTAACAACAGCACGCTCAGACCGTTATCTACGTTCTCATCGTAGTCTCCGCGATAATTATCGGCGCCCGAATTTATCTACGACTGGCAATTCAGAAGCAGCGCCTCGTGACAGCAGACTGGCTGCGCATATCAGCATGGTGCACCGCATTCGTCACGGGCTTCTTCGACATACTGTATGCGAAAGAGGGTGTTTTGCATCCCGGGATCAATTACACTTTGTCTAATTGGGATGCTCCATTGGAACAGCAGATCAGAATGCGAAAGGTAGGTTCAGTAAATAAATGCTTTCGGAGGAGATTGAGCTGATTCAAGGTTGCAGTACAATTGGGTCAATCCTTTCCCATTTTACACGACGTTTTATCTCTGCAAGGCATCCCTGCTTGTTATTTACCTACAGCTATTTCCGCCGTTCATGGTCATAAGAAGACTCATGGTCTGGATCGTGGTTGTGTATTGTATTTGCGCTTACATCGTCACCATTTCTCTGCAGCTGTTTCTCTGCTATCCAATTCAACGCAACTGGTATAAAGGACAATCATCTCCGATATTCTATATCTAATATTGTTGCTAGGTCGGTCACAAAACCTGAAGAAGCATGCAAATACACCTCGACACTTCTCATGTTCCAAATCAATTGGGTGCTGCATTTCGTTGGAAGCATTGCTCGTGAGTTACCAGCTACTCTTGCCCCGACAGAACTGATATCGCGATAGTTTTCTGCCTTCCGTTTCTCATCATCCATAATCTGAACATGCGCAGGAAAGTCAAACTCAGTGTTTACTGCATCTTTCTCTTGGGCATCATCGATATAGCGTTTTCCCTCACGCGCTTCTTGACCATCCAACTGGGCGATAGCGAAGACTTTCGGTCTTTCACAATAATCGGCAAGTACATTTGACGATATGATTTGGAAAAATATGCTAATTCGTTGTCAGAACTCTGGTGTTCTCTCGACGTGTACATCGGTCTCGTCATCTGTTGTATCCCAGCTCTGCGACCATACCTTCACCGGAAAGGAGTCAACTACAACATCCAGGAATCAGGACGTCCTTCGAAGTCTGGTCACGCGATACGTCGGACAGGCCAGAGCGGATTTGAAGAGATCGTTGAGGGGCCAGGACTTAGGGGCGATGGTCGAGATGATTCATGGTCTGCATCTCACTCTTGTGAGATTACAGCAGAGCTGAGTGATAAAAAGGAAAACGGGAGTGATATTGAGCTAGTTAGTATTGAAATTAGCAAGAGTAGCGTGTAGATTGATGATATTCCGCGCGATAGAATACAGGATTGACTGCTTATCAGTCGAGTCTGGCCGAGTCCCAGTACTTGCATAGTCACTTCTGCTAGAGCGTCAACATGAGTGGAGCACATCTATCAGAACTCTCAGCTCACTCACTTAAGTTTCAAGGTTTTGAAAGACGGGTATGCTTATGTCTGCATAGTGATCGAGAATAGACAGAATATCGAGTCAGAGGGCCAAACATAGATAACTATGGGCTATGGGGATGACTGGCGCCTAGAAGGTTAAGCTTTAAGCTGCAAATGGCCGTGATTGAGACCATTTCAAACTTTATTAAATTCGACTTCATCGGTCTTAAAGTCATGGAGCTAGAATGAATCCAATGAACAGTCAATAGTTATTAGTTGATGGTAAAGGCTGATGATGTCTTGACGAGAATTACAAGCCAATCCACTTACAAACAATTAGATGCAGGTTTCCCAAGGCAAAATACGAATAGGCTTACCAAAGGCTATAATAAATTTTATCGAATTCAGAGTTTATTACACTCAGGTTTGTCCAAACTCACTGACCCTCCTTCACTAGTACCATTTACTTTATATATATTCTATTTGGCTTCAATTCTTAGTCCCTGCTATATCACCACTATCAGCAAGGAGCCCAGCTCGCGACCACGTTACTAAAATATATCTTCCAGGTCCCACGGCCAACTGTTTCTGGATAGTTCAGCTTCTGTAGTTGGGAAATGCGACCGGCTACTAGCTATCGCGTAGTAGTTCCGACAACCTTTATCATTACATGTTTCCTCAGCACCAGGGGGGCCACTGTAGGTATATGACTCCCTGCTTATTGCATGGAACCAAGCATGGTTCGGCAGATTCACCTGTTGGAGTTTCCCTTCCATGGGCGCCCGGCCGACGCGTATACTTCGCTGGTAGCGAATCGTGATGCAAGAGTGTTTAGCATGGGAACCGAGGTGGAGACAAGGCTCAGCTGTAATCCTCAAATTGCCTTGGGTCGGATTGTCGTGGAGTAGAGATGAGTGAGTTGGCGGTTTTGCCCCTTTTGGATGGATGACTGTGACTGGATTCTCTTGAGATGAGGCACCAGTGGAGATGTCTTCAAGGTTGAGAGCACTCAGTTCGGGCAGAACTCCCGATACAACCTGTGGTGCAAAGTGCTTCCCGCCCTTCTCCCGAACTGATTGAATGGCCTCGTAAACAGTCCACATTGGAAGAGTCGTTGTTCTCGTTTCGTGGTTCATACCATAGAGAATGTCGCCGTTCCCTTGATCTGGCGTCAGATCAGGATCCGAGTTACCGGTAAATATGAGCAACAACAAGCCCCCGCCCGTTGCATATGTGATCATCTCGGCCTTTAGCCTACCAAGTTCATTACTGCAAGAACTATAGTGACTCGGATCTTCGCAACTCATAATCTTGACTTTTTGACTCTTCCTGGAGGAAGACCGAGGGCCACTAATAAAGCTTTGAACACAGCACAAGTAGAGGATCTTGTGCTCACAAAGGCGAATGTAGCCTGACCTGGCAATGCATCGGTCTTCACCGGCTAAAAAGCATGAGGAAGGGTGAGAAACTCCGCAACTTGCGCACTTCTTCCAGTCGGAATGTTGGGTGAGAACTTGCATCTCAGGGAGGAGCCGTCTGTATTTCTAATATCCAGCCACTTCTGACAGGTAGAGCATGTCTTTCCCTTTCTGACGAAGTCGTTCAGGTCTTGTAAGCAGATACCTCTCTTCTCGGCCTTGTAGCCGAAGCAGTGCTTTTCTTTGGTCAGTGGGAGATCGATGTTCGTTATAGTGGCAGGTGCGTTATGTCTAGGCCTCTGAATTCTGGATAAGCTGCGACACTGCTCACAGCAATCCCTACCTGAGAAGAGATGTGAGTCGAAGGCTTCATCTCGAGTCAACCGTCTGAAGCGCTGGGAAACTTGGCGTAACGCAAATAAGGCGAATAGAGAAGGCTTATCGCTTCCTTCATAGATATTGTGGATGATAGCAATAAGTATCTCGTCCGGGAGGCCATTCAGGCCAACGGCAGATGCGGGGCACGGTTTGATTGCTTTGATAAAATTGGCTGCTGTTGCAGGGGTCTGGACCAGTGCAACTCACTTGTCCATAGAGCGAGAAAGTGTTTGTAGAACGTCAGATGCCTGGCGAGGAGAGGAGAAAACAAGTCGATGTTGAAGGGTGAAGATTAACTGAGACTGGTTGCTCATCGATATTCTCCCAAGTCCTTCCACGCAACCGCCATAATCAACAGATCTTCATGAATTCCTCCTACAAGCATTTTATTCAGGTCTAAGAGTGTTGTTCTAGCAATAATCCCTGTCCTACCAACATCATACTCGCCACAGCTCTGTATCACTAGTTCACCTGTCTCGGCTTCTGAATTGTTGCCTCGCATGCCATTTGCAACAAGCTGTCCCCTTCATGCGATTCCTGTCCCTCCTCATGATTATACATCTGCGCGTCTTGTCTCAAGAGTCTAGGAGTAGTCTCTCTAGGATTTCGCGGACGACTTCGATCTGAGGTCGAGATGCCTGGCACGATAGCACCTTGTCGAATGAGGCCGGGTCGTGTAGCCTGGAGCTGGCTTGGGCCACTTGACCCCTGCTGTCCAAGGCCCAACTTACCCATCTCATCGTCAAGTTGATCCAAGGCCGAAAACACCTTAGCCTTAACATCTTTCAAATCCTGTCTTTCCCGTTGTACGGTCTTGCCCAGCGTCACCGACATCAGAGCACTGTACTTCTCAATAAGGGCATCTTTCTCTGCCAGGATCTTCATCAGCCCTTCGTGTTCTGCAATCATTTCCGTCATCTGAGCCTCCAGCTTCTGCATATAGTCTTTAGTCTCTGCCAGACTTCCCTTTAAAGTTTCACACTCCGCTTCAAGAGCGAGGCACTTTACAATTCCTTGCCGGATGAGCTCGGAATTCTTTTTCGAATTTGTTCGATCGAGGTCTGCCATATTGACCTGTGACACTTTGTTAGTATTGGTGTGACTGGAGTGTTAGTACTCGTTTCTGAATTTATCTGTTTTCAAGTGAGACTCTGCTTCAATGTCAGAGGGGTTCTTACCTTTGAGGGAGGCTGTTGACTGAATGTTAGTCAGTATCAACTGCACATCTATACCTCGAAACCTGAAGAAGGGCTTTCTAATAGATGTTCCATGTCCTGCTTCTAATACTCATACTCCATGTCAGAG
The DNA here is from genome assembly GCA_013396175.1 of Fusarium denticulatum. Classification (NCBI taxonomy): domain Eukaryota; kingdom Fungi; phylum Ascomycota; class Sordariomycetes; order Hypocreales; family Nectriaceae; genus Fusarium; species Fusarium denticulatum. The sequence continues at coordinate 398,599 of JAAOAK010000018.1, read as the reverse complement.
ATTATGCACTCTACTTTTGTTCACTGAACTGGCCGTATAATGGTTAATTGTCTGTCTCAGAGAACGGCGTGTTCTGTGTCCTAAACTGACCGTGATTTTGACTGCGAATTACTATTGGCATCTTACGGTTCGCATAGAGTTACTCGACGTGTGTTCATCTTCGCAGACCGTTGTTCACCACAAAGTACAGACGTGCAATGTTGAACATTCTTTACCCACCGTATTTTAGAATAATAAGGTGGATAACAACAAACAATGCATTCATCATCTTCTGTGTTCCGTTCTCGTATAGACCGAGCTGGAGGTAGCTAGAATATGCAGACATGGCTGAGTCCCTAGTGTAGCCTCCACATCTGTGAGGGGGTGTTCAGTGAATGTCCGATTGTTCATACAAGAGATCAAACGCTGAATTTACAGCTTTGTTCTACTCGTGGCCATGCCCGGCCAGTAACCTTAAGATCTCAATCCTAATTAGTAAGAATATTTGAGCAAACTATTCTAAACTGAGGGCAGTCTTTAAAAAGTTTAGCGTTTCATATCTACTAGTTAGTACTCAACTTGCCGACTGCAAAGAGACCACGGTTAGAAACCTCTTGAGACTAAAGTCTGATGCTGGGACAGTTGATGCTGGGACAGTGAATGGTTAAATGACCTATACGCATTCCTTGATTGGCGATCATATTTTCAGGTGGTTACCCGCGGATCTTGAAGAGTGGAACATTGGCGTGGTTAACTTTTTCATCTATGTCAAGCCGCAATGTGTCAATGAACAAAGCTTAGCCTACTGTGGGTAGAGCCTGTTCTTTGATGGTTCATGTCGAGCGCTTTCTACCGAATCTGGATACAGTGACAGCTTTGTTGGTCATACTGTCGACGACGATCTCTGCGAGTGGTGCAGAGAATCTACTGGTTGTCGCTACAGGGGCCAGCATCTAGCAGGGACGGCCGGTCAGTCCGACCTGTAGCATTTTATCGGCCGGGATTGGTAGAGCTCATTGATAGCCTTACAACTTCTGGTCAAGGCCCTCTTCCTGATCGCTTCCCAACGTCGGTGACAGCACATACAATCTAGGACCAGTGAAGTCCTCTGCTGGATAAGGATACATAGCAGAGGTGCGATATCTCAACACGACGACGAACTTTCTTTCACCAACATCCAGCATCAAAAGTGCTCGCGTGAACAAACCCGCTGTCGTTGCCGCCAAGATGGGGTATAAGTGGCGTCGAGCAGCTGAGTATGGTGCTCCCTGTGACTTCGCTTAGCCTTACAAACAGGGCTAGTCGCTGCCATTTACCGAGCAGAACGGTACTACATAGGAGTTACATGCTTTGAATAGGGTGACAATAGGATACGAAGTACTTATTTGTATGGCAGTGAATACGCAACTTCCGTCTGACTCCCGGAGACCACGACGTGTTCCCGGTCAGAATCTAGCAGTGAACTATACCTCTTCCGGCCATGCCAACACTCCTGTACTGGCGCTAGTACTGCTCATTGACTTACCAACCTAGCTACCAGATTGATATCTGATAGAGACGGCTTAAGTTGAGCTCCACGATATTGAGGCGGCCGCCCCAAAGTTTTGTTTTCATCCTGCGAGCCGCCATGACAGGTAAGGGAAGCGATTTTTCTCTTGACCGAAGAAGTCTTTCCTCTCTGCCTGGAAATGTGAACCGAAATTGAACAATCTCCTTCTGTCCATCTCTGAACGCGACAATCGATTATAGGCTGGACCTCTCTAACAGAGCAAGTTTCCCGGCACTTAACCTCTGGTGCTCACATTTCCCCAGCTGTCAGAGTGGGTACATGGCCTGGGATCTCACGCGCAAGCCGCTCTCCCGTTTCGTCTGCCGTGTTTCATAAGCTATCCACGCTAGTGTGTCCATTCCGTAAGGCTCACCCCCACGGTGTCTGATCGACAGCCCAGCTCCTGGCCTTGCCGAAACATCTCACCAGCGCGGGTGCATAGCGAGCGCGACAGGGCGACAGGGGCAGCGCAACCATACCAAACAAACGCGCGGAGAAGTGAAGCCAGTGAATCAACATCAGTCGAACTTTACTTCGCGGGAGTTGTGCCCTCGACGTGAATTCGCCAACTAGCCGCGTTTTGACATGTAGAATACTAGCGTACTTCACTTCGTGAGCGGTAACTAGCTCTGATCTTGATACAGGGGACCAAGATCCTATTGGGTACACCAGAGTAGAGATATAAAGTGGCTTGGCCACGACGATATATCATTTTCCTACAGTAGGACGCCGTAGCCCAGAGACGAGAGAAGAGGAAATAATACAAGTCGTATTCCCTCTCGCTTACCTTATCTGCTGAGAGGGTTTTCCATGCTCCCGTCACTGAGAACTTTGTCGATTTCCCTTCTTCCTTCCATTCCCGCCTCTGGCCCAACATGAAGGGCATGTGAGAAGATAGGCTTCCTTAATTACGATTTGTTCATCCCTTGCAAGCCTACAGGCCATTCGCGATATCTTTGAACTCTATACCAAAGGTCTACCACATCAATCATGTCAGATTCCAACATCGAGATGCCTTCGTACCCTGAGACTTCACCACCTACCGCTCAAACCAACTCAGAAACCCCTAGAACACCAAGGAAGTTTGACGACGACACTGCCTCTCCCAGCACGGGATTTGGCAAACCTCTGAAACCGGCCCCCAGCCGCTCTCACCGTCCACGAGCTGCTTCTTCATCATCCCTCCCCCACGGTGGCCGCTTCTCAACCCCACCTCACCACCAACCAGCCGCTGATTTCCTTCCTCCATACCGAGTTGAGAAACGCCGCGCAGCTGTCAGAGGTCATCAGCGAGCAGAGAGCTTTGAACAATATATATCATCCACTAGACGTCTTACCCGACGTATTCCAAGCAACGATGAAATCACCACAGTAGGCTCTGTCAACAACTTGCTTCCTCACCAAGGACAAACCCTTGCACCCACTTCTGAAAGCGTGCTATGGGACTCGCCTCCGCTGCCTCGGCGTCAGGTTATGGAGCAGCTGGAGCACCGTGTTGAGGATCTGCAGGTAGCATCACATGGAGAGTCTGCTGGGCCGCGATCTTCAGAACCTGGTCAGACTGTGGCATGCTCAACCCGCGCTAGACACGTCAATACATCAAGACATATACGCGAGGAGTCCGAAGAGGGTGTATCGCCTGTCGTAGCAGCTCGTAACGGGTCGGATGAATCTGACTAGAACGCCGTCTTTTTTCGACAGTTGCTGTATGTAGCATGTTGGAGACATCATGCCTAGCAAGGAGCTATTGAATAAGATAGATGGTGGAAATAGGAGCGGGGATTGGCTATACTCAGCTTCTGAGTGTGAAGGAGTCTATTGATAGCTACGAAACTTGTGGAAGTCTGGTGTTTGTAGCCAAAAGAGCAAGTAGGGAATTCTGAAAATAACTAAAAAATGGATGTTTAATTATATTCTACACTATTGATGGCTTGGTGGCTATTTTATTTTAAGTTGTCTCTTCTGCCACAAAGTCTAAGCACAGCTGTAGGGTATGTTACTAATGCTTGCACAGACTTTGGTCTCTGGAGGAGGCCGGCCAGTGTATCCAGGCCATAGATTCTCCGACACTATCCATTGAGATCTCTAAGTTGCATCCTTTCCTTGGCGTGGGTATTTTTATCAAGAATTTTTCATATTTCATAAAAAATCCGACCTTGCCGTTGTCGATCATCAAGCAGGAATGAGTGTACCTGAAATGTTTTCAAGGCACAGTCTAATGAAGAAACGAGTTCCAAGCAAGCAGGAATATACCCAGCTTTGATATTATTGGCATCGCTGAATTGCGATAGAAGATGTGAAATGATACTGCGAACATCAAGGCCAGAAAAAGATCGACGTATTACTTTGTTCGTTTTAAATCTCAGGTTATGTATGAAGACGATAATATGCCTTTGCGACAATTCCCTTCCCCTTGATAAGGAGTATCATTACTGAAAAACTCAGTATCCCATTAATACGGCCTAAAACATATATCTCTCTACAACTACGACTACAAAACATGACCAAGAAGGAGGTGATCTATGTTCAAGTTTTAGATCGCGAGGACTTTGAGGTTCCCGAGGTGAATACGCGGATTTGAAGAGAATGAATGTCGTCCGACGAATTGTCAATGAAGTTGCATCAAGATCGGAATAAAGTTGCCGGACATCAGTGACATGATCTTGAGGAACGAATGTGATTAGCGGATGTTATTACCCCGTACCCCGCAAATTTGTCCCCATGGGCAATTGAAGTTAATTGTTTGGAGGAAACCCCCAATGCGCGATCTGGCAGACAAATCTGGACAAGCTTCCAGCTGGTCGGGCTAGCGTGACACTATCTCCGGTCCGTTAGACGGATTTCAACTAAGCTTGAGTGAAATTGGAATGATAGAGTTTGGGGAAGTATGGGGTAATATTGGGGGTGGCTTCACAAAAGCTTTCAGGGTTCGAGTTTCATCCTAACTAGGAGAAAAAAGGACCGAACCGCCGAATACCAGGAACCAGCATGAGCCAGAACAGCGACATAAGACATACACAGAATGATCTCAGAAACAGCCACTAATGCATCGAATCATTCCGAGAAACACGAGTCACGTACAGCAAATTCAGGGTTCCTCGCCTAGCCTTGGCGAAACACGTTAACCCATTTAGGCCATCCTCTGCATTATCCCACGAATCACACAAGAGCGCACCGACCTTGAAGTGCCGTACTGCCGAGAACTCGTTGGGCGACATATTTCCGACGTGGAGAATTCCCCATTATAACCGACTTGCACGTTTTGAGCGTGCCGTATACCCAGAAGTGCCGATACCAATTTGGACATGATGAGTAGGGGTGTGATGAGTGGAACGTGAATGACTATGTTTTGGAACGATGAGACGGAATTGGAATATTCCTTCAATGGGCCAGAGGAGTGGATTTGTTGTGGGATAGGATAGATGATGAACTATATAACATCATCTTGTGCCAACTTGATAGATTTTATCATCGCCAAGCACTTCAGCATCTCTTCGCTTCCTCTTGACTTTATCTTACACAACTATCACAATGGTTCGAAACATCGCGATCGCGGCTTTGCTACCAGCTGCCTGGGCTCTGCCTTCAAGCTCTGTAAGAGAAGCAAATCTCTCGGCAACCATAAAATTGCTAATAATTGAACTGTAGCTCCAGGAACGAGATGCTTGCACCGTTACTGACTACTCCGGCCTCGCTACCGCCGTCTCATCCTGCACAAACATTGTGCTCGCCGGTTTCCAAGTCCCGACAGGCAAGCAACTTGATCTATCCAAGCTCAAGGCTGGCACAACCGTTACCTTCAAGGGAAAGACCGTAAGCTTCTTTGTTCCTGTATCTGGTGCGTGCTAAAGCTGAATGTGATAGACTTTCGCCACCACTGCTGACAACGACTTTGATCCTATTGTCATTAGTGGAAGTGGCATCACCATAACTGGTGCATCTGGCCATGTCATTGACGGCAATGGTCAAGCGTACTGGGATGGCGAAGGTTCCAACAACAAGGACAACCCAAAGTATTTTCCCCCAACCCCCTGTCGCAGAGGCTATACTGACTCTACGAAGGCCCGATCATTTCATCGTCGTCAAGAAAACTACCGGAAACTCAAAGATCACAAACCTCAACATCCAGAACTGGCCCGTTCACTGCTTCGATATCACCGGCAGTTCACAATTGACCATCTCAGGGCTCATTCTTGACAACAGAGCCGGCGACAAGCCTAATGCCAAGAGCGGTAGCTTGCCCGCTGCGCATAACAGCGACGGTTTCGACATTTCGTCCAGTGATCATGTTACTCTGGATAACAACCACGTTTATAACCAGGATGATTGCGTTGCTGTCACTTCTGGTACCAACATCGTTGTTTCGAACATGTACTGCTCCGGCGGCCATGGTCTTAGTATCGGATCTGTTGGTGGAAAGAGCAACAATGTCGTTGATGGTGTTCAGTTTTTGAACTCGCAGATTGTGAACAGCCAGAATGGATGTCGCATCAAGTCCAACTCTGGAACAACCGGCACGGTAAGTAACCACGCAACTCGGCGCAACCTATGGCTAAACTAACTGAATCTCAGATCAACAACGTCACCTACCAGAACATTGCTCTTACCAACATTAGCAAGTACGGTGTCGATGTCCAGCAGGATTATCTCAACGGCGGTCCTACTGGAAAGCCTACCAACGGAGTCAAGATCAGCAATATCAAGTTCACCAAGGTTACTGGAACCGTGGCCAGCTCAGCTCAGAACTGGTATGTTCTCTGCGGTGATGGTAGCTGCTCTGGATTTACCTTCTCTGGAGTTGCCATCACTGGTGGTGGCAAGACTAGCAGCTGCAACTATCCTACCAACACTTGCCCCAGCTAGATCGAAGCGGGACGCTTATCCTAGTCGAAGAATTTAGTTTCCTGTTCTTGTGTTGAATTGCAGAGGCGGACAGCTGAGAACTTGGGTGTATAGTTATCACATTTACCCTAGCAATACGTTTTATCTCCTAAACTAGTTTATTGAGGCTTGATATTCTCTTGCTCATCGAGGTCACGGCGCTGACCATGACGATGGCCTGTTTGACAGATCCTGCGAAGAAATGAACCTCCCGGAGATGGTACGTAACCTTCTAAATGACCTATATTCTGTGGTGGGAGTATGAGAGAGAAATCAGAGTTGGGGTGGCAAAGCGGTTCAAATACAACAAAATTACCGTCAACGTCTAGAGGACATCGAAAATGAGAACACAGATGACAATTTTCAGAGCTAAATTGGTGATTAACTAAAGAAGATATGATACGATACCGGCCTCTTGACTCCTGCCGAGAACTAACTAGGGCACGGCCACGTACCAGTCATACTGACGCTCGTCAATGAAGAAAGCTACCTGAAAAGTCAATAAGTCATGCTCATGAACGTAGGGATCTCGCGGTAGTTGGAGGCCCCGACCATGAAGCCTGGAGGTGGAAGCATGTTGAGATAGAAGCTGATGAGTGGCTCTCGAGTGAAGAGGATTATTTTGATGTTTGAGAGGGCAGGGTTGTGCTTGCAGCTTGGATTGACTGTACTCTGATGCCGTTGGATGGAACTGGGGCTCATTGGCGTCTTTATACCGTTTCTCAATACAACAACCCCGTCCTTCAGCCATCATATATCATGTTCTAATCCAACAAGAGATACGAACCTAGTTCATTGAAGAGTGAGTTGTGTGTTCTCTTTTCAATTGCGATGTCATTGCCAACATCACCATGTTGTAGTTCTATGATCCTGCAAGTCCTGTCACATTCCACATTAAACGTTCCCTGGGGAAAAAGAAAATGTAAGACTTTCGAAAAAGATGCTAGATGTTATAGTTTCAGTCGCGCCTTATGGCCGAGAGCTTAAATCAGCAAACAAAGCTAAGAGTCACGCCGCAGTCTTAATGCTCATTTCAGCATGACTTTAATCAATCACACCATGTGCGCTGTTTTCAGACTTGGTCTCGTAAATATCATGGAGGCCATGGGCGCTAGTCGTTCATTGTTCCTTTTACTGTGTGCGGCGGCTTCTGACACCGCTGCACGGCTTTCATTGTATGCCATTGAGCCTGTTCGTGTTCCAGTGGCCTCCCCTTTGCCAAGTCCCACTGGTAAAGAATGATGTGCCATGAGCTGTCGAGCGATTCCCACCTTGATCTGCAAACCTGACTATTTCCTTTTACCACCCGACTTCTTTCCATCTTCATGCATGCCCCTTCCACTGCATTTGACCTTAACCAAAGTCATTATCTCATATTCCCAACAGCCATCAATCACCCAGAAGAGCTAACGGCGATCCTTAGAAATAGAACAATATCGTCTACTAGAGTAAACTCTATAGCCACATCAACAACGCACCAACACCCCGAATCAATCATCATCATGAAGTCACTTATCACCATGCTCGACGGCCTCCAAATTGGAGTCCAAGGCCTTACGAAGGACTTGAAGTCGCGGGACATGGATGAACTTACTGATCTTGTCAACCAACTCATGAAAGATATGAATAAAGTCGCGTCTGCATTTCAGGAACCGAATACTGAGGAACCCAACGACTCAAACCTTCTTGGGGAGCACCACAAGCTTCTTGAGTTGACGGAATTTGACGCCAAGCTCGCATTCTCGGAAATGGACCGCGACGAGGCCTTCAAATACCCCTGGATGACAACCAGCAACTGCGAAGAGCGCTTTAGGACGCTAGAGCTCTCTATTCAGTATTTCGCTGACCACGTCATTGACGCTGGACCTAGCTCGCACGCCTGCATCTCGCCATTCACAAAGCTTGTCGTAATGTTCAAAGGCATTGTGATGGAATACCTCAAACTTCGCCACCGCCGTATTGTCATGCAACTTGATCCGGCGGTCAAACTCAAGGCGGATGATCCAGATACGCAGAACCTGGACAAGGAAGAGGTGTTGAGCTATGTATCTCGTCCGTTCTCAATGGACTTCATTGCCGATTGCCTTTACCGATACTACCAGAAGCCACTCCAGCACGAAGCAATTTCCATCAAGCTCACTTAGGACGGTGACAAAGGGGAATGGGCCGCAAAGCGAGAGGAATGGTCTGACGCGCTGGTGCCGGAGTGGGAGCGCGGTGCTATTCAGGTCATCATGATTGAACCCAAGAAGCTGCTCAATTCCCATTTAAATGCGAGCCAGCAGTACGACGAGGAGAGTGACCGTCCACCCCATCCTCTTCTTCAGTGGTGCAAGCTTGATTTGACGGATCGTGAGGAGGGTGTTTTACACTGGAGTCTTGGAGGTGTTATTGCTTGGAGATTCTATGGGGAAGACGAGTGGATGGATCGCTTTGGTCACGTCATTGACGAAAGTGAGTACCGATGAGTAGCGAGGGTTGCCTCTATGATGGAACAGGGGAGGGTTATTGAGGGTTACTTGGATGCTTGCAATATCGCAGGAGATTGAGACACTGGGTGTGTAGGAAATCTTCTACAGAAGGCGCTGGCCGTATTTGTTAAACTAAGGAATGAAGATTACCCTTGATTTGTTTTACTGAATAGAGCTGACTCTATCAGGAGAAGGAGAGGGCGTGAGCTGAGTGGGTAGGGCAGCAAAATGTCGTGAGGTGTGAACGTGCTATTGGCCCCTTCTCCCTAAAAGCTTGACGAGGAGGCTACTTGAGTGACAATAAATACTTGGAAGACTAGTCCCTAAGAAATTCATTAATGTGAGTTCTTGCTGCCTTCAACAAGAGGATGAGACGTTACGTCTTCTGGGGTGTTGATCCTAGAAAATGTCGGACGAAGTGGAACAAGATGCCACAGAACACAAAACCTTTCGCTTTGCTGGAAATAATTGCAGCTTCAAGATTAGGTTTGTTCTCTAGAAACGAGATACAGCTTACGTCAAATGCATGCTTTTTTGTGTTTATATGAAGGATTTGCGGTTTTGTCAGGCCAGTCACCTGTGACAGGATGCAAGATTCAAGAATGCCCCGCATCGTGAGACTGGTCACGACGACACGATGTCCCCGTATTGGACCTTGAACTCAGTTCGGTCAGAGAGTATCTAGCAATTTTCTCAGACATTCTAACCCTACTTCATACGAGCTGTTCAAATGAACGGATTTGGGCGTGTATATATATAAGACACAAACCTACGGGCAGCGTTCAACATCTTCATTGATGCAACCTTAAATGGCGACATCTAATGCTGAAGACTCGAGTACGGCGAGTTTAGGGCAGTCCGTAATCTTGAACATGTCTTTGTCGAACGCAAACCAGGACAAAAGCCGACACCTGTGCCAGTAAACAGCGATGTTTGTTTGTTGTTCGTGTTTACGGTTTCTCATCTGTGAACAGCATCTATTGTCACAGCCTGTTTTCATATTATGAAAGTTACCGAGTGTTTCAGACCAAGATACAGAAAAGTCGTTGTTAATACAAGCAAGAAAGTAAAATAGGTCGAGCAAGATCACTGCTTCTCTACCAAGGTGTGCCAACAGGCAAAGCACAATCCGTAAAACTCCAAAGAAAAAACCGACACTCCTCGTTCATCCAGCAACAGTCCATAATCCACTGCCGACACGGTCATGCTCATTCAGTCCTTTCACTCTTCCTTTGCCTCCGTGTCTTTATCCCACAGACCATCGGACGCGATGTTCCATGGGTAGAGAATGTCGACCAGTCTGGCAGACTCCATCTGTAGGTCCAATCGATCAATCTTGCGGCGAAGGGCCAGCCGCTGGATGAGCATCATGTACATTTTGTGACAGATATCGTCAACCATTCCATAACACTCCTCTCTTTCCTTAGTCAGATGGCGGATCTTGTTCTGAAGTTCGATCTTCTTCTGGATTTCTTCACGGAGACCGTGGTGGAAGGGGTAATCTCGTTTCAGTGTTTCGGTCAGGCTGGCAAGTGTCTTGTCAACCTTGAGACGGCGGGCGTGGATCGTGTACAGCTCTGCGAAAGCGGCCTGGCGATTCTTCTCAAGGGTTTCGATCTCCTTTTTGATGACCTCTTGCGTGTTTCGATGAGCCAGTTCAGGGCCGGTGAAGGCTCTCTCACCCAGAGGTGGGAGAGAATCGACAAAGTCGGTCTATGGTAAGGTTAGAGGGTGATGTCTTGTCTGGTTGAAGACTTACACAGGCAGGATCACTGTGCTTGACATTCTCAAGCACAAGGCACTTTCGAATAGCCCAGAACAGGGCGATGAGCATCACAAGTGGGAGAACCACCTCGGCCCCAGCGGGAATGTCAATAGCAATGGTCATAGCCATTATGTGTAGAGAATTTCGGGTTATTGTTGAGTGAAGAGTGTAGGGTCTGTCAAGGTACGTGAGTTTGTGGTGATGGTGAAGGATGAAGAAGGAAGAAAAAAGAAAACAAAACGAAAAAGCTGCTACTTATTCTGTGCGTTTGGTGTGACCGAGCAAAATGAATCATTCTTGGTGTAGTGACACTGGCAGAGCGTCTGGTCAAACATGCATTAGCGGCTGCCTGGGCGCGGTCCAGGAACAAGGTGCTATTGGTCAAGCTGCAAATGTCGCCTCGGCAGTCACTGAAGGTATTGGGGTCTTGGCCCCTGCGTCTGTTGCGACAGAGCCTTGACACTGGTATATGACCGACGCTGAGGTCACGCTGGTGCTATGTTTTCTGGGCACGGAGGTTCCAGGCGACAGCTGAACGCTGGGATTGATAGTCGAACACTTTGGAAAACAAATCACTCTCTGCTTTGACTTGCGTATCTTGAGAACTTGCTCTGCGGTCGTAAAGGCGGAATGTCTTAGCGCTTGTAGCGTCTCCGCCGTGGAAGTATCATGTATCATTGCCCGTGGAAACAGAGGTATTACTGTTAGGTATCTATTCGGCAATATTTGATCTCTGTTGCGCATTATCCGAGTACAAAGGGGCGCATGAGAAGACTGGGTGGATAGACGTTTGTTATGAGAAACCTTCAAGAACTACATAAATGTAACATGGCAGTTGAGCCGAAACTCAATGTCAGAGGGAACATCGTGACCCTCCTACCTCTCCCCAAAGCCCCAATCCATCACCCTCATCCTCACAGTGCATCCCCTCACAGCACAACTGCAAGCGCGCCAACAACTCCAGCAACAACACCAGCAGTCCCAACCATCAATCCAGCCCCAGCATTGCCAACAGTCGCCGAGGGAGCGCTTCCAGTGGCGGTTGCATTATATTGGCTCATCGGAACGGCATAATAGTCGATGCCGTTACTGCGTGTAATCGTCGACACAATTGTGTATTCAGTGGTCTCGTGAGCGGAAGAAATGCTGTCGGTGGCGGCAGGGGTAGAAGTGGTCTCGGGCTGCGCTGCAATGGGGAGCGCGAGCAGAAGAGCTGCGAGGGCGATTGATCATGCCATTTTGTTTTTTCAGGTAGAACGAGTGACGAGTGAGGAACGAATATTAACGAGAGACCTTTTGAAGAAGTTTCGAGCCAACAAGAACGCAATTATTGTGCATGTGTTTCCATCAGAATTTATCTTGTATTTGAACTCTTGGGCCCCTGCATCGGTTGTGATGCGGTGTATTGCAGCCTATGGTTGTCAGCTAAACTCGGACATTTATACGACAAAGGATTGGAATAATAGTTCCACTTTGATCATTCAGACTATTAATAGCGGTAATAAAATTAATTGTTTTAAGCCATGGCGTGTCTATTCCCGTTCGAGACTATGCCAAGAATTCCAGTCTACGCGAAGAGACCCTCCGAAACAAAAGTACTTTGACCCACAGCTTTATCACGATAACATATACCCTACACCCAGAGAGCCAGAAAGCCTGAGACTTTGACAAAGGGTATGTCCCGTCTTGAAAATTGGGCTGGATTGATTCCGCTGTAGTTGTCAAATACCTGGTGCCTCAGCTTCACATGAGAGAAGTACCGAAGACATACAACCTCTAGGGAATCATAAAATGAGGCTAGACGAAGATAAGAGTATTATTTAAGCTTGCGTCTCGGCAATGCAAATAAGTGATTTATCAACTGTCCAACGTTTACTCTTTAGTTACAACACGGTTGGCAATATTCAGAGAGGCAGAATCACCTCGAGATCGCAAAGTATCGCCATCTACAATGAGGCCATTTTGAAGCGCCAAAGAAGACGAGTCTGGATGTTTAATCGGTCGTGGACTAAAACGCATGTGACACCAGATTTGTGTCTATGCTGCTTATGGGATCTTCGATGATGGGGCCAGACTGTGCTGATCTCGTGAGATACAGTTCTTCGTGTTATTGTAGGCTAGGGTATCAAGAACATGTCCCACAATGCCTCTTGGATCTCAAAATGGCATTTTCATCATCGCTTTGGGGCACGTACGGTGTATGTGACTGCTTCGGACGGGAAAAGTCACCTTTTTGCTCATCCCTTCATTATAACAAATGTAAGTAACGCTCTTTCTCCATTGTGTATGGCCTAAAGTTAGCGTTAACTATCCACTAGACTCCTGTTCAGGGATTTTCTCTTTGTTCTGGTGTCCAAATGCCCGCAGCGAGCATCAAAAGGAACGAAATAGCTCTGAACGCTGGACATGCAGCACCTCCCACTGGCAAGTTTGTCTATGTTTCACAAAGCAGTGGGTTAAGAGGACTATGGTCTACGGCTTTTCCATTGGTGAAAGTGGTATATTGTTGGGAGATGTTCAAATAGTCGAAGAGCACAAACATGATCTTCCTGATTGGCGATTTACCACTGGAGCATGGCCTCTCTGCTGTTCACTGTGCATCATTCCTCTTTTAAACCCCATCAACGGGACTGAGAAAGCGTTCGACTTACCCACAAACATCAACTCTGCCAGTACTTCAGCGAAAACTTATCATTTCGATACCACTACTGATCATTCTTAGACATCATGGCATCGAATAGCCAAAACAACCGAGGCCAAGAAATCGACTATCTCATCCGTCACAAAGTTGACAGAAGAAACAACACCGTTGAGTTCCTTGTCCAGTGGACAGACGATACCCCACGGTCTTGGGAACATGAGGGCTTTCTGCAACAAATCGATCACGAAACGCTATATGCTTACTGGGAAGAACGAGGCGGCCGAGACCAAGTAACACGATTGGAAAAGTTCCACGTCTTCAAGGTCAATGCAAAGGGTTGGAAGAAAGGCGATTGGGCTTACAACTGTCAGTGGGTTGGATGCCCGCCTGAGCAAAACACCTGGGAGCCAGAGGCCAAGATCTTGAGCAATGCTCCAGCCGCCGTGGCGGATTGGGAGGCTCGAGAAGCAGCCCGACTAGCAAAGGTGGCTGCCCGGAATGCAGAAAACCAGTGAGATGTTAACGAAACCACTGCATAGGCGAATCCTTGGGGGATCAGTCGAGATGGGGGTTACGCCTTTTCTGGTAAGAGGCAAGTCTTGGTCGACTGTGTGAACTACACCTTGTATTTGGGAGAATAGCGAATTTCAGACTCTTCAGAGTCATTAATAGACGCGATAGATAGCGTAAGAGTGATTGAGAGACTCAACTCGCTGTGTTCTGTAATAAATTGACCAAATCTTTGCCCATCGCTCCGTCCCGCGTGATAGCCAGGTTGGTAGTAACTCTATAAAGACCAGAGTACTGTAAGAGAACCTCACCTACTGACTGCCAGGATTTACTTGCATATTGAGCATTGGTCGTTATACAATACCGCGCCAAGTGTGACTTCTGCTGTACGGAATCTCATGGCAAGCATACAACTGCACTATGTCTCAGCATTCAATATAGAGCAACCTCTTCGGAAGAAGTTTGCCATATACAGAACACGGCAGTCAAAGAGTCTTGTGATGTCTGTTCGCATACAAGGCGTATTATGTTCTCAAAGGGATGCTTATGATAGCCAAAGAATAGAATCAATGATCTTGCTGAACACTGACTTGTCTCTGGAACACATGCACCCCTTGTCTACTGTATGTCATGTCCGCGATATGGCAATTTGTATAAAACGCAGCTGCATGATCAAATGAGCCTACATCAAAACAGAAGACTCCAGCACAGGAATCATAAATAAGATTTAATAATCGTTTCTCCTTATTCGCATACAATATGGCCGCCAATCAGGATGACCAGGAGTACGAAATCGAGCGCTTCATGCGCCACAGAGTCAACAGAAGAAAGAAGACAGTCCAGTTTCTCGTGAAGTGGAAAAGCTACAACCAACCAACGTGGGAACCTGAGGCCCTCATGCAAGAAACCGCTAGCCGCACGGTATATAGGTACTGGCGGGAACGCGGTGGCCGTGGTCCCGCTACGTATTTATGCCACTACCACGTTTTCAAGGTTCTGGCCAGAGTTTTCAAGAAAGGTAAATGGTATTACCACTGTCAATGGGTGGGGTACTCGGGCTTGCATAAGGATACAACCTTGGAGACCGAAAAGAAGGTAGAGAGGATTGCCAAGGATGTGCTTGCTGAGTTTAAGGCTAGTCAAACAGGTGATAATCAGAACATTCCGGCGGCGGCTAACCCCTAGAGTGAAATTGGGATAAAGGACTTGAGACACTTGGCGCGAGGTGAAGTTCAATTAACAGAGCAGAAACCCAACCGGACTGTTGAGAAAAGGGATAGCCAACGGGAGGGAGATGTAAGCATTTAGAGGGAGCCCTTATTTACTGCAACTATTGCTTATATTTATAATTATGGGTATAAACAGTGAGAGTTTATACACAACACAACTCTTTCATGTCGTATTATATAAACATTAGTTACCTCATCAAGTGATCAAGTCGTCAGCAACCAAAGGCACAGCTTCGGACCCCGAGGCTCGTGCAACATATACCATGCTTTTACCTCCGTCTAGTAGATCAGAACTGTGGTTTGGGATCATCAAAGCATTTGAAGATATAAACAAGCGTCGATAGAATTGTTGGTAGAGAAGGGAGCAGTGACGAGATTAAGGGCCACTTTGCAGGGCGGTCATCACATCGACAACCACCCTGTCTGGCTTGCCAGACAGGTTTCCTCAAGTCAAAGAACATTCCCAGTAACAGATATTGCAAATTTGGCTTAAAAGACAGAGGGTGCAGAGATCTGCGTCGGACGAATCAATAATGCGAAAGCATTTTCGTGAGTCAATGGACAAAGAGACCAGAGTTAGATACTAATCTCCAAGATTCTCAGATTGTTGGTGCTCAAGAGCCAAGGATCGCATTGCCAACGTTGGCTTGGAAACAAGGACCACATCCTATATTAAAATCTATGAAGAGTTTTGCAGTCCACCAGGAGTGGAAGGAATGAAGGAAGAACGCACAAAGCTGTTTCAAATATCACTATGTTCAGGATGACATGGCTTTGTCCTTGACGGGGTTATTGGTCATATTACCGATCAAGATTAATGGACTGTTGCGCCACCACGGGACAATTACAGGGACTGAGTCTAGTGGTTGCACAACTAAACCAGCTTACAAAAGATGGGGTTCGGCGTCATAGCGGGCCCAGTACATAAGGATTAGGACTCATCATCAACCAACGACGGACAAAGACATTCAGTGATTGGCATGTAGCTATGAAGCACAATTCGAAGAGCGCGCCCTGGGTCTTACATTAATTGGCAGTTGCATTTTATCAGCAGCAGTTTGTCAGTGGATAATCTGCAATTAAGCAAGTCGTTAAATATGAACCTCGATCCTCACGTTGTGATCAAATCGCAAGTACTAACTATATCGTGGCGTTGGAACCGCCAGGAGAACGATTGCTGATGCCCTGGGCAGATGTAGCCGCACTTCCTGAGAGTTATGCTACGGCTTGGACATATCACACCAAAAGATGACACCGTTGGGGGGCGCTCTACCATACCCAAATACGCTAGAAGCGAGAGAGAAGGATGTGGTATTGCAAAAGCCGTACTCACGGCAATAATAACATATTGCGATAGTGGAAGTGTTGTCACCGTGCTGTAAACTGCCATGGCTTGCCTAGATAACAGAGTTCGAAAATAGTTGGCATGCTATAGAATCAAGAAAATGCCTCCCAACCATCTTGCTAGGCAACAGTTATCGAGACCGTTCTTAATACTACCCTTTTTCTTAAAATGGCCCCTCGGGAGGGAGACTCACTAAAAAAGGCATCATTTCGCTTCGAAAAGAGCTATACGGAACATAGTGGACCGAATGAAACAGTCAGTTGCTGGGCATTTTGCCTATTATGGCTAATAGCAACCAGAGGGCTATTTAAGAGGGCCGTCCACTGATAGCAACAAGAAAAAACAAGTTGACCAATTTGGTTCGGCTCTCACGAATTAGCTTACTCTCATTCCAGAAGATAAACACAAAATGTTGTCCATGACAATCCGTTTCGCAGCTCTCAGTGCTCTCTTCGCATGCAAGGTTTCGGCGCACGGCCATGTGTCTGAGGTTCTCATCAACGGCAAAAGCTACTACGGCCACGATCCCACTAAAGTCCCATATGTAACTCAGCCAGAGAGCATCACCTGGACAAACGGCGCCAAAGACAACGGGTTCGTCACGTCCACCGCGAGCGCACTGGCGTCTCCAGACATCATCTGCCACCTCAACGCTACCAACGGACATCTGACCGCCGACGTCGCTGCTGGCACGACAGTCACAGTTCGCTGGTCGGACTGGCCTCAGGCACACTGGGGACCTGTTTTGGATTACATGGCGCGCTGTCCGAATGATGACTGCACAACGGCTGACAAGACCAAGTTAAAGTTCTTCAAGATCGATGAGATGGGGCAGTTGACGAGGGGCACTGTCCCCGGACAACCAGGGTATTGGGCGAATAACAAACTTCGTGATGAAGACTTTTCGTGGAACATAACGATCCCGGATAAGTTGGCTCCTGGAAGTTATGTTCTGAGACATGAGATCATTGCCCTTCACGCGGGAGGTGCAGAAGGGTCAACCCAGATGTATCCTCAATGCATCAACCTGATTGTCAAGGGAGACGGCACTGCACAGCCTGAGGGTGTGTTTGCGACTGATTTGTACTCTTCTAAGGATCCGGGGTTGCTGCATAATGTTTTTGTGGATGAGTGGAGTGATGCGAAGTACATCATTCCGGGACCTTCGGTAGCGACGTTTTAGGGCAGATGTCGTGTTAACATTCATCAAGGGGTTTGCTGTGCCTGTTGCTTGTTTCGCAGACGCCGATCAATTTACGACTCCGTGTTGGTTACTTTTGAACCCCGCGCGCTGACCCTGTGTTGTTGCTGTAACAAATGCTTGATGACTATAAATGTGTAATAGAATCATGATGAATTCCAACTATTAATTAATCCCCGTGAAATGATGCGTTAATTGCCCCTAACAACATCAGCTAAGCAAACAAGACCAAGTATTAAACCTCCGCAAGACTCGTAGGCGTCACAGCCTGCTGCTCCTGTTTCTTGCTCAAAGCCTGAGGAAAAGGCGTCAACACTGGCGAGATATCACCCCACCACTTATCACCATAACGCTTGTACCAATCAACCGTCGTCTTCAGCCCTTCTTCAAAACTTGTCTTTTGTGTCCAGCCAAGCATCTTGAGTTTGGTAGCATCAACAGCGTATCTCTGATCATTGAACGGACGGTCATGAGTATGTTTCACCCAGCGCTGAAAGTCATTCGTGTCTTTGACATCGATGCCCATCTCGGTAATAATAATATGACAGAGTTGAAGATTGGAAATCTCGTCGCTGGAGCCAATGTTGTAGATTTGACCAATCTCGCCTTTGTGGAGAATTGTATCAAAGGCGTCGGCGGCATCTCCTGCGAAGAGATACCGGCGCGTTGGACTACCGTCTCCATGAAGGATCACGGGTTGACCGCGGTCAAGTAGTGAGATGAACTTCGGTATGATTTCTACCAGCAAGATTAGAGTCAAAGCAACAAAACGACAGGTGAGAGCTTACTCTCGGGGTACTGATGCGGCCCGTAAACATTATTACTCCTCACCATAATAACAGGAAGTTTAAAGCTCTTCTGATACGAGTTTACCAACATCTCCGCAGCAGCCTTACTCGCAGCATACGGATTCGTCGGCGATAGGATACTCGCTTCAGGAAGATCATCATTCCCATGGGCGACCTCCCCATAGACCTCATCGGTAGAAATATGGATAAACCGCTTGATCCCTACTGTTTTAGCACTCTCAAGAAGGACATGCGTGCCGTACACGTTTGTCTCAGTGAAACTGTATGAATTACCGAAACTAAGATCGACGTGCGATTGCGCTGCGAAATGGAAGACCGTGTCGATGTTATACCGACTCAGACAGTCTAGAACTTCGCTAGGGCTTGTGATATCGCCTTGATAAAAGGTGAAATTCGCTTTCTCGCGGAGAGCGCGTGTGTTGTTGAGCGAGGAACAGTAGTCCAGCTTGTCGAATGATATGACGTTGTATGCGCCGGGGTAAGTGAGGACGAGGTGTCGAACGAGCCATGATGCACTGTTTCTTGTTAGACTATGGCAACCACTTTTAGGTGCTGCTTACATGAAGCCCTCGCCTCCTGTGATCATGATGTTCTTGACATCTTGCTGCGGTTCAAATCTGGTGCTGCCCGTTAGAATGGGCGCGTGCTGCCAGATATCCCGCTCGGGGAGAAAGCTATAGCCCATTGTTTCTGTGACTGAGATGATGCACAGATGTGACTGGTAACCAAAGACTATAGCAGAGCTTCTATTCCGGCAGCTATGGAATTTATGAAACCTCAATGTTTATGCCCAATTGAAAAGGTTATCTGTTCTCATATCTTTCCTCCATCGATGTTTTCAACTCTCGTATTCCCGTGCAATTCCCAGACCCTGCCAGGGTGAGATCCTTCACTACACCAAACTCTGTTTTCCCCTTTAACCCTTTATCCCTTTGTGGCGCAAGTGACACCCGCTGAACGAAGCTCAACGGTTAATGGAATGTTGCCGATTTTGTTCGGTTTCTGCATCCCTGTCTCTTGCCTCAACGAATCAACGTACCCGATCGACCTTTATTGTCAAATTCCACCCCAAACACTTAGTGAAGTTGATCTCATCTAGATTGCCTTCCAGTCCTTGCGTCACCAACTTTTCCCGCAATCCAAAGCCTCAGACCATCATCAACCCACCTTATACTTCGTAAACCCCATCACATTACCCAATACACTCGTCAAAATGCCTGGAATTCACACCAACGGCGCAGATGGCCTAAACGGCCTGCACATTCGTGTACCCAACCGCTTCCTCATCTGGGGTGGTCACGGCTGGATCGCCGGCCTTCTCAAAGACCTCCTCCTCCGCCAGGGCAAAGAATTCTACACCACAACAATCCGCATGGAAGATCGCGACAGCGTTGCCAAAGCACTGGAAGTCTTTAAGCCAACGCACGTTCTCAACGCAGCGGGCTGCACAGGTCGACCCAACGTCGATTGGTGCGAGGATAACAAGGCGCAGACGGTTCTTTCAAATGTCATTGGGACTTTGACGCTTGCGGATGAGTGTTCTCGACGAGGGATTCACTGCACTGTTTTTGCGATTGGGTGTATTTATCAGTATGATGCTGAACATCCTGTTGGAGGGAAAGGATTCAAGGAGACTGATGCTCCCAACTTTGATGGGAGCTTTTACTCTATGACGAAGGCTCACGTTGAACCTGTAAGCGTTAGCAAACCTGCCATTGGTTCTTACCATTCTGATATCATTATGTTATAGATCTTGGCAAGCTTTGACAACATCTTGATTCTCCGTCTTCGCATGCCAGTTAGCGACGATCTCAACCCTCGCAACTTTGTCACCAAGATCTCCAAGTATGAATTCGTCGTCGACATACCCAACAGCAATACAATTCTTCACGACCTCCTCCCTGCATCGATCATTCTCGCTGAGAACAGAGATACTGGGGTTTACAACTTTACTAACCCCGGTGCCATCTCACATAACGAGGTGCTCGGCTTGTTCAAGGAGATTGTACGACCCAGCTTCACGTGGAAGAACTTTAGTGTTGAAGAGCAGGCTAAGGTGATTAAGGCTGGGCGAAGTAATTGCCAACTGGATAGTACTAAGTTGGTGAAGAAGATGAAGGGGTATGGGTATGAGATTCCTGAGGTCCATAAGGCCTACAGGCAGTGTTTTGAGAAGATGAAGGCTGCCGGAATTCAGTAGTTCCCAATGTTCTCCTCATTTTCTGCAATTTAGTTATCCCCTCGTCTGTAGGAAAGCTCTCTTTACATGATCTGGATTCAATTTACAGCGCCCTCGGTTCTTGAGTGACACAATGTCTAATATGTGAATCGGATGTTTCATTTGAAATTTTTACTTGTGGCCCAGAGCTTTTATCTCCCCTCAAAATCTCTGCAACTCTGAAGTCAAATTGGGATTTTTCAGTGTGTTGGCTTGATATGTCTCGTTGACGCGTGATAAGCTTTAGGTATCAGTCAATCAATCTTCAAGTTGCTCATTACTGGTTTTGTGAGACCGACCAGATCACTCAGCGAGATGTACCTCAAACAACACGTCAAAAATGACACGTTCTCATTCTTACTATGCTGATCACTATCTTTCAAATGCCACTCATCAATATCTACCAATCCTTCGCACAATCCCCAGGTACAAAAGATGCCCAATCCATATCCAACACCATCTTAGCCTCCGGGCAATAATTGTAAATGTGCTCCCGCCTCTCTTTCGTCCCCCAAATACTCCCATGTATATATCCCGTTCCACCAATATGATAGCCCATAGGCTCATAAAACCCATCTCGCCAATCATCCACCCCTTTCACCCACTGCCCCGGCCTTCCAGGCTGCTCCATCTGTTTCATCATGTTCACATGCTCGCACTCCTTCTCGTCATAGTCGCCGTCGCACTTCGGCTCAGGTACTACCTCCCCAGGCCCGCCGTTCATCTCCCCTGAGAAAAGCTGGGATACAGAGCCATTTGCGACTCGACTATCCACGTGATGGCCCAGACGTGTTGAGAGCCAAACATCCTCGGGATCGCTGTTGTCGGCGCGCTGTTGGTTCTGCAAAATGCTGACGATACTGCTTACCCGGCGGATCGACAGGCCGCCATTCCCACCGTATCGACCTCCTGTATCCCATGGTGCTCCAACATAGTCATACCCCAAAAACTCATCAATGGTCCGTTTATTATTGGCACAGAGTATTGAGTCCGTCTGAAAGACGAGCAGCATCTCCGCCGGCTGCAGCACAGTATCATACAGCCACAAATTAGTCAAGAAACGAGAAATCATTTCTTGGCCGGCAGTGCTCATATTCGAGGGTATGTATGTCAAATCCAGTTTCCCAGACTTGACGTGCTCGCGCATAGCGGCAGAGGAGTTCACGTACGCTACTGATTCGTTGGAGCCAATGAAGCGGAACTTCCAGTCTGGCGGCATTTGGTACATGAACTTGAGAATCAGAGGGGGTATGATGGGCTGCGGTCTGTTTTCTATGAGGAGAGCGACTTTGGACTCGTTGTATATGGATTGGTTGGCGTAGTGAAGGGTGATTTTCGGGAGGGTTGGCAGAGGCACTTCTGTCAGGTTGAGGACGATGAGGATACTGCCATCGCTGTCAGTCCCTTCGCTTGGAGTTGAGGAGGAGAAAACTTACCCAGATACTGTTATCAATGCTATAATAGCGATGCGCGACAGTGACGATAGCCGTCGTTGCGCTTGGAACACTGAATGGATCATTGTGATAGCATGTAGAGGTTGATGGCGATACTGGGCACTGAAAGAAGCTACTCACCCAGAAATAATTTCGGTTGCACAAATCTAGACTGTACTTCAAATCCTGCTGAACTCTTATCGTCTTTGCTCAGGGTGCCCCTTTGCCCCGTGGACCTAGTCCAACCTTGGTGCCAGACCCTGCGCAGGGATTGCCAAAAACAGTATGGGCTAGTCCAATTACGCCACAAACTCATCCCCATTACTTTTCCTGTTGATAAAGACCAGCTAGGTCAATAGCTATGAACATGCAGACACTTTGTTCTTTTCCTTTGAATGGTGCGTTGTCTTTGAGGGTCCCGTGTCCCCAAACAAGGAGGGTCACTGAGGAACCCGCGATTTCAAGCCGCTCATTACTTTCCTTTTATGCATTCACTCATTCATCCATTTCTCGTCCAATCCGACAGTCTGAGTAATGATGCCTCGCTTTGTCAAATTGAAGCTTCGGCGAGATTCCCTTCAAGCTCCTCTCATTGCCATTATCGCATTACTCTTTGCGTAAGCGACAACATCGCCCAACCATTTATCTTCTAACATTCTATTAGATGGTTCATCGCTCTCGTCATCCTTCCCCAATGTAAACCCGCCATCGCCTCAGCTCGCCAAAACCTCCCCTCAATCGCCATCGACTGGTCCCCCAACAATGACCCCCGAAAGAACTACAACGCCTCCAAAGTAGCTCTCATCATCGAACCCGAGCCCTTACCCCTTCTCGTCCCTCTGATCCTCCATATGATCGGTGTTGTGCCCCCAGACTGGCGCTTCATCTTTATCGGCTCCCGAAAGAGTGTGTGGACTGTCGGTCGAGCTTTCGGCATTCAAGTTCAGCAGGGCTTGGGCAAGATTGAGCTCATGCAGCTGCCGCAGCCGTGGAAGATTAGATCTCGAGAAGATAAAAGTCGCCTTCTTACTGACACGAGGTTCTATGATGAGTTCCTGCCCAGAGTTGAGTGGCTTTTGATGTCCAACTCGGATAGCATTTTATGTGCCAACTCGGAGTTGAGCCTCAATGACTGGTTGGATTACACTTGGGCTGGTGCTACTAAGTAAGTTACCTCTTCTTCAAAGTCTTCATCAACTAACAGATATCTAGCAACAGAGAAAAACAGAACCTCGCAGTCTACGGCGATCTCTCTCTCCGTCGCGTCTCAGCCATCAAGCAGATCCTCAGTTTTCAATCACGATACAACGACAGCGGAACTGACGACTCATGGTTCGGCCCAAGTCTTGAGGTCCTCCCAGATGCAAAACTAGCCATGACTTCAGATCGACCCTTTGCCGTCCAGAACAATATCACCTCGAAGCCGATGGGATACAACCTTCCCGACCATGGGAATCTTGTCGACCAAGAGGTCTGGAAGTATCCTGAGGCTAGGAAAGAGGCTCTGAAGTATTGCCCGGAGATGCATATCATTCTTGACATGAAGCTTGAGAAGGAGAGATGCCCGGGTGATAATCTCATGGGTCAGATTGTAACTTCGACGACTACTATGGAAGCGGCTTCAACTACTTCATAGATTATTTCCAGAACTAGCTTGATATTCTATTCCCGATCAAACTTGTCTACTTCTTGCGAACATCAACAATGATATTTTCTCCTTCTACTGTCTTACTGGTATGCTGACGATGTATTGCCGAGACCTCTACGCTATCGTAGTGTAACCGCACAGGACCCTCAGGAACCCCTAACCACTTTTTGACGGGCTAGTAATTGACGAGTACACAAGTTGCATCGTCCAGAAGCTGACCCACAATGCAGGTTAGTTGGCTACACGCTAGCTACTGTCGAGCATACATGCAGTCGTAAGGGATTAAGCTAACCGTCGATAACCCTTCAAAGGCCCGCTCTGACTTTGGTCTAGTTCGTATCGTCAACAACTGCTAGTCTGCCTCGTCAGGCTATCCCTTCCCGTCAAGGGCATGAGACAAATCCGGCCGCGCTACTGGCCCCTCCGCCCTTGCACTAAGCAAAGCTGAAATCCCAGTCCAGGAACACGAATGAATCTGCCTTCCCGCGTTAGTAGTATGCTAGGGGATCAACAAACCCCAAGGCCTTGACCCTATGGGATGTAATTTAGGTAGATTGTCCTAAATTTAGGGGGCTTTTGGCCAAGTCTTTTTTTTAGCTTTCTTTGTCGCGTTGGGTTTCCTTGCGCCTTGAGGCCCCCTCCGATGGCAGGAAATAAGAAGCTTGTACTAGTACTCTGCTAGGAATAAAGTTAGTTGGTGAAGGGTAGTAAGCCACCAGCTCCCTTTGTGCCCAGGGGATGAACCCTCAAGTGAGCTCCCGGTTTAAGTGCTTAGTCGATTGACTGCTCATTATCCTTATGTCTTACTTGTCCATGGGAAATCGATATGCTTACGGTAAAGAGTTCTAGATATATGTCGTTCTGAGTTAAATTGCTGGGATTAAACTTACATCACGAGCCTTACTTCATCTTCTTTCCTGTCGCCTCAGACAGCTCGACACCTTCCCTCTATGCCTATCAATCCAACTTCTACGCTCATTTACTCTAATTATGTCTTCAGGAGCAGACTCAAAGCTGTACTTTATCCCAGAGGTGGCATCTCCGCCTTCATCCCCGACAACCATAAATTCGTCGCCTCAGACGTCCAACATCGATGATCACGATTTCGCTAGGCGGCCAAGTGACTTTGAGCTCAATGACCTGTTTCACGATGACGAACCTCTTCTGTCTGAACATAATGAGCATGTGCGAGAGAAGGAATCGGCACAGCCCGTGCGTAGAGCATCGAGCTCGGCGATGAAGTCAATCTTTTGGACATTGGTTAATGTTGTTGCGACAGTCTTAATTGTATACCCTCTCATCTCTCTCACACTCAGCTCGGAAGCTCACGGTGTTTCAGGTCTTCACAAACAAAGCTATCCTCTCTGGCAACTCCCTCAAACATGCACAACTCTCTTTCGCAGCGTTTCACTTCACCATCACCGGCCTCGTGCTATTCATTCTTTCCCGCCCCAGATTCGCCTTCTTCACACCTAAATCCGTCGCTGTTCGTCAAATGATACCGCTCTCCACCGTCATGGCTCTCAACGTCATCTTTCCGAACCTCTCGCTAGCATACTCGTCTGTTCCATTCTACCAGATCTCGCGTATCCTGATCACACCTTGTGTCGCTGCTATGAACTTTGTGCTGTATAGAGCTACTCTCCCCTTTTACGCTTGTATGGCATTGGTCCCGGCGTGTGTTGGTGTCGGAATGGTGTCGTACTTTGACACCAAAGCCACGAGTGCGAGTACTGCTACGACTGGGATGTTGGGTGTTGTCTTTGCATTTCTGGGCATCTTCTTTTCGTCTCTTTATACAGTATGGCTTGAGAGTTACAGACGGCAGCTGAGTATGACAAGTATGCAGTTATTACTCAACCAAGCTCCCCTCTCTGCGTTCTTGCTGCTGTACTTTATACCATTTGTTGATAAGGCTCCTGTTCAGGAAGACTTGTCTCTGGACCTGTGGGTCTTGATTCTGATGGTACGTCTTTTTCTAGTTAATATTTCTCGAGATGGAACTTTTGTTAACTAGCTTTATAGTCTGGCATCTTCGCAGCATTGGTCAACATTTCCCAATTCTTCATCATCGCAGAAATGGGTCCGGTGACTAGTACCGTTGTGGCGCACGGCAAGACTTGCATCATCGTTGCTATCGGCTGGTACATTTCCGGCAGAGACGTTGCTGATAAGTCTATCATAGGCCTCTTGATGGCTTTGCTTGGAATAATCCTGTAAGTAACTTGTGATACGTTCTTTGGGCCTGTTGACTGATTTGATGCAGGTACTCGGTTGCTCTTTTGAGACAGGGCCATAGGGCATAGAACATAGAATTAGAGCGAGAGAAAACATAGATGGATGGCAGAACATATCATAAATTCACTTGCGTCACGTGTACGCAACTGCCGCGGGCTCATTTTGGGAGATGCTGCATGCCTGCGGGTGAAAAGAGTTGGGGTCGATTAAGACACACACTGGAGGGGAGCATCTCAACTAGGAATCAGATAAATAGTTAATTTTGGGGGGGCTCGAGGCATTGGTCTACCGAGCTTAGGAGGTGGGGTTGGCCCGCAGTTGCCGGCCTGTTGGCGTTGGCTGAACGTGATGATAGCACATTACCCTGTATCTGCATAGTAGCAGAAAGAATAATACCAAGACAGCTCAAGGAAAGCAAAAACAACATAAACGCAAGATATTTGTGAAAGGTCGAAATAGTTGCCAAGAAGCGCAAGAAGCTGAGTGTTTTCCCCTCGCTCGCACGTCGTGAACGAGTTGACGATGATGATGAGGAGGATGAGCAGACGCCGAGAGCTGAGCCGTCCCTGTCTGATGATCGTGCTTCTCAACGCACTGGTAGTACTAGCGCATCCGGCGCCTCGTCTCCCACCAAGGCTTTGCGAGCTCTCAAGTATCAAGAAGATGGGCTTGATCACGTGAAGTTGGACGTCTCGGACGAGATACTTCCAGCGTCTCTGGTGGAACTGGCGAACGACATGCAAGATATTGGCAATGGTGAGGGTGTTGTACCCGTGTATCTCAAGGTTGGTTCCACTGTTTCTGCTGGCATAGCTCGTTTAACTGACACATGAAAGGATGGAATCAAAGACCTTGGCACGAAGACGACCGCTCATGGCAAGTTCAAGCCTTACCGATTTGACGACGAGGACAAGCGATACCCAAGGCCTCACATCGACGACTCAGCCTTGGTGATGCACTTCAGGTTGTCAGTGATGCTCGAGACTGCGATGCGTATCAGGCCGACGAGACTTATTGGAACAACCATGTTCACACCCCTCTCCTCAACATCATCTTCCGCGGAACCAACCCTTGCCCGACACAACTCGATGGCTTCACATCTTGGTATGTCTCCCTCTTCACCTCACCCCAGCCATAGCTAACACTCACAAACAGTACCACTGCCTCCATCCTTCCCGAGTACAAGATCAACGCCACCGCCGGCAAGAAAGTCGACTACGCCAGCTTCATCAACCCAGAGCAGGATAAGCTCCTCCCCAGCGCCACCAAGCTCATCGACAAGATCTGCGCCAGCGCCACGGATAACAGCATCAACCACACCAGCTTCCAGCGCCTGCTCGATCGCCCTATTTCCTTCAGCATTGAGACGAAGCGCGGTGCGCAGGCGGCGCAAAAGGCGGAACTTCAGATGGGCGTATAGCATGCGGCCCAGTGGAAGCATCTGAAGTCTCTTGCTGGCAGCGGTTTGGTGCATTTGCCGTTTATCCCTGGGATAATTGTCCGAGGACACGTTTAGGAATTCGTGGCTTCTACCTTTGTTGACGGCAAGACTGTATGTACTCTTGTTGCTTTTGGTTTGGAGGCATCGAACTAATCAGATTGTAGACCCTTTTTACGGCGCATGGCTCTTTTGGGTCGACCGCGAGCTCGCTGTCGACGTTCCAGGTTATCGCTGGCGTCCAGCGACTGAGAATCTGGACACTTGAGGTCTTCTGGCCTTGGTATAAGACGTATGTACTTGGTCCAAAGCCATCGCCGGTCGCCGCGGCGGGGACAACATGATCGGGTCTCTTTGCCGTTCATCATTTGCACATGAGCTCAATCACCATCTCACGCCGTAAGTTCTTAGTCCTTGTACCACCAACACCTCTGACCAGCGAAAAGCTACAAGGTGTAGAGATCTTATTCCATCACTGTACTTGATCCATCATGGCGATCTGGAAATAAAACTTGGATAGTTAGGGTACAGTGAAAACCTTGGTTGACCTTTGGATGCTGAGATGAGGATCGATTTGTATATGGCATGTGTATAAAGCAGAAAACGTGAAATCGCTTCAGGCGTGGCTCTATCCTGCATTTGGATCAGGTTAGCCGTTGAATAGCATATTGATTGCATCATGCAAGTCTGAGAAAGTTGCGTTTTAGCAGTTTCCGCTCATGAATGTTCTATGCCAACCCACAGTAGTTGTTCATGCTGCATGCTTACCAGCGATAGATAGTGTTCGGATTGAGAAAGGCTCTATTTAACTGAACGACTGTTATATTCCGTTAGATCTTTCCTCCATTATCTTCCGTCACCACTCCGGCTTTCCATATTCATCTGTCACTGTGCGCATGGTGGTCATTCCAAGTCACGTGCGCATAGCCCTGAGCATCTCAAAAGCGAGGAGACAAACGAGCCACATTGCTTCAAACGACTGAAGCACTTTATGCAAGACTCGCCCGTTTATAACCTTTGATCCAGTATTCCGATTGCAGAAAGACGCCAACATTGATGGACTGCCATGGTTTGATCGGATCGACGACAGCAAGATCAAAATGTCGGATCAGCTACAGATACATTCACGCATTAGCAAATGGATCGAAAACAGAGTGTATCGCGTCGTGTGAAACTTGCCTCAACAAACACTTTATTCAGCTCCATCAGCGCGATATTCTTTCCAAGACATTGCCACCGCCCATATCCAAATACAAGCTCAAGAGTCCCTTCCATAATACGAAGGCTATTAACAGAGGAATGCAGCCATCTTTCGGGACGAAACTCATCAGAGTCTTCACCCCAGATGTCACTTCGGCGGAATATACCCCAGGCACAAGAGCGAAAGTGGCCACCCGGCCATTAATTTACCAGCCTGCGAGTCTATGTTGTTTATGCGAAACAATAGGGTTAAGTGCAATACCGGACGTGGGTGTATGTGTTTCTTTAATGATGATTACAGTGTCGCGGATTGAGATGCACGGAAAACAGATTTAGAGAGTGAGCGAAGAGGAGAGAAGAAGAAAGAGAAGAAGCGGCAGTTACACAACTAGATGGTGATGAGCTGTTAGCCACCATCTAGGTACTGTTGTTTATTAATGGTAACTGGTCTGACCCTGTTACTTCGGAAACTCGTGGTGCTTGGCTACGGCTTTGGTCAACGTGGTGGGCTGAGATATGTCCCCGATTTATTAGAATGCTGATGTTAATTCTCTTACTACCAATCACACCGCAGGTATACGGAGCG
The DNA here is from genome assembly GCA_013396175.1 of Fusarium denticulatum. NCBI lineage: Eukaryota > Fungi > Ascomycota > Sordariomycetes > Hypocreales > Nectriaceae > Fusarium > Fusarium denticulatum. Next base: position 369,458 of record JAAOAK010000018.1, on the reverse strand, counting down.
GTTGGGAAGTAGTCCCGCGCAAACAGCTATAGTGTCTAGTTATTCACGTAAACCACCAGATTTAAGAGCCCTGATTTCCCCTTCCGATAAGTCGGAGCGAGGTTTCATTTCAAAATACTCGCCCTTGATTTGCATCCAATCTACCTTACCATTCGAGACATCGAACAAGCCATCCTGATCATCGCCATAGTCTCGCTCGACAGCGTTGACCGATTTCCAACGCTTAATTGTTTTGCCCTTGTCACCCGCAATAGTATTGTAGTTCCAGGGCTGGTCTAAGGTGAAATTACACTGTATGATCGAACCTCTGTCATGGACAGCAACAAGTTCGCTTGTCGAGAAGCAGGTTTGAAGCGGGTAATTCTTGCTTTTTGGTGATGCGAGGACTCCCTGGGCCACGCAATCGGTATTTGCGGTCATCCAGGCGATCTTACGATCCATGAGATACCGGAAAGTTTTTGTTGCATGGTTCATCTCAGGTTCTCCATCGAGGATGAGGCAGTATGAATTAGGTGGCAAGCCTTCTTTCATCGCCTCCAGGGTATGCATGATGAAAATGGAAATGATCCTGCTTGCCCATTGATAGTGCACCTGATGCGGACCCGGGATGCCCTCCTCTGGTTCAATGATGGACTCGTTTGCGGTGGGAAAACCGCTAAGTTCTGTTGCGCACCCCCTGGGGAAAATATTTCGCCAGAGGCTAACCTGATGCTTAATGAATAGCTTGGGGTTCTCCTTGATAAAAGGTATTAAACCAATTATATGACACTCGGGATTTCCAAAGGCCATTCTATCCTCGTTCAGAGTCAACTTGGTGATTAGGAGGCGCTGGGTTTGTGAGATGCTTTTTAAGAAGCGAATGGCCAAGGCTGCAGCTGAAAAGAAATGCTTGCGCTGGTAACAGTAAGTTTTACCAGTGTAGCCCTCTTTCTCATATTCGCTGTAACGCCATAGGTCTAAATTATCCCATCTTTCTCCCAACTCAAACCGCTCCACCGTATCTGTGATTTCGGGCAAGGAAGGAATTGCCCAGAACTCGAAACCAAGATTGAAGAAGTCTGAAGTTGGGCTGGATTTGGACTTAGCCCACCCTGGTAGAAGATCATCAATAGCCTCTCTGAACTTTTCAGGGTGTTTGCTTGCGATTTGCCTCAGCAGATTGGTATAGGCACGGTTCCTCGAAATATTGTTGTGATGCATAGATACCTTTGTCATGTCGCCACCATTTTGTGTATTTCCCCAATGTTTCTTGAAGTCGTTTATCAAACAGTCCGTGTTTATGTGAATATTGCAATCGGGACGGCGGCGCTCAAAGTTGATTGTGTCTGATATTCTCTGTTTGATGGGGGGCATGTACCTAGAGTCTTGCTGGCTGGGTGTGTCGTACATATCTGGAGTCGAGCAGTGTCTGAGGCGAGCAAGCATGGCATCAATAATAAGACAGTGATAGGATAGAATGAAGTCAAGTGCTGCCGCCTTCTTTCTCCAATCCCGTCTGTAGGCTGTGGAGAAAGTGATGGTGTTGAGTGTGAAAGGATAATCGTATGTCTCGCGTGCAATCGTGCGGCAGACTTGTCGTAGTGATAAGTCAATTGGACAATGATTTGCCTGCACTATCTTGTCAGTTGCGGAGTCGTAGACGTATCCACCTTCGATGGTGAAGTATTCCAGGTAGATTTGCTGGCGCATTTCCGAGGGAAGACCTAGCAAGCTAGCCCTTGGCGTGTCATGGAGGGTCTCGAGAGGCATGTTGATGGATCTTTGTCTCGTGTTGCAGGCTCAAGTGCAAGGACTAAAGACAACAGATAAGAAAAAGATGTGTTTGGTGAGAGATGGTGGGGTAGTTTATAAGCGGCTGACCACTGGCAACCCATGACTCATAGAGCGATATCGGGGCGCGTGCGAAAGTTTAACCGTATGGGCAATAGTCAACTACACATTTTCACCAATCAATGATCAGACAGATATGTATGTAATGGTATCATATGAGACTAAGTTCTCTCAGCCGGAATAAGCTCTCAGCCACAAGTCTTAACTGCAAATAACACTTCTAGCTCACAACTTAGACATCAATACCCTGATGACTGACCAATAGCTACAGCATAAAGCTAATATGATAAGAACCTAAATAATGACTCATTTGGCCGCCATCACGGGTTATAAGAAGCTGAAAGCACGGTTAGCCTGACATTGTAAATGCAAAGGAAGACTTACGTGCCTCTGATCCGTCTCCTGAGACGATCAAACGCGACAACAACAGAGCAAGATGGCGGCACCTGACAAGGTCAGAGGGTCTCAAGTCAGTTTAAAAAGAACAACTCACACACACCTAAACGAAGGCTTAAACGAAAGCTCAAACGAAAGCTGAAACGAAAGCTCGTCTGTACGGCATATCCGAACGAATTCCAACGGCAGTACGTTAACTAAAAAGAGGTCAGATACTAGACATACACTAGTTGATGAAAGCTTACTGGACTTCCCCTCAACGTCGCTGATGTCAAAGAATGCCGAGAGACTCTCAAGAAAGAAGGTAGCTTCAACGTAATTGAAGCTGCAAGGAATGACGTTTTCGAGATCATCGAGACCAAGGAAACTAAAAGGCTCCCCGACTACCTCACCAGGCCCAAGTGATAACGTAAGTAATGGATATATGGCAGGTCAAAAGATTTAGCACTTACAACTGGCTATTCTTGGTACTCACGCTCTTACTTGCACTATCCAAGGACTTCCTCAGGAGATCAAGAAAGCCATCAGGCAAGAGAGAGAGGCACTAAAAGCCCTTCCCAACGACAGGGCCAAAGCCAAGAAGACGATGAAGTCGATCAGAAGAAGACTAATGAAGATGTCAATACCTGTTTCCACAAGGACAAGATAGGATAGTACTCACAACCGGGATTGGATCGAGTCCCTGGTCGAGCTGTGGCGGGCGATTCGCTGTCGTGTACTTAGCAATAGACAGGTATGAAGGAGAAAGGCGGGCAATGGATACCTCAGACGAATGACTTCCTGCTATCAATTCTTAGATTTGGTACTGAATAATAGATGAGCATCTAACAGAGGTACTGACCAGGTACGGCGCACAGCTATTGGATTTGTCGAGAAATACTGACGCACGAGAAAAGCATGACCTGACTGACTATATGTCAACCTGTGAGTCACTCAAGAGTTGAAGGAGGGAAAGAGGCTTACAGAAAGTTTCGTGACGACACGTATGTCGGTGCGATTGGGGCTGAGCTTGAACTGTCAGCAAAGGTCCGAGTAAACTTTTCAATGAGTCATACAAGAAAGTTGGACTGGCTGAACGTATGAGTCAGTCTGTTTTGCCTAGTCGCGATGATGAACTGAACTTACAAGAAGGTTCGGGGCAATCGGAAGGTGGTGGTGGAGTTGAGTTTATGAGTCAATCACAAGCTTCTGGCACAAAGAGTCAGCATCAGATGAAAGCGTTCAGAAGCGGCCGGGATTGGACTCACAGAAAATACACTTCGACTTTAACACAATGGGAAAGCTCTGCCTCAAGCAGAGCTTCAAAGTGGCAATCCGACCAGCAGATCGCCTCAGGTCGCCATGGAGAGGAACCAAGCCTCTATCTCATGACAGTAGAGGATCCAGCTTCCCCAGGAAGCTGGATGGACATGGTATAGCTCAGCATACCAGGGGGTAGGAGCAGCACCCACCATCAAGGCGGTAACTGCCAAAGAGAAAAGTAATGCAAGATGCACCAGGCAACTGTGCATTGATAGGGTAGTGGTGATGTCGTGGTTGAAGATGTGCACCAGAGCCTGCGCCAGGCATCTCGTGGTGGAAGGGAGGGACCGTAGAGGCTGAATGCGCGGTCAACGACGCCATCTCCTCTGCCCAGCAGAGCGATGCGTCGTATTTCTCGGAGCGTAAGGGTGATGCCGGCCTCGGGTCCTGGTATTCTTCCCTCTCGTGGAAGAGCGAGAGGATGGAGTCCGTGAGTGAGTAGGTGGGGAGTCTGCATCGTCCAGCTGCCCGAGTCGAGGAGAGATGATACCAGGAATCAACTCGAAGTCGTTATGTTTTAACCTCACCGAGTCAAACTGCTCAATGTCGAAGTACTTCAAGGCCCATTGGGTAGCGACCTTGCTATCCTTGGTGACCAAATCCTTATAGGTGGTGTGACCAACTATCCTCTCAAGCTTCTTGCGTGCGCCCTTGAGCCTACCGCATTGAACGAAGAGATGGAATGGTGTTTCTCGAAACTCGCCGCAAGCACAACGGCCACATCCTGCTTCCTTGATGCCAATCTTGGAGAGATGGGCCTTGAGTCCAATGAACTCGGTACGACAGTGGAGGAGAATCGTGGTCTGGGCCCGAGACATGCTCTCGTCGTAGTATTCAAGGCTCTTTTTACCCCAACGCTCCGTGAGGGTAGCGGGTAACTGAGCGCTGTTGTTCCCGCGAGACGTCATGGCTCTCTGCATCCCCGTCAAAATTGATACTCTCGAACAGATTGATGATACATGCCAAAGCATCAAGATTTAGATCATCGTACGGGTTGCGAACCCCAGACTTCAAGAAGTTGAAGCTCTTGTGTGATCGCCATAGCGGACGCGGAGCGAAGAGTACTTTGGCGCGCTGTAAAGTGGCTTGGGAGTGAAGAACTGTCCATATGTTCTCGACGAACATCTCCTTCTCCAGAATCTGTGGAGCAGTGCGATAGAAAGCCCCGGAAATCTTGCGAAGACAGAAGGTGTAGGCATTCTCAAGACGATTCATCTGCTTGTTGTTGATCTGATAGTTGATCTTGTCTTCGTCCCGTTCCCTTCTGATGAACCACGCTCGGCAGGCATATGTAAAGACAGGTCGGATCTTGGATATGAAGAAGAGGCGCATTGTTTTGAGGTTTGGACCCCAATGTGGCCCAGATATGAAGCTCAAGTAGCCCATCCTCTGCTTCGCCTTGCGGATAATCATCGAAATGTGTTCGCCCCAAGTAAGGTCACTGCTGACAATAACGCCGAGGATTTTTATCTGGGGTACCGGCTTCTCGTGAAAGTCGGGTATGTCGGGGATCACGTCGTTATGGCCCTTCTTCCTCTGTCGTGTCTTGAAGTGCATAATCTTGTACTTCCCGGCCCCGAAACGAAGATCCAGCTCGTCTGCTGTGGCCATGACTCCCTCGTGCAACATCTCGAGGCCTTTGCAGTTGGCCGCGTAGTTGTCTGATATGGCCATGAGGTAGATGTCGTCCACGAAAGCAAATGCATAGAGATCCACTTTGCTCCTCTTGCCATCCACTTCGACAGAGTAATTTGTGTATGTCTTTGCGCGTTGGAGAAGTGGAGCGGCGAAGAAGAGGAAAAGGATACGTGAGAGCGGCGAACCCTGGGGAACGCCCGTGTTGAGATCGAATCGGTCGGAAATGATACCAGGAAGGTGAAAGCTTGCTGTGCGGTCCGAAAGAAAAGACTGAATCATGTTAACGATCCACCGTGGGAATCCCTTGTCAGCCAGAGTTTGGATGAGAGCCTGCCTCCAGACATTGTCATAAGCACCGTTTATGTCGAGTCCCATGATGGTAACAACCTTGCCCTAGGCCCAGGCGCTGTACACCTTGTCAAGCATGTATTATAGGGCTTCCGAAGTCGTTCTCCAGCCAAACTGCCGTGCGGGTAGAAGATGTGGATTTGCCTTGAGGGCCTCTTGCATCCTTGAAGCCACAATCTTCTCGAGAAGCTTGCCGAGGCATGACAGCAAGGCCAGAGGCCTCCAACTCGTAGGCATGTTAGCAGGCTTGGTTGACTTGCGTACCATGACGAGAATGGCATCCTTGAAGTTGGCCGGGTGGTAGCTCATATGGAGGCAGACCTGGAAAACCCGCAAAAGATGATTTCGCAAAATGCCGCCTCCGAGCTGAATGGCTTCGTACGGGATTTCATCGGGTCCGGTCGACTTCCATCTCGGCAAACCTTTGATGAGCTCCTCGAGTTCCTCATCACTCAGGCCCTGTCGGATATGGAGCTCCTTCCTGCGAGCAGTGAAGTCTGCAGGAACTGGTGCTCTGCAGGACTTGGGGCTGTCGTTGGCGCGAAAGATGACCTCCTTGAACATGCTGAATGACCTTCTTCTCAGGGGTATCGGCATCCTCCATGCCGCCGTGAATCATCGTAGGCAGCTGTGAGGACTCCACGGGCCGACGAATCTTCTGTCCCAAAGACGCCAAATGGAAGGTTTTGCTTATAGATGGGGGCTCCGCCTCGGTGAACATGCGCCACAACTCTCGCTTATCCCTCCTGATGTACCGTCATAGTTGCTTAATCCGTTCTTGTATCGCTGCTGTTATTATAGGGGACTCTTGGAGCGCAGTCACCTTAGACACTCGGTGGTTCAACTGCTTCTCGAGGATGGTTTGTCGTTTCCTCTGGAAGCCAATCTCAATCCTGGGAGCAACAAAACTGATGGTCTCCCTCAAGGCTTGGATAAGCTTCGAGATGTAACTGACAATCTGTTCACGAGTGCTGAGGGGGTGACTCTTTGGCGGGAGGCGCGTGACAAGCTTGTCCGTGAAGGTCTTTGGATTGACCCTGTCCAAACAGGGCTTCGTTCGGACCTTGGTTCCGAGACGCGTCTGATCTTCGTCTCGATGATGCGGTGATCGCTCCGGAATCCCGCAGCTCGGTGTATCTGGCAGTCAGGATCTGAAGCGTAGCTACTAGGCCATTGTTGTCTCCGGTATCCATTATCGCTCGCCATGAAGTTGTTGGGATGGACTTGTAAACGTAAAAGCAAACGCTGTGCATCAAGGGCTCAGCGGCAATGGCTGGGGGGCCAGTGCCATCAGACGTAGCAGCGTTGGTAGCAGCGTTGGCCGTAGCGTTGTTTCCGGTAGCAGAGGCCCCATTACGCCTGGTTGGGTATTGCTTCTCAGTAATTGGATGATCGGAGGAGAAGAAGATGTTGTATCCTGGTATGTTGTGGAATGCAAGACGGTTTGGGAGGTCCTGGATGGCTAAGACAAGAGGTCGGTCATTCTCGGGTGCGAGTCTGAGTGCAGTCTCGAGGTGGCGGATTCTGAGGGGAGCCCCTTTGAGATTAACACTCCAGATAATGATCTCTTTCAGCAGGGTCTCGTCTTCCCGGATCTCGCCACCGCCGAAATGATCATCATCGAACTCGCTGAAGTCTTCATCGATGTTCATGTACTGGAGGTCCTCAATCATGGTATCATCGCTCATGGTATCCTCTTGATTGGTGGCCTGCATGTTGGAGTGATGCAGCGTTCTGACTGATACTGTATTGATAATAATAATAGGTTGATACCTTAGCAAGCTAGTGGGCTGGTAGGCTGGTAGGTAGGTAGGTAGGTAGATAGGTAGGTAGGTAGGTAAACTGGTAGGTAGCTACTTGGTCCAGTAGCTGAGTGAGCTGTATGCTATAGTTCTAAGCGTTCGTTAGGGTATATGCAGAGTGATGAATAGCTGACCATACCTTCGAGGTTTGCAAGACTGCAGATAAGTCTTGAGCTGTTACTGAAAACTTATACAGTTCAGTATTCGGAACACAGAGTGATGTCATGAGTGAAAATAGAAGCTACATACCAAAGAAGGCGTGATGAAATAGGTATGATTGACGTGTAAACTGTGCTATAGCTACGGGTAGTAGCTAGTACAATGGTTCGAGATAAAGGCAGCGTCAAGTGCCCGATATAGGTGAGCGGTGAGATAGGCAAGAGCGATGATAAACAAAATATAAGGAGGGATTTTAAAGGTGTTTTAAGAGACTTTTCAGAAGTGTCTTTAAAGATCCTTTGACAGAGTTGGAAGGATTTGGCAGACGATGGTACAGGTACAAGAGCGACAAGAATAGTGGTTGCAAAGAGTAAAGGTAAAAGTGATAATGGGATAGAATGGTGAAGAAGGATAATGGGAAGAAATTCGGGGACCTTTTATGTCCAATCTGTACCATTCGACGGCGAGTCGGAGAGGAATGCATCCGACTTTGTGGCTTCTACCCCTCTTCCTGCGATTATCGTGGTGTCCGCGACCACCGACTTCATTGGTCTTCACCGGCTCGCACGGAACGTTCCCGCCCTCTCTGAGCGACCACATGAGCACTTTAGAATGGTCGTTTACGTCGATAGCGGGCGCAAGGGCGTGAATAGCTCGTAAACGTGCATAGTCATGATATCACGAAGTGACCGTGAGCCGGCATCTGATCCATCGTTATCGACGCCATATGCAACCTCCGGCATGACTTCTCTTTGTTATCATGCCAGAATATGAGTCTAGACTCTCAACATCACGATGGTGTTGCCGCAAGGGCGCCGTGAAGCATTGATGATGAGGTTGTCGAAAGTATATTGAGGTTGTAAACTATCATATCAGCCAAAGGCGTAGCTGTACGATTCTACCACTGCTTTAACTGCAGAATACACCCTTCATCTGGGCTCATTCATGACGTGTAGCTCTTCATCCGAGCTACAGAGCCATGTAATGTCAACGATGGCAGAAGAGAAAACTGACGATACTAGTGTACCGAGAAAGATGATGCTGACAACCAGAATACCTTCATATGACATCTACCGAACACCTTACCGTCCATTTCCTCCTCAACCCCAGAATACATGTCCAAAACTAAGAGAAATACCGGTCCAGATTCGTTTGTTTGTGGCCAGTGTCTGGTGCGTCTCTTGCAACACCCTTGCCTTTCGCTCTTGAACCAGTCTTGGACTTACGCCTTGACCGAGCCTTCGGCTTCCTTCCAGGGTTATATTCAGCGTCAGATCCATCCTCCTCCCCAGAAGCAGTCGCTGGCTCAGGGCCGATCTCATACTGAAGCAGCTCTTGGTCGCTAGGCGAAGCTTGAGAAGCGTCTCTCTCCAGCTGGGCTGCTATCTCGTCGTCATCTGTGAGTCCTCGCCGAGGTCGCAAGACTCGTGTGCTTTCGCATGGAGCAATCTGAAGCGAGCTCTGAGACGCCCCCGCTATGGTGGCTGTTATCATCTCTTGCGATCTGGTCAGACGGATCGCGGCTAGGGTTGGCAGGAGTTTCCAGCAGCCCTGAAGTGTTGGGACTAGAGCCAACCGTGACGAGCGATGACCCAGAACTAGATATACTAGAACTAGACGCTGTTGAAGACCCAGGTGTGAAGGAACGCTGAACGCCACGGCGAGACCTTCTGAGTGGAGGTGTGATAGGATTCGCCTGCAACATTAAGGAGCTGTCGCTGTTGACAGGGAACGGCCCGTCAGATAGAACAGTGCTGGTGACTGCAAGAGACCCGGAGATTGGGCTGTGTGGGGATGGCGCCGCCATAGCCGATTCACCGCCGTCCTGAACTAGGGAGTCCTCAAGTCTCAGCTTCTTGACGCTGATTGGAGATGTGAGGATCTCAAGGTCCTCATCCGGCCTCCAACGCCGCTTCCTGACACTCAAAGATCCAACGGACGAACTCTCCGCTGAAGGAGAACCTTCTGAAGGCTGCGAAGCAGCTTCCGGGTCTGGGAGAGAGCAAGGAATCATGGTTGATGAGGAGCCAACATCCGATGAACAAGGAGGCAGAGCGAGCGGCTGGCGTGATCCTTCCAGGCAGACCTGAGAGGTCGATGCGCTACTGGACTGGTTTGTGGCACTAGACGAGGATCGGCGACGCTTGCGGGCAATTGAGGTCTCTGGGGAAGAGTCGCAGGCAGCCTCTACTGACTTGGGATCGCGTGCATCCTCAACTGCCTTGGGTTCGTCGGCTGTGACAGCACAAGTAAAAAGACCAGGAGGAGTATCGGGGATGAAATCCCAGTCGACTTCGCCCTCTGAACCGATAGGTGTAGAAGGGATGGAGATGATTCCGACAATCATATCCCGACTAAGCTCAGGAAGGCCATCCAGGGAAACATCCGGAGCAGAGTCTGACGGCGCCATATCACAGATATCCTCAACCTGCTGTGCGACGGATGGAGACTCATGGCCTTCAGGATACAAAGGATGGTCGGCAGCAAGCTCGAAGATTGACTCAACTGGACAATCAGCACAGAGCTCGAAGCCCTCTTTCTGGGCCGGCTCCTCGAAGGTATCCATAAAGAGAGCCGCGTCACTCAACTCAGAGACAGAGGAGAACGGGGGCTCAACAGATACCTGCCTCGCAGGGGAAACGCCGTTGCTGTTCAAGCCAGATCCATAGAAAGATCCATCAGGGGATGGAGTTTGCCAAGCAGGCGATCGGTTGGCATAGTCGTAAAGGACCCTTGCCGATGCTCTTGGGCTGTTAGCTAGAGATAGATCACCAGTGACCGTGCCCAGGCGGCTGTGAGTAGATAGGACTGAAGGCGACGGCGACGCCCTGCACGGTTCAGGTGCGTGGTAAACGGGGTTAGTTGGAAGTACAGGTCCTAGGTTACCTGCAGCAACACGCGCAAAGGCCTCGATGAAGTGAAACAATATATCTCCACCTCTGCCGAGGGCATGAGAAAGGAGAGATTCATCAGGTGTTGCTGCGCCTTGATCCGAGAGGATCTCGCGAAGGAGCTCCTGAATTCCCAACCCGGGCCGAGGACTTTCGTTCTCATTGGGTATGCCAGGCGAAACGGACTGCCCAGAAGCCTCAGGCTCCTGTCCGTTGGTATCCCAGGATGCCCGACCTCTCCATAGACTGCACCTGTGCAGTACATCCAAAACCCGAGGGTGCCTGCAGGACCTCAGCCGGTAGCTGGGATGAGCTCCGTCACAGAAAAGGCATTTGTATTTATCGTCCTTGGCCTCGCATTCACTTGTCTTATGCTTTTCTAAGCACCGACCACAAGGAACCTCGTTGGGGCATTGCCCTGCCATATGACCGAGGTCCTGGCAGTTGAAGCACTGTTTCGGCACATACCTGGGATCAAGAGAACTGAGAAGTCGGTCAGGATATTCCTTGGTATTGATCTGTCTTCTCTACTTACTCGAACGAGGTTTGCAGTCCCTCCAAAGTATACATCTTCCCTGAAGCTGCATTCTGGGCTTCCTCACGATTCTGCAGGGCAAACCATAAACGGCCGTACTTCCAGTATGCCCTATCGATATTGAGGCCTGTTTCTCTCTTCCAAAACTCCAAGTTCTCCTTGGGCTTTTTAAGCCTGGCTCGGGTAACCTTGTCTTCATAAGCTTTGTTTCTGGAAGTCTTCATTTTGTCAACCTCGGTCCGAGTAATGTGCGTAAGGCTGGTGTAGAATTCATCAGGACGTAAGTGGCATCCTGGGGCATTGATAATGGCTTGCGACCTTTTCTTGTGCTTCCGAATTTCTTGAGCATGGAGGTCCTGGCCAACGATTACGCACCCGATCCATCTCTAGAGGAGGAAACTGTATAGAAACGATAGCGTTAAAAGGGAAGCCAAGCTCTGCACACTTGGTAAGGATTGCCTCTGGACTCAATGTCTGGATAGTGTCAGGCTCTATCTTGATCTTGAGCACGGCGTTACAAGATTCCTTCCAAGTTTTGTTGTTTTGGCAAAAGTGCTTGCCATAGACAGTTGTTGAACTGTATATCCGGATTTCTCAGCATTCTCATTAAGGAACCGGATCATTTCATCATCCAGGCAAGCCGGGGTACTGAGGAACTTTCAAGCAGGAAGATACAGGAGAATATCATCTTTAGCGAAGAAATGTTCCATAGATGAATGCTGGATATCTTGCTTAGCATGAGCACCTTATATAACGGGGTGTGGGGAAGCTTGGTGAGAGCCAGAGCTATAGTGAGCAGCTTAGAAAAATCCTGAATTAATGCATATTTGTTTATTCTGAGAAGTCTATCTAAGTAAGGGTGACGCCTTTTTCGTCATAGTTCTTATTATTTTCGCCAATTCCATATCCCTGATCGTGCTTTCTGTTCTCGCTTCATTTCCTTTGCCTCTCGCAACTCCTCCTCCCCCTTTTCCAACTTCTTCTTCCATCTCCGTTCCTCACCTTCATACCCCGAGTCCAACAGAGGAGGTCCCATTTCAGCTTCCTTCTTCAATTGTCGCCTTTTGACGGAAATCTCGAAGCCGCATATGAGTTCAGACACATCCAATTTGTACTCCATCATGGCGAGCCTTAGCTGATAGTAGTCTGCATATTTAACATAGCTTCTGAGTTCTGTGACATACTGATCTGCCGACTCGCAAAGAACTTTCACCCCTTTTTCAATCTGCTCGTTCCGCTCCTTCGTATCCTTCAAGTTCTGTATTGTATCTTGCAGTTTCTTGTGGGTCCTATCTGCTTTGGATAATATCCCGAGGCTTGAATGCTCAGAAGAAATCTTGACTTTAAGAATCTTGACCTGTTGTTTCATCTAAGCACATTTCTGTTGTCGCACAACAAGCGATGTTGGGTATTCAGTGTTAGAAGTCGTTGAGTTGTTGGTGATTACCCCTTGGGTACCTGGTTGGAAGTCGACGATGGAAAAAGCGAAATGGCAGAGTAATTCTTGTCTAACTAACTTTTTAATTTTTATTTTCTGATATCCTTCCAATGAACATGGTCTAGGATGTTTGTTTTTCACCATGGAACATGTTCAGTTCAAAAGACAATGACTCCTTATGTGAACATGTCAAAGTTTCCTGCATGGCTCCACTAACTGCCATTCGTTCTTGCGATAGAAAGTTCCTTTGGTTTATGAACAAACCAATAAACAGACTCCCGTTGCCCTGAAAACATCGCAGGGATGGTTAGCTGAGGATCTCACTGCAGGATAAGCTACTCCGTACCATCGGGGGTAACAGGCCAGATTCACATTCTAGAGAGTAGAAAGCTAGGGCTCAGCCAACTTGGATACAGGGAACAGCACCGACAGGCCGCCCACGCCACGTTTCTTCTGTCAATGGTCTATGAATAGAACTTGAACCAATCTTGCCTGCCTCTCTATATGGTAAGAGCTCCATGAAACTGGGAGAATAAGCGCGTGGTGTTATAGACAGGCGAAGCGAGCACAAGTAGAAGTCGAAGTCTTGGTTTCATACACAGGTGAAATATCATCCTGGTCCATTTAATTCTGGGCGTACGATGAACCCATTGCCCGGTTCACCCCGGCTGACACCATGCTCTACAATGAGTAATATGAAAGCCTTGGCGGTCTTTATTTCTAGGCATGACAACACATTGAGTTGCTTTGTGCTGGATAATGATTTTTATTAATTAATCTATTGTAGTGTGTTATTTTTCGGTCTCGTAGTACGCGGTAAAGACCTCGCAATAAAGAAATGGCGAACATTGCCGTGGATATGCTGGTCATCCTTTGACCAGGTCGCTTGACAAGTTGTCTTCTTCATTGAAATGAACGGCCATATGCTAAGTAAACCAGAGATGGTGAAGATCCAGCTTCTGAAATATCAATCCCGTTGTTTTATCTGTTGAAACATCTCAGACCTTTTCTATCTGCAACAGCAATCAATCTTCCTCAGAAAGCATTCACAAAACCACCGTGTACTCCTAGCCCATTACCATCTATAAGTGGCACTACTGCAGCTGTACACATCTGCCTTCTCAGAAATTACTCAATAGTAACAACCATTTTCCCATCCCCCTCTCCATTCTCCATAGCCCAATGAGCAGCATGTATGTCCTCAAAGCCAAACACCCTCCAAGGCTTCGCATCAATCTTCCCCTCCGCCACCTTGAGCATTATACTCCTCAACGGGACCTCAGACACTGGGAACTCTTCTGTCTCAAACACAAAACTTCCAAAGAAGCTCAGGTGAACTCCGCTTGCCGCTTGTAGCAGCGGATTAAACCCCGCGACTGATCGGGCCCGGCCGGGCCCTTGATGGAGTCTAAACCTCGGAGCCATCCTGCCAGACAGACGCAGCCATCGCGACGGACTAGGTGCGGGGAGTCAACAATTGTGCTGTTGCCGACTAGATCTAGTACCGAATCGAACTTTTCGGAATCATGGCCCGCGTGGAGGTCTTTGCTCGAGTTAGGACTTTCGAGAACCATGTCGACAACCCCGAGGTCTCGCAACGCAGCAAACTTAGCCTCGCTACGACTTGTCGCAGTGACAATAGCACCTGCGTCAATAGCAAGGTTGATGGCCGCTCTTCCAAAAGACGAAGTAGCACCTCTGATGAGAATCCTCTGTCCGCGCTGTAGATCCAGGTTCCGAAACAGGCATCTGTCTCTCACCCACTGGAGCTAGGCTGACAAGTGACAGTCCCAACTGGAATAATCAACGAATAATGAAAGCAAATCTATGGTCGACTTCTGCTCTACAAATCCCGAGCAGGTGTTGAAAGCAATTTTCCAGATACCCACGTTGGTAGCGCCCTAGAGAGCCAATTCCATTCCATCAAGAGTTCAACAGCCTGACTCTCTTGAAACACTGTCCCCCTCTAACCTATCATAGAAGTACTGCAGCCACTCTATTGATGACTGCCGCTCAGGATGATCCTCTTGACAGTATACCTGCTCGGACTGCAACCACGTGTTCAAGCAGTTCAATTGCCGTTTTTGTTTGCCCGTTAGATACATATACTGATGCAAGCACGTGTTGTGATGCCAGCCGATCTGGGTGATTCTCTGCTAAGTCTGCTCTCATTGCAACCACATGCTCAAGCAGTTCAATTGCCTCTTTCCCTCTTCCGTCAACTCCATACACCCTTGCAAGCTCGTGCTGTGCTGCCAGCCGATCTGGGTGATTCTCTGCTAAGTCTGCTCTCATTGCAACCACATACTCAAGCAGTTCAATCGCTTGTTTTATCTGCCCGTTAGATCCATATGCTGATGCTAGTACGTGTTGTGATGCCAGCCGATCTGGGTCATTCTCTGCTAAGTCTGCACGTGCAACCACATGCTCAAGCAGTTCAATCGCTTGTTTCATCTGCCCGTTACGCCAATATGCTATTGCAAGCTGGTGCTCTCCTGTCAGTCGATCACGGTCATTCTCTGCTAAAATTGTCCTCTCGACCTCAGCCACAGACTCAAGGATATGCACTGCCTGTTTTGTCTGTCCGTCAACGGTCAAGCATCGGCCAACCTTATCTCCAAGTAGGCCTCTGTCTGCAGCATCGGCACAATTCGTGCTTGTTAGGAGTCTGAGTGCATGTGGCATATACTGCCGCCATATCTCACGGTCCTCCCAGTCATTGTATGGGAAGACCTGAGCAACATGTGCGAATGCCATCTGTTCTGTTGCTGCCTCGAGTCCCTCTTCTTCAATCCATCTTTGTATTGCAAGGTGCACGAGACTGTGCATGTCGAACGTCTCGCTATCTTCTCGTTTAGTCAAGAAACTATATCCACAGAGTGTACCAATAGCACGAGTCATCTTTTGTTCAGAACCCAGAGGCGGTAATAAGGCACGAGGTATGGCTTTCGGCTCAAGATAAGCCGTGACAGACAGAATTGTCGCAGCATCTTCATGTAAAGCGCGGATTTGCTTGAAGGACACAATCCAGGTGGTCGCAACAGCGCCTTGGGAAGAGTCGTAGTGAGTTCTATCACGGAACCCCCGACTCAACAGTTCTACCATATCCTGCTTGGTATTTTGGAGGAGGTGGAGATATTCGTCGACTAAGATCTCATTAACTTTCATATATGCTGAAGCTTGGGTGATAGCAAGAGGTAGATAGGCAAGCTTTTGTAGGAGCTTATCGATGAGAGCTGTGTCCTGCATCTGGTCTTTCTTAGTCAATGAACCCCGTAAAAGGGCCTTCGCATCCTCATCATCCATTTCTGACAGCTTTACGATATTGCTCTGTGCCACGCTCACGGCAACTCCACGAGATCGGGTTGTGAATAGAGTATAACCGTGCCCACAATCTGGGATGAACTGGTCAATACCTCCCGGGGCGTCAGCCGTTCCATAGATATTCTCGATATTATCGGCATTGTCGACGATAAGAAACCACTTTCCAGCCCTTTTTGAGCTCAGGAACCTCTTGAATGTTTCTTTTGGGCCCTCTTCATTAGTCCGCTGGATGCCAAACTCGCTAATCATCTTGGTGCAGGCTTGTTCGAAACTTGCCATGCTCAACGCGGGCATCCATATGACTGAGTAGCTGCAATCTGCCTTTTCTTTTTTCTTCACAAGATGTGCAAGCTGGAGAGCAATTTGTGTCTTGCCAACGCCGCCCAACCCGACCAAGGCGACCCGTTGGCCATTTGGATCAGTGAACAAGAGTTCTTGAAGCTTAGCGATTGTTCCCTCGCGACCTGTAAAGTTCTTGTTCTCCGGCAACGGTAGGTAGTGACTCCTGGATTCTGTCGCGGGTTCTTCAGCGAGCCGTTTTCTCGTATCAAAATATTCTCGATCTGCTAAAGAGTAGCGTCTCTTTAGGTTTGCAGTCAGACACACAACATCTTGAAACATAATTAATTACTTCCCATCAAACACTAGTTGCTACGAACCTTGGGTGACTGACGGAACCCAAAAGCCAAGAAAAGCCTTCGCACAAGCTGCAGCCGTGGCTGCTGCATATCGTTGCCAGACCTTGCTCTTGTGACTATCAGCATAGTCACAACCGCCTTTGATGATGATACAAGGGAAGCTATCCCAAACACCGGCTCCCTTCATTTCAAAGGCAATAACGTCTTCTGTTGAGGCGATGCGGTCACGATCTTCGCCAGAATTCATAACTGTGTCGGCAGAAGCCATCAAGCCAAAGTGGACAGCAGGCTTTGGTGGTACATCTGTAGTCGGCAGGCGGTTTCTCTTGACTAGGGGGCCGGTGCATCTAGCCTGCTCACATGACCTCTCATCATCCGCGTGACGATAGGTAGCCTCGAAGAGCTTGTCTTCCGCAGATCCAGGATATTTAGCATGAAGTTCTGGATCCTGACGGAGAACATCCAGGAAGCTCTCAATCTTAGCAATCAACTGACGGCGGTGTCTGAGTCCGTTCAGCTTTGCTAGGACTGCCCGAATCTCCAGGTTAGGTCTTCCAGGGACATCTAGCAACGTATCTTTACGGACCAGGCGCTCAGGAAACAGTCGACCAAAGTCATACTGGATGATCCCGTTGCTGATGATGACATCGCCCAGGATAATCTCGTCCTTGGTAGGGCTGAACGGAACGACACCGCAGATGCCGACAACAAGGGCAAGCTTGATGCATGGAAAGCTTTTTCCACAGTTGGTAGCGACGGTAGCGGCATTGACTTTGCCCATTCCTGGCATATACGCCAGAACAACGTTGAAGCGGCCGATAACACCAGTTGAGTAGGCATTGGGGTCGCCTGGCTCCTTATCAAAACGTGGTCCGTCGTCTTCCCAGTGATGATCGAATAAGGCTTCGATAGCATCTGCTTCGAGGGTCAATGCACAGATGATAGCTATCTCGAAGCCACGGCGGTCACTGGGGCGAGGCGGATAGGAGTTGACAGAGCTAGCACGGGTATCGGAAGTGTTGACTAAGGCCCTAGTATCATCTGGAGAGTTCATTTTGGAGCGCCGCTGACTTGGCTAGATTACCCCGTCGGCGATTGCGCAGATTGACCCCCCCGGTATGCAGGGTCCGGCGATCAGCTCTCGGTCGGCTGTAGAGGTCTGTAATGGCTTTAAGGGGGCAACAGAGCCAGGAGAAGACGAGGAAAACAGCTTTAACGGCTCCTGGATTCTTTGCTGAGACGTCGAAATCTGTCTGTTGAGTTTGAAGGAACAAATCTGGTTGAAAACAATGAAGCGGGGTAATTTTCAGCTCTGTCTGTTGGTTGTGCACTTTTGCAGGCAACAGCCTCATGATCCTTGTAGAATTTCAGGACTTGCAGCCAATTATTGCAAAAGTGGCGCACTACCAGGCAGAATTTGGCGATAATCGTCAGCGCAGCCTTGTTCAGGCTTTGAAGAAATTATAAAAGCAGGAGTAGACCTTTATCTTTTACAGTAGTGGATTCTGTAGATAGCTACTTCTTTATGTTGAAGTAGGTACATAAACTATGTTTAACCGATCGAGAACAAGTTGCATGCAACTCACCCTCAAGTTCCTGTTCCGTCTATACTAGGCCCTGCCCGGTCCGTCGACCGATAACCAATGATGAAGTAAGTGATACCAGTCAAGAAAGCCTGTCGCTGGAAGATTTATCACCAGGAGCTAGGAGTATTTGATGCGGTTCTGTAACATGTCTTAGGCATCAGACCATATGAGGTCTTCTCTGCCATATTTGTACGTCACTTGCTGCTCAGACAAGAGATGGTCTACCATGGTATAGATATCTTTCTATGTATTTTGTATCTATTCTCTCTGGGCAGTATTATACATATATCTTAAAGATCAAAACGCCAACGCTTGCTGTTTTCCTTAACAAACCATCTCGTCATAAAAGCACCTTCTTCCGCCCACTCCGCAACCTCTCTTCCAAACCTCTGTTCCACCTCCTCCAAGAACGATTTAAAATCTAATGCTTGTACAGGATTATGTTCATAAGGGTCCTTCGTCAGGTCCGCCAGTCTCCACGCCACGTGTTCTATTATCGGCACAACAAGATGACGCTCTGGATACCGACCATCTCGGATGCTAAGCATAGCACGCCCGGGGTTGGTGATAGTGAACTGCCATTGCCCATTGCCCGTAGCCAAAAGCCGCAGGAGCGATTGTCCTTCGTAATTCCGTATTAGGTCCTGGGCTGCTTGGCGGCTTGTTTTGCTGAGGGAGCCTGTTTCGAGGAGGATGTCTAGGATTGTGGGGAGGATTTGGGTTGCGTGCACGCCTTCTTCCACGTCGAAAGCTGGGAGTTGGGGATGGGAGAGGACGAGGGGGACATGCTCAACACCAACATTGGGGTTATAGTATGGCGAGGCGATATCGTTCTCTGGGAGAGATACACCATGGTCGCCCTGAAAGATGACCAGGGTTTCATTGGCAACTCCTTGTTTGTCCAAGATATCAAGCACCTTGCGGATCCATCTGTCTTCGTAGCCAATTGTGTTGATATACCGGGACATCATATCAAGATGACCTCCATTGGCCAAAGGTGTATATTTTTCCTTCTTGGGCATGTGAAACCGATGGTGACTGGTCGATGTGATATGACTCAGAAAAACACGGTTGTTTTCCTTATTGGCGTTCTCGAACACATCGGTAATATAGTCCTCCAATGGATCTTCCTCAAAAGCGAAGTCGTTAATGTTTTCCAACGTCACTGCTCCGTGCCTCGCGTTAGCGCTGCGCAAGTATTCCTGGCCAATTATACCCTCATCCGGGAATCCCATCGCAGACATCAAAGCACCATGACTATCATAGTTGAGTTTCGCAGCTTGGAAAAAGTAGGACTTCCACTTATCCTTCTGACTAGCTTCCTTTGTACGTGCTTGTTTCTCCTCTGCTTTGTTGAGTGCGTTGAATATATGCGGTAAACAAGGCTGGTAGATATGATGGCTGTAATCGAGATTGAAATCTGCGGCTAGAGGCGATAAACCGCAGATTGAACCTGTGAGGCTTTTGAGGGTGTATGTTCCTGAGGTATGTGCGTTGGTGAAGCGGATCCCTCCTCGTACCGGTGTACTGACATGTTCGAAACCGTCTGAGTAATCGCCTGTGATGTAGTTTGCTGTTGGTGTTAAGTTGGCAAGTTTCTCCTGAACTTCTTGTGGCAGACCATGCGGAAACGTCTCAGCAAATCGATTCCAGACCAGACCATTCTTCTTGATGGGAAATACATCGTGTCGGGTACTCTCCAGGAAGAATAGAACTACATGTCGAATATTGAGTTTTTCCAACTTCCCTCGGAGGGAGTCTCGTAAGGGTTCGTCTAGATTTGACACTCTCATAGGGTCAGACTTGGCGCTGTAGTGCGGTTGCTCGAGATACCAGTCTTTAAAACCGTCGAGAGCTGGGATGTCCATCGGAAGCCAGCTGAAAGGAGTAGGTTGTACAAGTGCGGTTCGATCGTCCCAGGTTCGCTGTACTCCCTTTCCGAAAACCGATGGAAGATTGTCGAGGAATGGTGACGAGGCAAAGTCGACGAAAGGTAAAAGTCCGGTCGTCCAAGAGAGGAAGATCAATGAAGGGTCCTTTGGTCGAATAAAAGTAAGGATAAAAAGCGCCGTTAATAGAAGAGTAACAATCGGGTAAGGCAGTATGCGTAGAAACCGGCCGAATCGAGATCTTCGTACAGGTGAGCCTCCTCTGGAGCTTCTTGGTGAGCTCAACAGCGAGACCGAGGGTGAGCTGAGCTTTTGCTTGAGCTCCTTGTCGTGATAGGGGGTGCTCTCGATGTCGAGCCATGAGAGGTCTTCTCGTTGCGATACGGCATCGTAGCTAAATCGGTGACCTAATTGGCGACAGATTAAGGTAATAGGCCAATTGACGAGGTCTCCACCCCAGCCGAAGAGGGTGTAGCAAGGGAACTGAAGCAGTGCGGCTAGGCAAGCGAAGACACAAAAGACACCGATGAAAGCAGTGAGACCTGACAGAATAATCGCTTGTGCCGTAGGATCGGCCATGAAACCGATATTGCGCCAGTGGATTTCAGACCCCGATACTAGATAAAACGAAACTGAGACAGTGCAAATGATAGTGTTGTAGGTCATCAAGGAGTATGCAAGTGTATTGACGACCCTCCGTGGCTTGGCGGCACCAGGCACCCAATGACTCAGGAGAAGTCTGATTAGAAGGAGTAAAAGGACATCTTGAGTAAAGAAGGAGAAAAAGAAGAGAAGCATGCGCTTCGGCGTCACTGAAGCTCTGTGATTATGAAGATGCACTCCCTTGGCAGCACATACTCCTAACAGGGTCAGAGTGAACGCCAGGCGCTGGTTAGCTAATTTTGAGGCGTATAGCAAGCATATCCTCTTGAAGGGTGCCATATTGAACAACGCGCTGACTAAAAAGCGAGAAAAGGAAGACAAACCAGAAATAGGGAGCCAAGGCCCTTTTTCTTAAATAAGGGCCTCCCCTCCCCTTCCATTAACGTCACCCCATACTCCGTAGTACCTAGCCTGATTACTTGACCGAACATGGTTTGGGCAGTACATTACTGTAGAGCACGCGAGCATCTGGACCGTTAGTAGCGCTTACATTATTCGTAGACCGCGCCGCATTATGGGCTCGACGACGCATTTTGGTTTGTCGCGTCGTATCTTCGCTCGGATTTTCAGGTCTAGGACGGACTGGGCTAGAGTCAATGCCAGCGAGTGGGTTTTAGGGGTCTGGGTCCGGCTAAGTGGCATGTTTCCCCTGACTTGATGAGATGGGGCCCTAACAAACGGCAAGTTGTGCCGTGTTGGTTCATGAGAGATTGAGTTTGAAGGCCTTGCCGATAGCCGCGTTAGTTAGTTCTGACGTCTCATTTCTCTTATATAATGGCCATATTTCATCAGCAGAGACACAACAAATACATATGTTTCTGGAAAGGGGCTTAAAACAAATCCTGACGCCTGGAGGATTCTTCTCTTACTGTTGAAATTATGTAATTTGTAGGGCTATGCTAAGTCAAGCGAAAATGTCGCATTGGACAGGCTAACGGGTAAGACAGGTGAATTTGTTCCAGACAGATTCTAGGCCCCTTAGCAGCACAGACATTTTGTGGTTTCGACGGATTGTGGCAGTGCACAAAAGGGATTTCAGCAACTTCCCGTTCTGGCCATTTCTTGTCGGCTTCCGCGCCCTGCGAGCGAAGGATTCAGGGCTGATTTGGCTGACCAGGATCATCGTTCAGCTCCTGCCTGAACGATAATCTTGATCCGCAAATACCCATTATTCATCCTCGGTTGCCCGCGGGATTATAAAATACATCTGGCACGGGAACCCGCGCTCAACATCTTGAACCAGATCTTGACATCACATGTTTTCTAAGACCAAAGTTTTATTAGCGTGTTACTTAGATAATCAGATGATGCCATGCAGACTTCGTTCCTTTCCAGGATCACAAGGTATTATTTCCGTCTGGAATCTTAATCGTGCTAGTTCATGGTATCTCCTACGTTAAGAAATTGTCACATGTTCATTGCTTGTTGTCCAGTAACTTCACTCGGACCCTGCGCGCCGAGTCGATTGGTCACTCTGGGGTTATACGCGCGCATGGCTGTGATTGGTTAGAATCTTCAAGACCCAGTTGTGTAGGGTAGCTTGCCCCACGGCACAGGTAGCTGAATAGATCACTTGTTGTTCACTCAACAATGAAAGATTCTGCTGCACCGGTGACATTGGCAATAGGAATTTTCACCCTTTGAATTTTACTGTAGCATATACGATATTGGTGTTGTGAAGTGTTCCAATCAATTTTCTTCCAACAATAGTAACCCTTTGGGCTGTTGGTTTACTGTGTATATAATTCACCGCCAAAGAGCAACACAGTGAATAAACCAGATGAAGAAATGGCAGAGGTGTTTTATTGTTATTATGCCATTATAGATTATCTGTATCTCTTGCAATACATTAAAATGAGTCTGGAGAGACATTAACAGCATTAAGGCACCAGAATGTTCCCCTGCCATCGTCACTCCCCGCATTGAATGAATGCCGCTTACTCCGGATCACCAATCAATCACTGAATAATGACATAATTTAGCTAAACCAGGAAATGATGAGCGCCAAGCTCGGGCCGACTTGGCAGTCTTGAACAAATGCCGTTAGCAATTTCACTACTTCAGAGCTAATTTGCGGGGTTACCAAGATTTTGACATCGTCTGATTCCCGGTCTTGGGTTTCTTGTTTATTTTCATCAACATGTCAAATACAACATTGAACTCTTGTTCTGAGTCTTTAAGGCTTCGTTTCCAGATCATTTGCATATCATAGTGTGCATCTGCGAGAACAGTCGAGTAAAATCTGTTGGCTGTTGAGTGTAAACCACCAAATGGTGCAACTGACAAGATGCTTTCTTCAGTACGTCAACACAACTTCTTAGTGTCATCAGGCTCAAAATACTCAACCTCTCCTTTTTCGAACTTTCATCACTCGAATGCTGATTCCACTGATGTAGTATCTTAATTATGCCATTTTGGCACTTTTCTCCTCAGTAACGCTGGCAACCAGCACTCACGACCATGACCGCGTTAAAAACTGCTATCAACGTCATAGCTCATCAAATCACTCAACCAAAGCCAGCAAAAACATCTACAAGACCTCATTCCCCGGAGTAACATGGGATAACGACAATTGGCTCCTCAGCACAACTAATCTCGACCAAGGCCACTACCAATCTCGCGGGTCAGTAGCAAACGGCTATCTCGGCATCAACGTCGCGGCTGCCGGCCCATTCTTCGAGATTGATCTCGATGAAGAAGGTGGCGTCATCAACGGCTGGCCGCTCTTCTCGCGGCGTCAGACTTTCGCAACCATCGCGGGTTTTTACGACGCACAGCCAAAGACGAATGGGACCAACTTTCCGTGGCTTTTGCAGTATGGCTATGAGAGTGTGATTAGTGGCGTTCCGCACTGGAGCGGACTTATTCTCGATTTGGGCGATGATGTCTATCTTGATGCGACGGTGGATAATCGAACTATTCATAACTTTACGTCTACCTACGACTTCAAGGCTGGAGTTTTGGAGTGGTCATACACGTGGAAGCCTAAGGCTCAGAAGGGCTCTTACGACATCAAGTACAGCCTCTTTGCGCACAAACTCCATGTCAACCAGGCGATCGTGGATCTAACAGTCGTCCCATCGATTGATTCCGAAGCGACGGTTGTCAACGTAATTGATGGATACTCAGCAGTGCGTTCAGACTTTGTCAAGTCAGGCGAGGATGACGACGGCGCGATATTCTCAGCTGTACGACCCGTTGGAATCGCCAACGTGACTGCTTACATCTACGCACAAGTCAACGGATCAAAGTCGCTAGATCTATCTCATCGCAAATTGGTCCATGGAAAGCCGTATGTGCACACCAACGAATCATCTATTGCACAAGCCATTCCTGTCAAGTTCTCTGCTGGAGTCCCAGTTCATATCACCAAATACGTGGGAGCGGCTTCCACCGACGCCTTCGATGATCCTGAAAAGGTTGCGAAGGAAGCTTCACGCAGAGCGATGGAGGAAGGGTACGAGAAGTCACTTTTGTCGCATGTCAAAGAATGGGAAAGTGTCATGCCGAGTGATTCTGTGGATAGCTATGCCTCTCCCGAGAACAACACGCTTCCCGACGATGAGTACATCATCGATTCTTCAATCATAGCAGTCACAAACACCTACTACCTCCTTCAGAACACAGTCGGCAAAAAAGCACAAAAGGAAGTATCAGGAGCCCCCGTCAACATCGACAGTATCTCGGTAGGCGGACTTACTTCCGACTCCTACGCTGGCTTGATCTTCTGGGACGCAGACCTCTTCATGCAACCCGGTCTCACCACATCACATCCCGAAGCTGCTCAGCGTATAACAAACTATCGCGTGGCCAAGTACGATCAGGCCAAGAAGAACATCGCGACTTCTTATGCTGGGTCTCAAAACAAGACCAAGTTCTCGGAGTCAGCGGCTGTGTATCCGTGGACTAGTGGTCGTTTTGGTAATTGCACTGCTACTGGCCCTTGCTGGGATTACGAGTACCATTTGAATGGCGATATTGGGATATCTTTGGTGAATCAGTGGGTTACGAGTGGTGATACCGACTACTTCAAGGAGACCCTGCTGCCGATCTATGATTCGGTTGCAAACCTCTTTGCGGATTTGCTCAAGCCAAATGGATCGTCGTGGACTATCACGAACATGACTGATCCTGTAAGTCCAATCGAGTATTTGTCTCGATGTGAATACTGACGTGACATAGGATGAGTATGCAAACCATATTGATGCTGGTGGCTTCACCATGGCGCTTGCTTCCGAGACCTTGATCCAGGCCAACAAAATCCGCCAACAATTTGGGATGACGGAGAACAAGACCCATGACGAAATAGCATCTGATGTACTCTTCATCAGAGAAAACGGCATAACCTTGGAGTTTACCACCATGAATGGCAGCGCCATCGTGAAGCAGGCTGACGTGGTGCTCATGAGCTTTCCGTTGGGTTATAATGATAACTACACTGCCCAGAATGGGCTGGATGACCTCGACTATGTAAGCTCACTGGAACGAGTAAAGTGACCAAATACTGACACGAATGTCTTAGTACGCAAACAAGCAATCACCCGATGGACCAGCCATGACCTGGGCAATCTACTCCATCGTAGCCGACGAGCTCTCTCCATCCGGTTGCTCCGCATACACCTACGCACAGTACTCCTACAAGCCATATACACGAGCTCCCTTCTACCAGCTTTCCGAGCAGTTAGTCGACAACGCAACCACAAATGGTGGTACGCACCCGGCATATCCTTTCCTCACTGGCCATGGAGGCGCTAACCAAGTGACTATCTTTGGTTACCTCGGACTGCGACTCATTCCTGATCAAGGTCTTCATGTGAATCCGAACTTACCGCCTCAGATTCCGTATCTGAAGTATCGAACATTTTATTGGAGGGGCTGGCCTATCTCTGCTTGGTCGAACTACACCCATACTACTATTTCTCGACATCCGACAACTAAATCTCTTGATGTTGCGGATTCGCGGTACGCCAATAAGAGTATTGCAGTCTATGCTGGAAAACAAGGAGACTCTGCTCTTCATCATCTGACATTCGACGAGCCTGTTGTTATTAAGAACAGACAGATAGGCAGCGTCAACACTGTCCACGGCAATCTCGCCCAATGCCGACCAGTCAAGTCTTCCAACTCCTACGAGCCAGGACAGTTCCCCCTCGGAGCTGTGGACGGAGCTACATCTACAAAGTGGCAGCCCTCAAAAGCCGCTGAGATCAGCTCACTGACTGTTTCACTTGCGAGAAAGGATGTCGGATCTAAGGTCAAGGGCTTCTACTTCGATTGGGCTGATGCACCACCTGTCAATGTCACAGTTCTGTTCCACAACAAGACCATTGATGATCCGGCAAAGATCTATGGGAAATCTAGCCATGACTCGGGATATGATGTCATTGTTTCCATAGAGAAAGTCAAGCTCTCGGATGCGTACAACGCGAAAACGGATAATCTGGATGCAGTTGTCATGCCTACCGGGAACACTACCAATGTTACTCTTCCAGAGCCTGTTCCTTTATCTCGATACGCTACGCTGTTGATCGCGGGGAACCAGGCTTTGGATGAGATTGATGTCAAGGCTGGGAATGGTACAGGCGCTACAGTCGCTGAGTGGGCGATCCTGCACTAAAGATGATTGCGGACAGTGTAAGAGTCAATGGCGGCCATAGGGCAAGTTGAGCGAGACTTTCGTTCTAAGAAGGACGTTTATGTAATCAGTGCTGAAGCTATGCTTTTGATACTTCCTGGATGCGCCTAGCTTCTTCATTAATAAAAGTTTACTGTGAACAGTGAAGAAAGGCCGTATGCTTGGTGCGCAAGGAAAAAGCCCAGTCATGGCTCGTGGAGACTAGCGAAGCCGATTTGTGAGAGAGGACGAGTCGGGGCTCAAGTCCGCTTCAGTCACCTACGGCAGAGAAACAGATAAAAATGCTTCAGCGTTGAAGTAAACTATTTTTATCGGGCGTTCGGGTCACCATCACCTCGGAAGCTTAATCAATGCACCAAAAGAATTGTTGTAAATTAAGTAAAGAATCGAATATGAACACAAGCCTCTTCGCTAGTCCTAAAACAGACCAGACTGAAACTAGCTAGTCACAGGTTGTCCCTCAAGACTGCTTGCATGTATCATAAGGCGGGTTAGGCTTGTCGCAAGCACAGGGCCCATTAGGATGAGCCTTGTCGATTCTACCATTGCCACGTCCCTGGTCATGGCAATCCTTGTTGCAAACCTGGTTACTGACAGCACCATGGCACTCAACAGCGTAGTAGTACTTCCAAGGATTGCTACCGCTCTTGAAGCCGCGTTCCTGGCAGTAGGCATCCATTGCCTTCTTGTTGGCCAACTATGAAAAGGTCAGATGAATTCACGCATGAGAGAGATAGGAGATCATACGATGCAGTAGCAATGGTGAGTGTCGGTAACCTTGGGAGTCATGTAGTCGTCGCAGGGAAACTGGTCGAACTTGCACGATGCGTAAGAGTCGCCGCAGGCAGGAGGGTCATTTGGACCTTGAGAAGCGGGTGTTTGGCACTGGAGAGTATTAGAACATTGTATCTACAGGAATTGTACTGCCAGCGGGACTTTTCTTACCATGGGCCTGGGGCAAGTGCTACCCCGAGCACTCAAGCGACTCGGGGGCCAATTGGGATGTTCAAGTTGAGACCTCTGGTCTGCAGATACGAGGCCCGCAGTGGCTAAAGCAGAGACGAAAGTGAGGAGCTTCATATTGACGATTTTGAACCTATGAAGTAATCTTGAAGAACTTGTCAATAATAAATATTTAACGGAGAGTGCTTGGTATATATATCTTGTCCTCTTCAAAGGGAGTGGAGGTCGGTTCAATTTCTTACATAGCGGTAAAGAAAGGTTGAGTCTATAGGAAATTAAAAAGTATGTTATACGGAGGAATGTTTATGCACTTATGGGGTAAAGTTCCAAGCTACTGGGATTAACAGAAACCTTACAACTGCCGATTGACGTGGACCGGTTCCTCGGTGCCGAAAAGCTTAAATGTCCTGATGCAACGTCAACAGACCGCTTTCCATGTCAGTCATGTTTAGACTGATTGCCGGAATTACGGCGAGAACTATAAATCATTAAAAATTTCTCCTGTCCACACGGGCGTGATTGATCCAATTGGAATCTCGAGAACTACGGAGGATGCGTTCGTGTCTCGGTAGATAGGAGATAAAATATCCATGCACGGGTATCCGAGTTCCGAAATTGCGGGTTGATTTAGGTTAAACATGGGCGAAACCTAATGCAGCTGATCATCCTCAACGGTCTTGGCTGAGCTCCGCGTAACCCGTCGAATACCGTTATGGCTTCTCTGCATATTACCTCGTGCAATACAAGCCGGCAGATACTTGCCAGATCGTCTGATCAAGAGAGCTCTGAGTTTGTTGGGAATGCGACACGGTGTCTTTGCAGTATGTCTGGGATAAGAGGACGACTCAGGGCGGTCTTTAGTTAGTCTCCTTCCTGCTATAGGCCTGCTATCCTATGCGACAAGGATGTCTAGATATCTCAGGAATGACGGCTAGGATAATGTCTGCCATCTCCAGACATCACGGCCTCTTCACCTTAACAGATATGTAGTCTTCTGCTTTCCAGAAGTCCGAAGCCTGCCAACGACAACGCACTGAAGTTTAAGGACTGAAGGTCGATAGAGAACGAATGGTACTTTATATACCCGTGGTGTGCAGCATACTAAAGGCGAAGAAGTAAGTACATACCTCGTTCAATACCTACACCTCACCAGAAGAAAGTCCACGCGCTCGCCCCAACGACTAGCAATATTACCCCCCACCTAACCAACCCTCTATTAACATGCTTCTTTGCAAAGTTGTCAATAGCCTGACTATCATTGATCCTTGGGAAGGGGACATCCTTCGGGACCGGTAGATCCAACGCCTTGCACAGCGGCTCCCAGCCATCACGAACGTCTATAAACACCAGGCGATCCTCCGGCACGTTTTCCTTCAGCCACGTGATGTGCTGGTCATACGGGCTACTCGTCACTGGCTCTGTTTCTCCAAACTTTAAATACCACTGCTGGCGCAGCGCATTGATGTAGTCGACAAAGTATCGCAGTGACGACAGAGGAAATAAGACGAAGCGCAAGAACCATTGAGTGGATTTGGTACTAACAGTAGCCATGCTTCGTTCCCACGCTTCTACATCGCGGACGGTGCAGATGACTTTGGCGTCTGGGTAGATTGCCATTAATTCTCGCACAAGCGTTGACCCGGGTGAGTCCGTGATTGCGACGAATCCGTCAATGCGTTCCTTGACGAGATCTAGATTTGAATGCCTTATGGAAATGCCTTCTGGCCGCCACTGCAGCAGCACCTGAATCCATGTCTTGATTTCGATTTCAGGGCCGAGAAAGGCTTGTGTCCCACCGTGGTATACGGGGCCGTCGAGAAGGATTTCCAGTGCTCGGCTGATCGATGCAGTTCCGGTGCGGGGAAGGCCAGCGCCAATGACTTGAAGCTTGGTGCCTGGTCGAGGCTGAGAGTATTGTTGGCCCATGGCGAATACGAAGGGCTAAAGTAGAGGGCGGTACAACCAATAGAACAATTGGTTCAGAGTATTTTCGTTCTACGTGAGAATTAGCACGGGCTACGTGTTTTATACAGCCTCTTTGTGATCGCCAAGAAATCTGACCGCCTTTGGTATTTTGCAGCGCTGATGCACGTTGCTGTAGTTCTTCCAAGGACAAGTGATGTAAGAATATTACGCCCAGGAGAGTGAGAGCGGTGGAAAATACCGTTTGTGGCCTAGTTCAACTGGTTCCAGGCATATATTCTCGGGTGAGATTATCTTGGCGATGATCTTCGATTCATCTTGTGATGTCCGATTGGCTAAAATCTTTGAAAGACCATGCAAGTCAGCGCTACGGATAATATTAGTATAGTAAGCATAATTAATCATATTCTTGGGGTAAAATCGCCCGCTCAGCTCCGCCTCGTCTGCACAGCTCTGTCCCGAGTCTACTGCTTACCAGAACGTCATCATGGCTATGGTATTCGTCCCCTGGCCGGAACTTATATAAGTGCAGAGAAGATAACGCTGCTGTGATATCATCTCTCCAGTCTACATTCATTCCAAACTGGGAGTTACACGATTTGTAGAGTCCCTACTTGCTCTTCTTATCCTCTGGATATTATCTATCTATTTTCTAAAGCCTCGAAGTCTACGCAGTTTTGTGGCATAGCATCATCATGGCTCCTAGCGCTGTCGGGTCGAATCTCTGCACATCAGCATCTTGCGTACACATCGCTTCCGAGATTCTCGGAAGCTTGGCTTTGAACTACACCGAGATTGACCCATGCGAAGACTTTGAACAATGTGAGATTCACCACACAAATACCTCCTCAATTCAAGTCTAACCTCTAACACAGATGTTTGCGGCAATTGGGCTGCTCGACACGAGATCCCCGCTGGTGGAGTCTCAACAGATGGACTCACGCTTGCTCAGGAAAACGTGGACAGTGCTTTGAGACAGATCCTCGAGAGTCCATATCCTTCCGGCGACGACGCTGGATGGATTACTGTCAACTTAACTAAGGAGCAGTCCAAGGCAGACAAAGAGATCTTTTCCAAGATCCAAGACACGTATCAGGTCTGCAATAATTATACAGCACTCGAGGAAGAGGGTCTCCAAACTCTGCAAGACGTTGTCAAGACGGTCGTCGAGCTGTATCCTACTACTCCATCAAGCAACAGGACAACTACAAACACAACCGACGATTCTGTTGCACTCGGCAAAACTTTGACCTTTTTCGAGAGCATCGGCATTCAGACCTTCCAGCGGTTCATACAGAAGCAGAAGGACACCGACCCTGACGCGGTCCAACTGAACCTTTTCCCTCTGCAGCCTGATGAGATAGTCCTTCCCACTACAGAGCAGCATCTCGAAGAGTACATCAAGATCGCGTCTCAGCTTATCTTCTCTGTCCATCCTTCCAATATCAGCACGACAGCAGCTGCTGAACTCATCACTGCAGTGATTGAGTTAGAAGGCAAACTAGTAGCTGCTTCTGCCTTGGCCCAACAAAATGGACCGCCATCTGAAATTGTCTCGATTGATGAGGCGCAGAAGCAATTCCCTGAGCTGAACTACGAATACGTGATCGAGCAGGTTGCTCCCAACAATTGGACAGGCGACGTCCAACTCATTGCGCCCGCCTACTTCAAGAATGCATCCCAGATCATCTCTGACACTCCGACTACAATCCTCCAAGCATACTTTGTATGGAAGGCCATTACTTCAATTTCCATCTACGTCGAGGCCGATCTGACCAACGCGTATAACGACCTGGTGAATAAGATAAAGGACAGAGACCCCGAGAGTCCAGCACCCCGATGGAAGCGCTGTATCAACTTGATGAACTACGGCGTTGCGTGGACCCAAGGCTCTCAAATTACTTCACAGTTCATCGGCCCAACAGGCTTGACATGGATACTCTCACGCTTCTTCGTGGACAAGCATTTTAGCCCTGAAGCTAATGAGCTTACATCTGACCTTGTGCAACATATCAAGGACTCCTTTTCGGAGCGGATTGAATCACGGGATTGGGCAACGGACGAGGTCAAGAAGGCATCTATTGAGAAGGTGGAAGCTATGGCGAAGATCATCGGTCTTCCTACCTTCCCTGATGCCGTAGATCCAATTGCCCTCCAAGAATACTACTCCGACGTCGAGATCCAGCCATCTCTGGCACTGACTGCCTTGAGCTTTGCCAAGTCCAAGGTTAAGAACAACTGGATGACTTTGGGAAAGCCATACAACAGGGGTCAATTTGTCTTGAGCACTCTTACCGCCAACGCGTATCACGCCCGTACTCTGAACCAGATCGTTCTCTTCGCAGGATTCCAACAGTTCCCTATCTACGATGTAGAGTTTCCGTCTTATTTGCTTTATGGTGGAATGGGTAGCGTTGTCGGACACGAGATCACACACGGCTTCGATAACACCGGTCGCAACTTTGATGAGATTGGCAATGCGACGGTGTGGTGGGATCAGGAGTCGATCAAGGCATTTGAAGAAAAGACCAAGTGCTTTGTGGAGCAGTATAACAACTTCACCATCCTAGCGCCCAACGGGACGGATGTTCATGTCAACGGCAACCTCACTCTTGACGAGAATATTGCCGATGCTGGGGGTGTGTCTTCTAGCTTTGAAGCGTGGAAGAAGTGGGAAGCCGAAAAAGGCAAGGCGAAGAATCTTCCTGGTTTACAAGACTTCACGCACGAGCAGCTGTTCTTCATCAAATGGGGCCAGACCTGGTGCTCCAACGTTCCGCCCAAGTTGGCGTTGACGCTGCTCGAGGATGATGTGCACAGCCCGGCACCTGCGAGAGTCTTGCTGCCTCTCAAAAACACTGTTGGCTTCAACAAGGCATTTGGATGCCCTAAGAAGGAGCCTGTTTGTGAACTGTGGTGAGGAGCTGGTAGCGATAAGTACACAAGCGGAACCATCCTGGGCAGGTGAACTTGGGTGGCAGAAACAGCTCTATGAAACTAGTCTTAATGTGAAATTTACTGCTTTCTTCATGCCACGTATAACAGTTTCTGTGGTAGCATCAGTTACAACAAGCATAATTCAGTGCAGCATCATATAAGCTTACTATTTGATCCAGATTCGGAAGTTCATCTGATTGGGGATCTGTGTATTGAGACTTACCTGTTTGGATTTTAAACTTTATTCATAAGACCTTGAAGTCAAAACGGGCTCAACCAGTGGCAAAGGTAATGCGTGATATACGCAGATGAAGTAAGAAATAAATGGGGATAGTTTGAACCTCTTTCATATATCAGAGTTTTGTCGAAAGATATACAAAGCGCAACCCACTCATTTCCTCCACGTGAATCATGTCAACCTTACGCACAAAAAATCAAGCCAACAGAGCATTTGGCCTAGCTGCCTCATTCGCTCCAGTCCCCCAGAACATGATCCCCGCAGTCGATCCAGAGAGCGACGAGGACAGTCTAGGGATCAGCTCCGCCCTCGAATTCCCTGAGCAGCTTAGGAAAAGGACTGGACATGCTCTATCACCAAAACACGGGGGCAAAACAAATACACTCAGACTAAATTCAACAACAGTCTACATCTACTGGGACGAAAACGATGTAGATCCTCCTGCTGATCCCGTTCGCAACAAATATTGTATATATTGTATAAATACAAGAGATAGTCCAGGATCTCATGAACGTGTTGCAAACCTGATGAGCCGCCTGTGGTGCTCAGGCTGCGAAGCCGAACACTCCGCGGCGCAATTGTCTTTCGCGTCTCGAAAGGCGAATGCCTCTTCCAGACTTTGCATTGCTCACCAGGGTCATTTTACCGTCTGCCCCCACTTGCAGATCTGTTAGATGATCTCAGGTGGTGGCGAAACGTGGTCGAGACTCAATCGATACACTGTACAGAGACAACCTGCCCCTGTCGCGGTATTGTGGTCAGATACACAGTGAGGAATTCCCTTTTCTTGATGTTACCGTCTGTGTGAATTGGATTATACCACTTGATGGCTCAAGCCGTGATACTCCCCTGATGAATCGATGCATAGCGAAGACAAAAGAGGTGCACAGAGCATATTCAAACGTTTTCTGTCCTGCTTTCAACGTAACTCCAGGTCGTTTGCCACAAGCTCGATTCTTTGGGGAAACTGATGTGGCATTATCAGAGATATCAGGGGAATACTGCAGATGCTCTTACGGTTGTACAGTTGGCTACGTGTTGGGATTTGATGATGATAGTGTGGACTTGGGACGTGTACTGTACATGCCGAATGATGCCGATGGGCTTGTTCCGAAATACTGGATTCACAATTGTGACCCAGAGAGCTACGGCTACTTTCGGGATACAGAAACTGTGCACATTACCTGGTGTTGCGATCCAACTTGTGCAACAGCTAAGCTTATCAAGTTCAATATAATGATTACTATGGATGAGAGTTATTGGAGTGGACCTGATGAGCCAAGGGCGGGATCAAAATTCTTGGACTGTCTTGTCGATAAAAGCATTAGATATATAATTTCAGTGTAAGAATTGTCATATCACATCCTCGTGATGGATGATGGGATTTCGTCATCAAATGGTAGGCCTCGGCGCAGTGATGAGATAGGACGTGTAGTGGCCACAGTTTTCTGGGCAGCCACTTTTTTGAGGTGTCCTGGGGTGAGGCAATGGGCATTGTAGGCAGTCTTGGTTAGTATGGCCCTGGTTTTGCAGAGATGGTACGCGAACTTTGAGCTTGCCAGCGCTGAATGAGGTGATGGGCGAATTGCTTCGATCACAGGGTCGATTGTCCCTCAACCATTGATGATCTTTTTCTCTCTGGTGAGATGTTTGGGATCCTTCTGGTGGTGCTTTTTGAGGCCGTATAATTTGTGGAAGGTCTGGCCGTATCTGTCATAATAAAAGAGTAACAATAACTTTACCTGAGTAAAGCACTATGTTGTGTATAAGAGACAAGAAGACTGAGGTACGATGTCCTAAATATTGTAAAGGCTTAGGTTACTTTAGTATCTATTTGTCAAGTCTCAGACTAAACTCAAGACTTTTCAGGATAGCGGTCCTAAACTGTTGACTTCGGGATTATGAAACGATGGTGAATTCCTTGAACTTGGTAGCGTTGTATCGACATTGGGACTTCTGCAACTGCTTCAATTTTCCCTTAAAGCTATTGAAGGGTGTGAGACTTGTGGCTGAGAGCTTATTCTAGCAGACAGAATCTAGAAGGATGCGACTTGCTCAATTGATCGTAGGCATTCTTCAGGACGGTGTGTTGTTGGGAGGATTGACTTAGCTACAGTTTTAACTCCTCAAGAGGCTTGCCTAAGCGGTTCTTCAAATTCTTATGCTCCTCTCCTCTCTAGTAACTGCTTTCGCAACGGCAGCAACATTCTCTTTATCTCTTAGATATCTTTTATCCTTTGTGATCACCCAGTCTTGCTTCTTGGAATAGATCGTCCATGTCAAACTCGAGTGGGTGATTATCATCGGTATATAAGCGATGGACTCGTAGTAGTCAAGAAGACAGTAATTGTCTGAGACATTTTGACAGGTGTGGAGAATTGAAATCGGCTATTTTGAAGGGCTTTAACACTGGTATAACAATATCTGGAGAACCGATAGAGGTCACTTTTGCAAGTTCCTACTAGGGGTACAAGAAAGCTTAGGGCCTTTATCCTAAATGGTATAAAATTTATTAAAGCACTTTTAAAAGTATACTAAGCTAACCTGAATCTCCATATTATTTATGGTAGATGTCTAAGGTTTCAAATGCATGCGGACGAGGCAGGAATGCTTTTTGATAGAGCAGAGAGACAGAGACACTGTATCTATATATAAACATAGATAGTATCCGAAGTGAAGGGGTGAGTGTACAAATCCCATTCTTTCGGGCACACTTTGACCGTCCTGCTTATCTCTGCATTATAGACCCTCCCGATAGCTCGATCTGATTTCTAAAAGCTATCGTCCCATGGCTTCTTCTGAGTAGGCGAGGTAGCTAGTCGCTTTGTTTGCTTCGCGTGTAAGGCGCGCGATGAGTATTAGCTCTTAGGTCTATTAAGAAAAGATTTTGATCTCGGAAACACAATTCAGGTAGCGTAAAACATCCTCTACCGTAGACCAAGGATGCTAGAGCCTGAGCGAGTCGAAGCCTGGCACTTCTTCCTCCCGTTTGGTCGGTGCAGTGATTGTATCTCTTAAGATCCCTACTTCCGGTGTCTTTTGTAAGCTTGGTATATTGTATTTCTTATGGCGTCTTCGTTCTTGGCCGACCCGGCAAGGCTACAATTGCATTCGGCTTGTCTAACTCGAGCACTAGCTCTTCGATGCGTATGAGTTTCGCGGTCAAGCTACGGATAAGTCAGAGCCGATGACATAGACAACTCGGCTGAAGGAATTCAAACTCACTATCTACATTCCTTATATGACTGAAGATTAAACCAATTCTTTCACTCAGCGTCCTGCTAAATTTTTGGGTTTCGGATCCGTACCAGCACAGCACATTAGTCCCCTCAAAGACACGTGAAATAAGCGCGGGGTTCGTAGGACTTTGCGTATTTCTGGAAAACACAGGACCTACCGCCTGCTCCTCTGTTTTCCCATAGCATCACTGTTCATGCTATGGCGGAAGCTATTGGGTTAGTGGCTTCTGTTGCCAGCCTGCTAGACCTGGCTTTGAAGTTATCTAATGCATTACATAACCTCCAGTTCCAATTCCAAAACGCGCCCTATCTCATTCAAGCGTTAGAGAATGAGACAGAAGCTATCAGGACAGTTTTTGCACGTGTTGAAAACTCAATACACTCTGCAGCAACTGCGAGGCTTGGTGGCCCAGGTAGCTCTGGAATACTCGGTGACCTCACTGCTGAAATCGGCAAAGGCACGGCGGTTCTGAAGGACTTAGACACATTTGTCAACAGTCTCAAGAACGAGACATCCACCTTACGAAGAGTCAAGTGGGTTCGCAAAAGGGAGAAGGCAACAGATCTCATAAAAGAGCTTAAAGAAGTGAGATCCCGTATTAGCGAGTTACAATCGGCATATGGCAAGTATGTTCCCCGAATAACGTACAGTCAATCTCAGAATAACATGACAATATAGCTCAAGCTTGACCCGCATCGAACTTGTATTGCAGAACATCCAGGTCATGCAACGCCGTCACTATGCCAAAACTCATAGTTTGAGTACTTGTTTACTAGACACGAGAGACCAACTCACAGTTGATCGAGACAACACATCTCAAAATCAGTCGGATATTGCAGCAGCTTTAGAGGCCTTACAAAACACAACACCAGCGCTGCCACAAGAATGGGTGGAAACTATCATCAACCAGTTGGCAACAACGGTCAATACTAAACGACCTGCTCTGGCGACGGGAAACAGCACAAATGATTTGCTCAAGCAATCTCACATAACACAGGACTCCCAGGCCATATCCTCGCCACTTCAGCACTGTACACTAGCATTCAATCTGAAACTAGTGAAATCGCAGTGTTCCATCAACTGTACCTGCAGATGTCACGCCTCGGCATCTTCATACCGTCCTTGGAACACGCTTCCAAAAGTACTTCGAATGATCATGGGTTCGGTGCTCGTTGAGTACTGCAGTCGCCCCGTGTCCAGAACAACTTGCGACTTGCATTCATGTTCCAAATCGCGTTCAACTCGCCTCACAGTTAGATATGGCTTTCCGTTTTGGTCTTTTAAGTACGCAATTCATATCCTGGCAGAGAGGGTATTTACTGGTTGTCTCACGTTTACTCTAGCATTAAGACGGATAAACCCAATGAAACAATCCAGAGACAACATACTTTACAACGTTTCAGCTGGAAATCTGGACGCTGTGAAGCGAATCGTGTTTGAGAATCCCACTGTCGTATTTGATATCGACCTTAAGGGGAACTCAGCGTTGCATATCTCTGTTTGGGGATTTCTTCCCTGGGAACTTGCGCTTCAAATATGGGAAGTCCTTCTTCAGGCTGGTGCAGATCCAGACCAAGTAAATGAAGAAGGGCTTTCTTTTCGCCATAAAATCGCGAATCAGCAACTCCAGGAGAACATACCATTCGAGCTACAACCTGAAGTTCAAAAGCTGATTCAGGTCTCTCAGTGTTTGGAGGACATTGACTTGAGCTTCATACATGAAGTTGTTGTTAGACGATGTCCAATCGACATATGCCCTATTCTTAAGTCAGGCAAAGCAGATATTCTGGCACAGATCCACAGTAAAGACCGCTTTGGCATGACTCCACTGATGTATGCTGTTGCTTTAGGCGACGCAAAAGCAGCTCAGGCTCTGATCAAAGCTGGCGCCTCAGTCCACAAGAAGGGACCTCATGGTCGCAACCTTGTGGACTATGCTGGCCGTCTACCTCCAAACACTTGTGCTACCATACTGAACTTGCTGCTAGCTGCTGGCGCGGATGCAATCGACGCTTTCCCAACGGGATGGAGCCTATTACATACAGCTGCTATCCGTGATAATGTCATAATTATAGAAAGGTTGGTGCAAGCAGGCGCACAGCCAGATTGTATCGGTCCGCGTGGCAATCGCCCGATTCACTATGCGGCGAGCCATAACTCTGTTAATGCCGTTCGCTTGTTATATGAGCAAGGTGCTGATACAAATGCACTAGCTGACAATGGACTGTCATCGCTCGGTGTAGCGATCCGAGACAATGCCACCGATGTGCAAGTGGCGCTTCTTGAGCTAGGCGTTGATCACCTTATAACTGGTGACTGGGGAACTCATTTTCACATGGCGGCTTATTGGGGTAACAAAAGAACCTTCAACACATTATCCTGTCTTAAGCTCAAGGGTTTAGATGTCGATGCCAGGGATGCCGAAGGCCTGACAGCAACCGAGGTTTATGAAAACCGCTACGACAAGACGGATGAACTGACGATGTCATTCTATCAACTAAGGGATTCTATCATATCACGATTGCCAGATGATTACTCTAGCGAGGACGAACTTGACGATATGGATCAATTCTTTGATGCATATGAGTTCTTGTGCGATGACAGGGTGTGTTAGATCTATAACAGCGGAGACATAAGTTACTACGTCAGTACTACGATTGTGGGAGCAAAGGATGACAAGAAGAATTTAGTAAATGAGGCCCTCAAGCTGAGGGAGTCGAGAGCGCAATAATGGGGATTGTGACGAGGTCATAGTACAGGCGATGAAGTAGAGTGGGTAACAAGGTAAGGAATGCATAATAGAAAAAGCTACGACGTGATAACGACAAGGATGGTTGTTCAAAAATGAACTAGGGAGGCATAGAAGGTGTTGAGCACTGGACTGGCTATGATACTTGAATTATGTTCCACATAGTATATAGAGTTCAATTCGGTTATGTTTCTGTTTTAATTGATTTCAAGCATGGCTGGATGAAAGTTTTTGGCATATTATTAGGTGCAGTGAGGTACTTGACAAACTAAAAGCTCATTCGTTCATTGCCTTCAGGAATCAGTTGATTTCAATAATTTGCGCTTCGCCAAAATGAATTTATATATGTTCGAGATGGTAGGTTTCTAGAGAACGTCATAGGCAAACGTAGAGTTCTAAATCCACTTGTAAGCTTTTGGTAAATGAATGCATGTTTGTCCAAGGGAGTCATTTCTCCCACTGCTCTGTTCCCTTGGTATTCTATCTTCCTCTTTGCTCTGTCTTTATGAACGATATAAATGGATTCTCGAATGACTAGCCCTGGCTCGAACAAGTGGGCTTGTTCAATATGGAATAGTCCTTGTTCGTTCTGACGATGGCTGGGAAGATAACTGTCTATTCTATAGATACGAGTTAGAAGGACTGTTCAGTCATTTAGTTAAACCATGGGTATTCACATATCCAACTAATAAAGCTTAGCTCCCTGAGCGTACTTGACCGGAGAATGGCCATTGATGTTGTAGCACTGCTTAGAACGGAAGTAATCTCCATTGTTAGAATACGTGTCGTAAATGAACGACTGTTGAGAGCAACTGGGCTGAGCGTAGAATGCAATCCTTTGCCCGTTGCCTGGCCCAAATCCATTCTCCTTGTAGGACTGGAAACGCTGAACTTTGGGGTTGCAGGCTGCGTTGTGATCGACAGTCAGAGTCTGTTCCGTGCCGGTACAGTCGCGGCCAGTGTAGATTTTGATGCCAACGGCCAGGATGCCCTGGATGAAGAGGGCGGCTGCGGTGATGAGCTGGGAAAGATGCATGTTGAATGTGATGAGCGGTTTGGGGCGTGTTCGTTGAGTATGTTGCCGAAAAGGTAGTTCAATGTTGTTGATGCTGTTTTGTTCTGCTAGTTGAAGGACTGTTCTGGAAATGGACGTGCATGTGTATTTAGCTGCAATAGTCTTGGCTATGGTGCGCGTGAACAATTCGCAATTAAGCCATTGCACAATGAAATCTCATGGTTTGTTCATGGCGTACCTTTTCTTGGAGGCGTGTTAACTGTTTCGCGTATTCAGTCCCGAGCGTATTCAGATGTCTACTTGTAAGCGGCCTTGACAGGGTTCCTGCATAATTACGCTGCGGGTTGTCGATCACATCGAAGTTTACCGCTCACATTCACGAATCAGGCCACTTATCACGACTCAAGACTTGGCGGTTTAAAAACAATACTCAAAACTTATTATTTCATGCAATTCGTAATACCCTCCAGTGGTAATCGTGACTCATCATACCCATGTGCTACATCATCATTCAGTCGGACAACAACCCACGAGAAGCCTATGTATCCCCACTAAAACTATCCTAAGCGCATCACTCTTCCTCCGAGTAAGCATATCTATCTCGATCCTCTTCCTCTTGCATATGCATCCGTCGCGCCAGGGCCAAAGCTCTCCGCTTATCCTGCAGTCTTTGCGATTCCATATACGCTTCTTCCAATTCGGCTTTTGTATGCAGCTTGTTATCCCCAGAGAATCTCACATAGGTGCTGTTGAAATGGAATTCCAGACTCTGAGCAATCTCATGTACCTGGTCGACATCGTATTGGTTCAGCTTGAGTTGCTTTTGTAGCTTCTCACGTCGGAAGGTCTCTTCACTGTACTTCATCTCGAGGTCTTGGCTTCTAGACTCTAGGCGTAGTTTGTCAGCCTCAAGAGTTTCGACTTGGATTTCTAGAAGGGCGAGTCGATGCGATTGAGTTTCCCACGATGAGTCCTTTGTTTGCGAGGCGTGTAGCAGCTGGCTAATGAATTTCTCCTTGTCCCTTAGATGATCCCTCAGGGTTTCAATCTCAGCTACTTGATCATCCTTCTGGCTTTGCAACTCCTTGATATAATCTCTCATTTTCACTCTCTGTTTCAGATGCTTGGCGCTCAGCTCTTCGATCTTATCTTTGTACTCTGATTCCGCGCGCGTGAGCTTGGACTGGAGGAAGGAAAAGTTGGCTTTGACGCCTGTGACGTCGCAAGTCTTCGTCTTCTGTACCTCGGCGATCTTGGCCGCTTGGATTGAATTCTCCCTCTCCAGCTCTGAGATCTGAGCGGTATACTTTAGCTTTTCGCTGTTTTCCTGGGCCTTCAGCGCCGTGATCTCGTCCTGCTGCTGTTGAGACTTTTCTTTTAAGTCTTCAATATTGGCTTTTTGGACCTTAACCTTTGACTCGAGAGCCCGAAGCGTGACTTCAGTCCGCGTGAGCTTATGTTTTGTGGCATCAAACTTCGCACTTTGATCTTCGTTCTGCTTCTCAAAGTCTTTGATCCTCTCCTCTTGCTGGTGATTGATGCGCCAAAGACCTGTGACTTTTCCCTGTATTTCCCGAATTGCAGCTTCTATCTCCGCCCTACTGGTCACGGGTTCGTTGAAATCCATAATCGCCGCGGTTCATAGGAACTAAAGCCAGATCGCTGCTTGTTCGGGTGATCAGGGCAAGAGTCAGGTCACGTATTGCCGAAGCGAGAAGCTGAGACGTAGTCCTGGGACCGGGGTCATGAATGTATTTATAACTGAGGAGTTTTGAGTTTCATGTTAGTAAAAACAATGCCTTGTTCGAGATGTGAGATAAGTGTTTATGTCCAGATCCCTGACCGCCTAGGCGCGTCGTGTTCTGTAAATACTGTATTATTTATTACGGTAATGAGAATATTGTTCTACTTAGCATGAAATTTAACTATCTAACCAAAAAGCACTGGCAGCATGTTCTTGATTACATGGGCAAATGACGTGCACCGGTAGACATCGGAAGGTATATAAAGCGCAGACAACCCGAGCTTCGCTTAATGACAATACCGACTGGCCACTTTGCCACAATAACAATCTCTATGACCAGAAAGCCGACTATCAATTACTTAATATAATTATTAACTCAATGTGCATATCGATAAGTCAAATTCCAGATCTGGAGTGAGACACGGGCCGTCCTCTGTGATTATAATTTCCTTGGGTATCAGTTATCAGGATCATGGCTTCCCTTTGTTCGCTGCAAGGTAGGCACCAGGTATGTCAGTGACAGAAAGTCTGCTGCCTATTCCATACGCAGCTTCTTGAAATGAATTGGCCACCGGCTTGAAAATCTGGTTTCTGAACACGCAAACTGATTGTAAAAATAGACAATTTCTGTCCGCATCCTACCCATGTAAAACCTCCCAACGACAACACTTTTCTATCTTGTTCTGACAACAGTCAGAGACCCTGACTTCCTTCCACAAAAGCTGAAGCTATCCGAGGCTGACCCAAACCTCATTATGACTACAGCATCTGTTGAGAAGCCCAAGTCAGGGGCCGGAGCCGACATCATCAAGGTGGCGCAACAACTCCAGCATCTGGCCCATTTATTCTCGCAAGGGCACCCAATTCCGGGTATTAGCTTAACAGCTGATGATCTCAAAAAGGCGCGAGTCCTCAGCCCCGTCACCAACATCACATCCCACCGCCG
Organism: Fusarium denticulatum; assembly: GCA_013396175.1. Taxonomy (NCBI): domain Eukaryota; kingdom Fungi; phylum Ascomycota; class Sordariomycetes; order Hypocreales; family Nectriaceae; genus Fusarium; species Fusarium denticulatum. The sequence continues at coordinate 327,629 of JAAOAK010000018.1, read as the reverse complement.
ACACTCAGACTTGGGGTTTCCTCGTGAATGGGTTGAAGATGATGGTGCCCTAGCCATTGCACTTCGCGACTGGAGACGGGATATCGACCCGAAGCAACTGAGCAGTACACCCCCGGTGGATAAGAAGCCTGTGCAGACCACACACACTCCGATTGAGGCTGACATCGCAGAGGCTGATATTGAGTCTTATGCAAATCTGTCATTCTTGTCATACTCAATGAAGCGAGAAGCTCACTGGGTTGCGAAGATGAAAGAGCTTGAGAAGAAGCTCCGACAGACAGAGCAAGAAAAAGAGACTATTGTCCGGGAGAATGTCAAGCTTCAGCGAGATGTGGAAGCGCATCAGCGCCAGTCGGAGTCTTTTCACCGTGCCCTTTTTGACCCCAAACGCAAAATCCACGAGGATAACCTGAAGGCGAAGGTAACGCTCAACGCCAACATTCACCAACTTCAAAGTTCACTTACTGTAGTGAACAGTAAGAATGAGTCCCTCGTGGAGGAGAACACGGTCTTGAAGTCATGTAACAAGGATCTCGTTACGGAGAACGAAGAGCTTGCTAAGACGAATAAGGAGTTGGAGTTGTGTAGCAAGACCCTCGTTTCTGAGAACGAAGAACTTGTTAGGAAGACTGAGAAGTTGGAGTTGAGTAATTTTGATCTTCTTACTGAGAATGCAGCCCTTGATGCGGAAATCAAGGACCTGGATTCAGATAACGAAACTCTTATTACTATGGCTCAGAAGCTCCTGGATAAACATGCACTTTCGAGAGAGGCTATGAAGAAGCGTGAGGATACTCTCATTGCGGAGAACCAGGCCTTGAAGAGCAAAAGCAAAGCTCTCGTGAAGGCAACTGCAGCCATGAAAATTGACAACAAGCGCTGCACCGCCCAGGTCAAGGACCTAGATAGCAGTAAGGATTCCCTAGCTGCTCACAACAATGACCCTTCGATTCGGAATGCAGCTCTTGGTGACAAGAGCAAACGACTTGAAGAGACCCTTAAGGTTGATATAGATGCGAAATGTTCGCTAGGTGGTCAGTGAGCCGGAAATGACAGGCATCATTTCAATCAGAGGGTCGGATTCGAGTGAGTCAGTTTTTTATTTTTGGTTCCGGGGTTTTGTTTTATGAGGAGTTTGGGATATCTATGGTTGTGTTTTGGGACAAGTGGTGCGGTTGATGACCCCGTGATGATGGACGATAATGAGTCACATTGATGAGACTCATGAAGTCGGTAGTGATTGTAATCTAGAGCATATTCTCTTTAATAAATAACTTATTGAAAACTATTCTTAATCCATTTCGATAAAGCCAATTCCATTCATTAAAGAGAATGAGTTCTCATATTCTCAGCGTTGTAATGTTGATGAAATTTCATGCAGCCAGGGTAGGTAAGTCGCGCTATGATGATAATTCCAATGTGATGATTGTCTTATCGTTATCGGTGAATAAGATGAGATTGGCGTTGTTCGAGAAACGTCACGTGAGCTAACAAGCAGAATGTTCAGCTAAGAATAAGCTAAGATAAACCTAAGATGCAAATGAGATAAGATAAGATAAGCCGGAGATAGGCTAAGATCAAGACTTAGATAAGACTAAGATGAGATCTCTTAAGATGAGCCTAAGATACAACTAAGTGACTCAACGCGCCCGCCGTCGTCAATCAATCGAGAGCGAAATAGGTAGCTATAACCATCAATCGCTCTTTATACATACTCTACCTATACATGGTATGCAACAAGCTTTTATTTGAGACTCACTAAAGCGACTTTGGCATCTCAAGTAATAACTTTATCAGCGCTTAATGAAGATTGATAAACCCTCTCCATAAGTTATGTCTCAATCCCAAAACCCCTTGCCGCCCCAGGTATTACCAACATTAACTCTTGATGACTCTGTAGTATTAACCTCATCCACATGATTGACTGTACTAACCCGCATCCCTTGTAAATTTGAGAATGACTCTGTTACAAATGAGTTCCCGATGTTGACCATACCTGGTCCTGTGATCTTTCCAGCAGTGTTTTTGCCAGCGATTTCTATGATCTTATCCTTGGAGGCATCAGATAACAAAGGGTCTAAACCTTCAGCGGCATCATGGATCACTTCCAACTCCTGCTCATGATTTACCTCCTCAATCTCCATCTCGACTAATTGACTTGTGACCTGTGGGGTGCCACGAAAGACCTTCTCCAAGTCTTCAATTGACGCGATAATGTCATCAATCATTCTTCCCATATAGCTCTTGTCGTAGAGTGCCCAGCCTGTCTTTTTCATCAATCCCAGACTCTTATACCGCTGTTTAGTAAACACGTCAAAATGACTATGCACGCGCTGCGAAACAGCACCAAGATCTGCTTCCGTGCAAATACTCAGGCTCTGCTCTTCCGTCCTGGGTTTGTAGCGTCTGGATACCTTGTACGCGGCCTCGAATCTGGCCACTATTTCTTCTAGAATGCCTTGAGCGAGAACAACCGTGGGATCGGCTGGCTGGGTGAGACTAAATCGTTGATCATTGTTGATGTTGATTGATGCTCCCCATCTTGCTAGCCGGGATTTGGCGACGTCGAGCCGGAGTTGATAGCGCGAGAAGTCTTGGCCGAAATGTTTGGCGATCTGGATGTAGTTGAAACAATCGACGCAGTTATTGAATAGACCGGCGATGCTTATGGCGCCAGCGACAGTGCCAAATATCTCAGCCATGATCTCTTTTATAACTCAATGTTATCGATTGAAGAGATCGACCACTTTCGTGAGTTATTTTCAACCCAAGCTGTTGGTTGTTGGTTCAGGGTGGGGCATCCTCGGCCACGCAGATTAAAGGCAGACACCTTCAAATCTCTTGCGATTGGACATATCCTTGTTGCCTCTTCTCTCCCCCTCTTTCAACCCTCGCGTGACTTTCTGCCTCAATCTCTCTTTCACCCGCCTCGCTGAGATTGACCATGCTATTTGAATCACCGGTGTCACAATGGAGGATCTAACCTCCAGCACTGTGCAGTCTCTGAATGCATCTGGCTCTTCCAAAGTTCACGTTGGCAATAGCTACAACATAACGCACCACCATGGCAGAGGCTCCGAGGACGATGGAGCGAAGAAATACCTGGACGCACTGCGCTCGACCGATCCCCGTGATGACAAAGCCAGGATCGAACAGACTAATGGCGGTTTGTTGAAGGATTCGTACGTTTGGATCCTTGACAGCCCCGAGTTCATTACATGGCGCGACGAAAGCAAGACTGGGCGGCTTTTGTGGATCAGAGGAGACCCTGGTAAAGGAAAAACAATGCTACTGTGCGGTCTTGTCAACGAGCTGCAGCCTTTGACGAGGCTAGACGGCTCTCAGAACAACAAGACAATATCCTATTTCTTCTGTCAAGCTACAAACTCTGGTCTGAACAACTAAACAGCAATATTGAAGGGTCTCATCTACCTGTTGGTCATTCAACACCCAACTGCTGTGTCTCATCTGGATGACAAGCAAGACAAAGGCCACTGGAACTACAAGGTGTCCCTTGAAAGCACTTTCCGCAAAATATTGGACGATCCAGGTCTTGGCGAGACATACCTACTTGTAGATGCCCTGGATGAGTGCGTCGAGGACCTTCCCCTCCTCTTGGCACTGATATCCAGCACATCTTCACGAGCCAAGTGGATTGCCACCAGCCGCAATCGCTGCGAGATTGAAGAGCTTTTTGGAGAGGCATCATCAAAACTAGCACTGTCTTTGGAACTCCACGAAGGGTCTGTTTCTAGAGCTGTCGACAGTTACATCAAATACCGAACGCGCCAGTTGGCTGAGAGGAAGAAACTCAAGAAAAGTACATTACAGCAAATCCTGGATCACCTATCTCAGCACGCCCATGGCACCTTTCTCTGGGTGGCCTTAGTATGCCAACGACTAGGGAGATGCCGAGCTTGGGAGATTCCCAATCAATTATCACAATTTCCCCAGGGCCTCAACCAGCTCTATGCGAAGATGATGGACCAAATTCACAAGTCCGACAGTTGCGATCTCTACATTAGAATTCTTGCTGTAGCATCAACGGTCTTCCGCCCTCTCACCTTTGCAGAGCTCATAGCTATGGAGGACCTACAAATGGATGAAGAACTAGTTCCTGATCTTATAGTGGAATGTGGTTCATTTCTGACGACAAAGGGGAGTTCTGTCGTTTTCATCCACCAGTCTGCCAAAGATTTTCTGCTCAAGGATTCAAGCGCATTACTCTTTCAATCTGGACTTGTGCATTATCAATACGACCTCTTCCAAAGGTGTATCGCTATGCTGCAAAGCCTCCAACAGGACATCTATGGCTTGGTGCATCCTGGAGTCTCATTAAAAGAAGCTCTTCGGAATTGCCCGAATCCGGATCCATTAGAGAACATTAAATATTCTTGTGTTTTTTGGGCTGATCATATGCAAGAGGCGTATAAGCTCTCCATTCAGGCCGAGGAGAACAGCGATATCTCCGGTATGGATACTGTTCATGATTTCATTAATGAAAAGTTTTTGTTTTGGTTAGAAGCCCTTGTTTTATGTCAAAACCTACCCGCAGCACTGAAAGCTTTGGTATTTCTGCGGGATTTACCAGTTGTATGTTTCAAATTCTCCCACTTGACGCGAGTTACCCTGACTAATCGATTTTAATAGCTCGGGCAAGGAAGCTACAAGGCCCTGATCAAGGATGCCCTCAGATTCTCACACCATTACGGTTCTATAATTGAAAACTACCCACTCCAGATTTACGCCTCCGGTTTGCTCTTCAGCCCGGACGATAGCCTTATCCGCCGTCAATTCAAACAGTACACCTCGAAGATCTTCTCTCAAAGTCCAAAAGTCGACGAGAAGTGGTGCGCAATTCAGAGCACTTATGAAAGCGTCCATCATGGCTTTTATATTGAGGCTATGAGCTTCGCGCCTTCAAGTCAAATGCTAGTTGTAATCACAGACACAGTATTGACCAGATGGCACATCAGCCAACAGTCTGTACCTGACGTCATGGAAAGGGATGATAGGCATGTAATAATTGCATCATCGTCAGATGGGAAATGGCTAGCAATTATCGCTTCCGAGCTGGGTTATGACTGCGACACAGAGCAGCCACCGGCTCAATGTGAAATTCAAATTCACGACTGGACTCTGAATAGGATCACCTGGCGTCAAGAGCTTGAAGACACTGAAGCTCTAGGTATGGCGATCTCACCTGACAATAAGCACGTGCTAGTGTGCTACAGGTCCATGTTGGTGATCTATGATATTGGCGGTGGAATTCGTCAACGGTGCCCCTTTGAGAATAGATTGCCCTCTGTTCACCTCAATTTTCTCTTCTCCTTCTCCTTCTCATCAGATTGTTCCTGGGTATCGTTTCACAGGTGCAATACGAGCGAAATTTGGGTTCTTAATTTAAGAACAGGCAAGCAGTACGACAATACCAACTGGAAAGATGATTTCCCCATACGTGACACGAACTTCATCCCCAACACACATTTGCTCATGCTTTGCGATAGTAGAGACAACATTCATCTCTGGAATGTTGTTGAGCAAAAGTGTGAAGTGTGGTGTCACATTGAGTACTCTTTCTCTCGTTTCGCAATCTCACACTCTGGGTCTTGGATGCTTCTAAGTGGAGAAGATGGACTCATCATATGTGATCGTGCTTCCCGCCGTGTACGGCGGGTAACTAGCCTACCATGGCCACCAGGTGAGCAAGGGATTGCGATTTCATACGATGATCAGACAATTGCATGTGGGTTTATGACCGGGTTATGGATCTTGGATGTTAATGCCCTTTTGGCGGATGAGCGACCTACAACACGAAATACTCACGAGATATTCCACATCTCTGATAATGGGCAATTGATAGCTTACGATCTCGGTCGCTATATTGAAGTATGGGACGCAGTGACAAGCGTTATGCTATGCACGTTAGCCTTAGACGATGTCAATCATGGAAGCACCCGGACTATGGCATTCGCACCCAAGGATCGCTACCTGCTATGCTTGTTAGCCTTTGACAGTATCTGGAGGACTATCAAATTCTCAGCCAGAGGATTCCACATGACGCTCGACTGCCGGAATCCAATCCTTGGGTGGGATTTGGCCGATGAGAGCTCGCAAAGAGTCCTAGATCGGTTTGTCAGCGGACCTATTGCAGTCTCTGACAAAGGATATGAAGGCGACCGGTGGGCAGCTGCGTGTCTGTCTAGTCTCGGCGTTTCTGTATGGAATTTCACAAACGTGGAAGAGAAGAGGACGCTTAGAAGCCCGAACAGTCAATCACGGGAGGCTGCCTCAATAGCTTTTGCCGGCAATCAACTAGGAATTCTATGGAACTCTGAGAAAGGCTTACCAGATACTCCTCTATTTCTTCTCTACGACGTTAGCACCGGCCAACAGCTTTATGGTATCGATTTTATGGAGTATTATGACGGCAAAGGGTTGTCTTTGTTCAAGGAGCCAAAACTTCAATTGTCCCTGCGTGGGGCTTGGGTTTTGATTCATCCTGGCCCATACTGCTCATTATTCCTCTGGAATGTGAGCACGGGCGGTAAAGTCATCGAAGTTGACCATGACTTCCATCGCTTCTTTCTTATTGACGACTCAACAGTGTCTACTGATCGAGGAATCTTTCACATGAGCTGCATAGAGTCTATTTTGAGTGAAACTTTTGAGATAAATACCGTGAACAGGTTTAGAACAGTCAGGATGAGTCAAAAAGATTCAATGACTATACGCATGACTTACAGCAAATATAGCAACGATTTTGAGTGGATAGAGTTTGACAGGAAGCCGCTATTATGGAGACCTCCACAGCACCGACAGGTAATTATAGCAATAGGCCAGGAATATGTTATGTTTGAGTCTTCTAAAGGTGTTGACTTTATTCGGTTTGCAAAGGATGCAGATAAATTACTACACCAAGCACAACAGAACTTGAAAGCGAATTGCAGCAAAGAGGACGAGAATGTCACCTGCTGTTGTAGTCCTATGTCAACAACAGTCACCTCGTGCTGTTTAAGGAAACTAGTGCTATAGAAAAGCCCAATGGAATATTCACGATAACTAGGCATCTTGAAAAAGACGTTCAGTTTTCCAACTGATCTTGTTAACGGTCTACTGGGGATGTATAAGGAACACGAAATGTGCACTTCCGCGAAAAGAGTCTCGCGAAAGCAAATAGGTCCCTTAGTCTCAGCTCCGGAAGAAAACAAAGGACGAACCATTATTTCAGCCAAGAATAAATAGGATTGACGAGTAACCGATGAGGTTCCATGTAATTGCATTTCATGAATAAAAGGTGATTTCGACGAATATAGAGACTTCTAAAACGAAATCGAAGCAAACGACTTTGTCGCGGCTTTCGGATAATTATGGTAGCTTTTGGGTAGAGAAATGGTTGTCTGACGGCTGGTCTAGGGTGGTTAGCGCGTCGGTGTGGGTAGCGTAATCGTTCCCACCAAGTGATGAGGAACAACAGCCTCAGCACTTGTTGAGACTGTCGATGTCGCACTATTGATGAGATACAATCTCACGAAATTTATTTCTTGATTCTTTAGTCGAAGTTTCAAGAGAATCTAAGTGATGCTGAGTGGTAAACGGCCTGCTAAGTCGGTCATTGTGCCGAACCGTGAGGTGACCAGAGAGCAACTGTGATGGAACTTTTTGGAAGTCAGGAGTCTTAAGGGACAGGAAGATATGGGGGCTTTTGCGAAGGCAAGGCAGAATGCTGAAAACGATGAATACAAGAACGCAGACGAGACGCGACCTGCCAAGCGCGCTGAGCCACGTGAGTGCATCTGTCGTTTGGTTTCGCCACGTGGACTCGGCATCGATTTGCCGGCTTGGCCGATGAACGGGTTTGAGGCTGAATGGCTTGGATGATTGAAGGCACATTGGATGAATGACTAGACTGTTGGCTGATGTCCATTTGTTTTAAGCAGAACTGGCAGAATGCGAGACACAGCTACATTGCGCTTGGCGTTGAGGGTTCAGTAAATTTGCCATCTTGATCAAGTTGAACATATGAGTTCACCATGACTGTCTTTGTGAACATGAACAATGGTCCAGACTGTTCGCTGACAGCTGTGTTTGTTCCCGTGCTCCGAGGCGAAAAATCGACGCTAACCTGCCAGGATGATGATCTGATGCAACCCTGGGATCTCTGCAGGCTGTTAAGGAGGGGAGGCAGGCAAGAAAACCGAGGACCTTATCTTAAACGCTAAAAAAAAGCCAAGGTAAGTTTAGTTTAATTCAATAGAGCTGTAGACCACTTTATTCTGGCACCCTAATCACCCTGATTCCCGGTGGACTGTCCGCTCACCTCACGTCGCTGATGCCAAGTTACGAGAGATTTGCAATGGGCATGCGACGGAAAAGGTTCCCGCTTATTGCTCTTGAGTCTAGCTTACAGAGACGCACAAATAAATAATTGAGGTTCTGAGTTCTGGAAGGGCCGAATGCGACATCAAGTCACGTATGGGGTAATACCACAGAATAATCGAGCTGTCATCAATTCGATTTAAAAATGGCATCAAAGTAAGCGACTTACCCGAGGCTACTCGAGAAATACAGTAGTGGGTAAATGAAACAGTGGGCTGATTGGGGAGTCTGGAGTAGCGTGATACGGGTTTGCGGGGGATTTTTCCGTAAAAGTCGAGCGCCACCAGACAAACTCCAACGGGCAGCCGGCCCGTCGAATCATGCGGCTCTAAGAGTTTTCCCTCCCTTCAATGGAGCTAACCCCAGCTGAGGGTCACAACCCCTTGGGGAAAATATCCGCTTATTAGGCTGGTCGGGCAGTTTAGCCTATATTCGCCGGCCGGGGTACTGGGGTAAATTACAGGACCCGGTTAATAGGTTAATTTGCAACGTTAAGTGACAGGGCCATCTCATATTTAATGTCCAGCTTGGCGCCAAGTTGTCTTTTACTCTTTTTGCTATCACACTTGCATTTGTGGCTTTTCCAGAATCCAACCCCAAATTCCATACACAGCTACACTTCCAAAATGGTGGGCTTCGCTGTCGGTACGGCTACGACCAAGCAGGACCTCGCCGTCGCGCAGGCAGAGGCTCCTCAGCTCGCAAAGGTCAAATGGTGGGCTGACCCTGGAATGCGCGTGCTGTACTTTTACGCCGCGATTCTGTGTGTCTGCTCTGCCACGACTGGTTACGATGGGTAAGATAGAGGCCAAGCGATCGCCCAGAAACTTGGCGATGATGGAATCAAGGCTAATGGGGCATCTTTAGATCCATGTTGAACACGTCGCAGGCCATGGACGATTGGCAAGATTACTTTGGTCACCCCACGGGCTCAAAGCTTGGTATCCTGAACTCGATCTACCAGATTGGCAGCATTGCCAGTTTCCCATTCGCGTATGTTACGTTGTTTCTGTCTGCGGGGTGATGGTTGGTGGAAACGAAACAGAACGCTAACTTTGTTGGGTATAGCCCCTTTATGGCTGATCACTTTGGCCGAAAGATTCCTATTGCAACGGGATGCCTTATCATGATTCTCGGCGCTTTCATCTCCGCCTTTACCGATGGCTTTGGCAGTATGCTCTCCGCGAATTCAATTCTGAGCAGTACTAATAAATCTTGCTAGTGTATCTTGGTGGTCGATTCCTTGTCGGATTCGGAAACTCTCTGGCTCAGCTCTCTTGCCCCGTTCTCCTCACTGAGATCTGCCATCCTCAGCACCGTGCCATCGTCTCCGCCATCTACAACTGCTTGTGGAACTTGGGTGCCACTCGTAAGTCAAGTTTTCACAAGCTTACCTCAAACAACCACTGATTTATGTCTCTAGTCTGCGCCTTCATCGGTCTCGGTACGATCAACATTAACAGCAACTGGTCATGGCGATCCATCACCCTCATCCAAGCCGTGCCATCTTTGATCCAAATTTCCTTCATCTGGTGGATCCCCGAGTCCCCGCGTTGGCTCATGGCTCACGAGCGTCACGAGGAAGCCCTTAACATCCTTGCCAAGTACCATGCTAACGGCGATGCCAACAACGCCACCGTGCAGTTTGAGTACACTGAGATCAAGGACACAATCGCGCTCGAGTACCAGGCTCAGAAGAACGGCAGCTACATTGATTTCCTTCGAACCCGCGGTAACCGCTACCGTCTTATGCTCTTGATCTCCCTGGGTATCATCTCGCAGTACTCCGGAAATGCTCTCATCAGCAACTACTCTAACATCATCTACGAGGGTGCCGGTATCAAGGATCAGGCCCAAAAGACCGGACTGAACGCAGGAGAGAACATGCTCAAGCTTTTCGTCGCTATTGGCTGCTCCATGGGAATTGATAAATTCGGTCGTCGTCCTCTCTTCCTTACTGCTACTGTCGGTATGTAGAATCCTCCCCTCACTAGTTGGTTTCTCAAGCTAACTTGCGATTAGGTATGCTGCTGTTCTTCTTGGCCTGGACCATTGTAGCCGCCCGCTTCGAGGCCGGTGGCGAGGTCGAGATCAAGCGTCTTGGATACCCCCAGATCGCCCTCATCTGGCTCTTTGACGTCTGCTACTCCATCGCCTGGTCCGGTCTTATCGTCGCCTACGCCCTGGAGATCTGCCCCTTCAGACTCCGTGCCCGTGGTCTCACTATCATGAACTTCTTCATCCAGGTTGCCCTCACCATTGGCAATCAGACCAACCCCATCGCTCTCGAGAATCTTCCCAACAAGTGGAACTTCTGGTGCTTCTACACTGTAAGTGCCACTTTCCTGAATTTAGCCTCATGTTCAGAGGACTAACATAGAAATAGGTTTGGATCGCTGTTGAGCTCGCTTTTGTGTTCTTCTTCTACGTTGAGACCAAGGGCCCGACTCTGGAGGAGATTGCTAGAATCTTCGATGGTGATGATGCTAATGTCGCTCAAGTCGACCTCAAGGACACTGAGAAGCAGGCTGTTCTTGAGACCACTGAACAGGTGCATCATGAAGAGCGCAGGGACTTGTAAATACCTCTACGCTGGCTATGAACTTGATTATGACCGATGATGTTGACAGTCGGAAAACCTAATAGTTTGATCCCTTCTTGCTAGAAGTCCACAAAATGACCGGACGCTTTACAATATAAAACTTGTTGCTGAATCTACATGCGAGCCTGAACCTTGATTTTGACCCAGCCCCGGCAACTATCGCTGCCATCAATATTGCGACTCTATCTTAGCCAGCTAATAGCCTCTTCTGACCCCATCTTCTCCTTTAGATAATGAAGTAGCATGTATGACTTTAGAAGCCACTACTTTCTGTACCTTCTCCAAGGAGGATATATACACGCCAATGGTCTTCAGATGTCAATAAGTATAACGCGTCCTATGTTGAGGCAAAATTCATTGCCGCCTGTTCCTTGTCGTATTCGGCCCGGTCCTAGAAGATACCTGGTAATTGCAAGTAGAGAGATATATATTTGCCTCTCGTACAATATTAGCATCTCTTTTATCATATAGATACCCACCCAGACCGGCATTGCCATAACAGACGTTTTGCCTAAAGAACATAAAGACAATGGGAGGCAAGAAAACCCAGACCTCTGACCTGAATAATAAACAGATTTAGGTACAGTTAGGTTCCTTTAATAAGACTTGAGATAACTTTGTTCTGGCGCCTTGATTTAATATCGGAAGTCATCCTACACCCTGAGGTGAGGTAACTTAGGCTGGCTTATCGGGGATGACCATGTAGGCTATTGCTGATCTTGCTGCAGGCTGACCATTCATCACAAACGCCACCTCCAATCATATCACTGATAAACATCCATACTGACATGCAAGTTTCAGCTGCCAAGGACCTTTCTGCCTACTAATTGCGGCGCTTATTTCCCTTCGCTCGGGCGATAATAACCTTCCCCGCACCTCAACTTCCCAACATCAATCACTTCGGTCTAATTCTTCACTAAACTTGAAAGAGACATTAAACCATCAGGTTACCACAATGAAGCAGCTTTCGAAGCTCAAGAAGAAACTGACGTCCTCGGGCTCAGCTAATGAACAATCGTCTCGGCCAGCGTCCGTGCCCTCAGCAGCTTCTACCAGCCAGATCACGACTCCGTCATCTCATCACTCTACTGGCACTTTTTTGAGTGTACCAGTCGAGAGCTCCTCTGCTACTGCACTACCATCCACAGCAACAACTGAGCCAGCAACAGTCTCTTCGCGTTCACCCGAGCCCCAAAACGCTATCACAAGTATACCCGAACGACTCTGGAACAGGGCCGACGACATTCTCGAAGAAAAAGAACTCGAAATCGTCAAAAGCTATCAGGAGATCCTGAACCTTGTGCAACTTGAGTTGGATGATACAGCGGCTCCCGAGGAGCTGCAGCATCTGGAGCATTGTAAGACTAACAAGTCACGCCACATGTGGAGATTGGTTTGTTCCGGCCTTGAGAAGTCTAAGCGGCAGACCAAACTCAAGGAGAGTGTATCAAATATCATCGAAACTATCGATAATCTCAAAGGAATAGTAGATAAGGCAGTGAAATATTCTTCTGAGGCCGCAATTGCGTGGGCGGGTGTCACCCTTGGCCTGGAGGTATGTCTGACGCACGGTATGGAATTTCTCTATGAAGAAGGATTAACATGACCTCAGATCCTTTCAAATCCAATGAAGGAACCAGGGCTGAATCGAAAAGGCATCACCTATGTCGTATCACGAATGGAGTGGTATTGGAACTTGGCTGAGTTGGTCCTCCAGGACAGCTCGAGCGTTCCATCTGCCGCGATGAGAAACAACTTGGAAACTCAGATCATGGAGTTCTACAAAAAGCTTCTCCTGTTTCAGATGCGAAGTGCTTGTCTCTATTACCGCAGCTGGGCAGTTGTCATTCTAAGAGATGCAATTAAGCTTGATGATTGGTCTGGGGAGCTCAACAGTATCAAGGATGCAGAAAGTCTCATTCGCAAGGATATAGAACAGTACGGCAACCAGGATATCAGGCTGAAGCTCCGCACGATCGAGATAACTGTAGTACGACAAGCTGATTCGCTGGAGACTATCTGCATGATCTTGAGAGAAGAGGCTCGATTGAAGCAAAAGAATGAGTAAGATGACAAAGACAAGGACTGTCTCGCTGCCCTATTGATCACAGACCCTCGCATGGACAAGAGGAGGATCCAAAGTCAAAAGGGCGATCCACTCAAGGAATCATATGAATGGATACTGGAGAGCAACGCCTACCAGACATTCATGAATGACGCATCAGCTCGGGTTCTGTGGATCAATGGACCGCCTGGAAAAGGTAAAACAATGCTCCTTTGTGGGATTATTGATGAGCTCCAACAGAGTTTTAGGCCTATCTCGTTCTTCCTCTGTCAAGCAAACTTCAAAGAGGAGGAATTATCCAGTGACATCGCCGTTATGAGAGGCTTGATTTATGTTCTCCTTGAACACCAACCTTCACTCATTTCAGCTATTCGCCCAAGTTATGACAAGCAAAAAGATAGACTTTTCAACAGTATCAACAGCAGTGAGCTTCTGGGGGATATTCTAACCACGATGCTTCAAGACCCTAGTCTACATGACGCAGTCTTGCTCGTGGACGCTCTAGACGAGTGTAAGATTAACAGACCGAAGCTTATAAGTCTCGTCGTGAGGCTATCTAAGTCCTGTAACACCAAATGGATTGTGTCAAGCCGCGACTGGCCTGAGATCCGACAGGAGCTTTCAGATGCAACGGAGTTGATCTCGCTCGACCTTGAAAAAGAACATGAGGCGGTCTCTCAAGCTGTCAAATCATATATCAACAAGAGGGTTGATGATCTCGCGAAGACGAAGTGGAAGAATGACTTGGAGCTGAAAGAGAAGGTCTTCGATTATATGCAATCACATGCCGATGATACGTTTCTTTGGGTAGCATTGGTGTGCGAGAGACTTGCAAACTCCGGTATCGGAAAGCGTTTGGTCATGGAGGAGCTAGTGAAGTTCCCGACAAGCCTTGGGGCTCTTTATCAAGCTATGATGGATCGAATCACAGATTCATCCGAAGCGGATCGACTCAAACAGATCCTGGCCTTGGTTTGTCTTGTTTACCGCCCCCTCACGTCCGCCGAGGTACCGACGCTTGTTGAGTCTATGGATGATTACGATGAAGAAGATGTAAAAGACGCAATAGCCTCCTGTGGTTCCTTCTTGACACTACAGGATGGAGAGATATTCTTTGTGCATCAATCAGCCAAGGAGTTTCTTCTTGATCAAGGCCACGAGAGTATTTTTCCATGCGGAGAAAGCCATCAGCATGCACAAATCTTCTCTCGATCGGTCGAGGCCATGGAGAAAACCCTTCGACAGGATATCTACGAACTTGAATCGCCCGGCACCCTCAACCCGGTTGAAGTTCCAAGTCCTGATCCGTTGGCTTGTATCAAGTATTCATGCGTATTTGGGCACAACATCTTTGCAAATCGGATCCTGTCAAGGAATCAAGTTTCTCAAACCTCAAAAGAGTTTTGCATTTCCTCCAGACGAGATTTACATCCTGGCTTGAGGCACTAAGCCTGATGAAGGAACTTTCTACAGCAATCAGGAGCATTATGGCTTTAGAAGCTATACTGGTAAGTATATCTAGGTGCGGTAAATATATCAATGACTGACTTTTGAATAGGCGAACGTAGAAGTGCAGGAGCTTACTCATTTCACCCATGATGCTCATCGGTTTATTAGCCGCCATAAGCCAGCTATCGAAATGGCTCCGCTTCAGGTATACGCATGGGCCCTCATTTTCAGCCCCCAGTGCAGTATCATTCGCCAACAGTTCTCCGCCCAGATGCCTGGGTGGACCATCGTGAAGCCAGAGATGGAGAGTCAATGGGATACTCACACACAAACGATTTATACTCTCCCCCCGCGTACAGCATGCCAGTTACTCTCCTGATGGCCGCTACCTAGCCGTTTGCCGTCCTTTTTCTTTTCAGATATATAAAACAGTCTCAGGTGATTTGATTTATCAAAAGAAGTGTGGGACGTTTTGTTCCTCGATAACATATTCCCCAGATGGGCTCTGGCTATGCTATACAACTTACGAAAGAATTTTTATTCTTTATGCAACCACGTTTAGGCTCAAACGGGAACTGGAGCTCAATGCTCACCGATGCCTGTTTTTGCCAGACGGCAACAATATCATACTTACGTCTGGTGAACATATTGCCGTGTTCAACTGGAGGTCAGGGGAACGTGTCTCAACCCTCGATCAGATTATCAAATACGAGGGGAATGTGGCATTATTATCCTCAACTGATATCGTGGCGATCTCGCCAGGTATAACAGTGGCTAAGATATGGGATTTATCCACCGGCGACTGCAAACATGCCTTTGATTGGGATGGTGCAGCGATCGATTTAGTGGCTTGCTCGTTAGATGGACATTGGGTAGCAGCAGCGTCAGGCTATGATGTTCGACTCTGGTGCCTGGATGATACGCAGGGCTGGATTTATAGGCACGACTTGAGCCATGAGTATAGTGTGAACTGTCTCACGTTCTCAGCCGATAGCCGTGCATTTATCTCAGGCTCACTTGACAATCTTATGAGAGTATGGGATGAGACAGGAGCCTGTGCTGAGGTACTCAAGGGGCACACCCAGCCGATCAGGTTTTTATCAGTGTATGGGGATCAGTTAGCTTCTATAAGCGAGGATGGAACCATTATGCTTTGGGACTTGTCTGATATTCTTTCAGACCTAGGCAAGCAAAGACGACGGCCATCGGCACAGACATCCAATTCCTTGTTTCAAGAATCAGAGCAAAGTGCAGGTTTGAATGAAGATCTTCGGATTGATAGCTTATTGTTCTCTCGTACTGGCAGTATGCTAGGACCTCTGTCATACGGAGAGACGCATATCTGGGATGCGATGACAGATACCTGCACAAACATCCTTTTTTCAGGTGGCCCTTCAGGCCCTGACGAGGTAGGATTTAGCCCCGATGACAGACTAGTGGCTATGAAGGACTTGGATGGCAAGCTCGGCGTTTGGGACACAAATCTTATGACGCAGATTCATTCTTTCGATTCAAAAGGCTACGGGTATGTAGCCATATCTGCCAATGGAAGGCGCGTGGCATTATTGTCTGACTCCAGCGCCGCCAATGAACAACCGATGTGGGTATTAGAAATGGGGGATTTGATCCAAGATCCTGAAACGCCAGCCCATCTTACCTCCGAAATTCTGCAAATTTACAACACACCGAAGAGTGGCCAAGTTTTATTTTCAGAAGATTGGAAGTTCCTGGTTGTATGCCGACTCTATGGCCAGCTAGAGGTTCTGCATCAGAAGTCGGGATGCTGGGTCAATGAACAACTTACAGGTTCGGCTTCCTATTTATCCAAGGAAATTCCTTTGGCATTCTCCCGAGAAAATGAACGGCTCTTGACATACGACCAGCGCCTGGGCTTTGCTATCAGAAAGATGACTAGCCCTTACGTTACGAAAGAATTTGGATCTCTTCAAGCAAAGGCTCCACCGTACAACAACGCGAAACTTGAGAAACCCTTTTTGAGAATACCGACTTGGTATGGCTTGCTGGAAGTTGGCGAACCTAGCGACTTCAAAGGCACAAGACGTGTTGGACGGGGTTTATCCATCGAATTGGATTGGATTATGCGGGAGGACGAACAAATGCTATGGATACCTGCTGATTATCGCCGGATCGCGTTGGATGTTAATGCTTCGCGAGTAGCCTTTGTTTGCCCTTCCGGCCAGATAAAGATCATGAGGTTCCAATAAAACCTGATGCCAAAAGATCACGATATTAGCAGTCTTGGTGGCTATATATTCTTGATATAAATGCGTCTTTCCGTCTCTGTGATGATCATATTCGAGTGTTGGACAACCCCTTACGTCGAGCTGTCCCATTGATTCCTGCCAGGTTCAACCGAGATATGGATGGCTGCTCAATTACCTACGTCGGTCTATATGTAAATCCCGCTTATGTAGGTCTCTAAAAAAGTGGCCTTTCCGATATGCTATCTTTGACTGGACTTGGTGATCAGAACTATCAATACAGGCAAAAGACACCTGGTTGATCTTTGCCTTGCACTTAACCCACTCCGCAAGTGCCCATTAATAGCAGTGTTGTAAATGTCGAAGATCCACCATGACTCTTTCTCCTAGGACGACGCTTTGCGTCTCAATCAAGACAGCATCTATCGACCATAATGATGAATCTGAAAGGAATGCTGTGTGATATCCAGCTTTCCTCCCGGTAGCATCATGCGAAACGACCAACCCTGAGAATGGTATATATCTGCCGCTATCCTCTGAAGCCAAGCAGTAGGTACAACAGAGATCTAGAATTCGCACTTCTCACATGCCAGGATCTTCAGCCCCGTTGCCCATGATCGATGAGCCTCGTCCTCCCCGCCAATCGATAGCTGTGCGTGAGCCAAGGACAAATGGCACACAGCGGGTGTGAGCCCACGAGATGAGTCCAGAGCATTCATGTGGCTAACCTGTTCTAGCGCAAATATCCAGCGCCGAATGCTCTCACCCGGGTCTACCCTCATATGTGCTATGCGAGCTGATGTTAGTAGAGTCCTTATATATAGCTGTTGGTCGTTGATGTCTTCTGGACTGGGAGGCAGATCGCTGAGTAACTCCTCCAGTGCTGACTCTGCGGCATTTAATCGTTTCAGATCGATCTTTGCCTCTACCAGTGCCAGAGTTAGCCTTCGGAACCCGCGACGGAAGCGATCACTTGGATTGACTTGCTCAAGTTCAGGTTCTAGTATCTCCTTGGCTCTGTCACAATTTCCCGTCTCTCAATACACATCAGCTAATCTCCCAAGCAAGACTCGACGTGAGTTTAAAGGAATTGGTTTCATCGGACCTAATGACAGAAACTGCTCCAAAGACCCCCTGGCTACGTCAAACTCACCTATGGACTGGAAATATCGAGCAGCTGTGCTCTGCAGCCGAAAGGTTACTTCCATGTCCAAGATTGACAAAGGCTGCTGTGCCTCCCACTTGTGAGCAAACGATGGCACATCAGTGGCGTAGCACCTAATCTTGTTCTCCATCTGGGAAATATGTAGACGGCCTTCCAGTGCATGGTCCCGGCGAGTACTCGGGCGTGGCGCTCGCCACAGAAAGTCGCGTATGTGCGCTTCCGATTTGGCAAGTTCTCCATCAGCACGATGGAGTATGCTGCGGAATAGTACGACCGAAGCGTGGAGATAGTAGGGCATTGACTTTCGTAACAGCAGTTTAGCCTGTTCAACTGCCGCGCGGCGAATTACAGGTGAGTCCCTCTCGCAGAAATACAGGACGGCTTCGATAACGTGAGTCCTCAGGGAAGTTGATATCTTGCATGTTTTCAGAAGCCTTCCAAGTAGTACCCATACTTCTTGTTTTAGTGACGGTGACCTGCGACACCAGTTTCAGTGATGTTCTAGGAAGCCGGGAATTTGTCCTACCAGTCCGTGTTCCCCTCGTAACACAGTGGACAAACAAAACAAATGAGCTTCAGAGCTGTCGTCTCAAGCACTTCTATCGTTTGTGGCATCAAGGCCTCCTTGAGACTCGACATTCGTTCACGACTGAGGGACCAAGCTATGGTATTGTCTTCCTAGATTCGATCGATGATACTCGAACCTGCTATAGCCTCAGAGAGCTTTGCTTCATCGCATAGAAAATCCACAAGGGCTTCAGGGAGGCCAAACTGAGCAGCGCTGGTTTGATCAACCTCGCCGTCGGCATTCCAACGCCGTTATGGCAAGCGAATACTCCTCAACAAGACATCCGGTATGTCGGTACCGCCGAGCGCGTGCATTACAAGGAATAATTGATCTTGAGCAGGAATGAATGAAGTGAACTTGGATCTGTAGGCTAGCTCAATATTACATCATTTGCGCCACGTATAAGATCACTAACCGCATAGCTGGCTAAGGGCCAGGCGCTGTACAAGCCCATTGTATTTCTCAAATGATGGATTGAGGGTTGAAAAATGATGAAAAACTCTTCATCGTCAACACTCAGGTACTTCTCATAACTAGATAACATCAGCACGCTCGGACATTGTATATGGCGACATCACATACGTTGAAGCTGGGACGTCAAGTGGGAGCCAGAAGATTGCCCCCAAGCCACCTAGTCTCCGAGCTATCCGAACATACTTCCTGCCAGGGTTTCTTAGATCTGCGAGATCCCGTACTCCAGGGAACACCGCAGCCACTTGAGGAGGGGCCAGTATTCTAGGACCCAGTTTAGATCGAAGAAATATTACAGCGCAGGCGAGTCGCCGGCGCAGCTCAAGATGAGTACGATCATCCAAACAAGCCCAGAAACCGGTCACACCGTTCTCGAATCTTGAGAACACCCGAGCAACAGGGGCAAGGTCAACCTTGTCTTCCCAGAGGGCCTTCCCGGTTCGTTGGTTTCGTGGGGTGATCTGATACTACAACTGACGACTGAGCGAACTCGCTTGCGCTTCCTCAGGGTATGGATTGTGTTGCAGAGACAGCCGTTCATGGTGCATCGTCGTGTAACCTGCGCGTATTGGTAAAAGGTCGTATGGGAAGATGGTTCAGTACAGATTTGCAGACTTCGAAGTGGATTGTCGTGCCATGAGCGTTTTTCGGATCTGTTCGCTGAGCAGTACAGGACTGTACGCTCTTCGCTGTGGACATTCGAGTCGAACCAATTATCAATCTAGCCTGACATGATCTTATCTGATCTTGTGGATCCTTGTGAAAAAACGGCTCATGCAAATATCCCAGCTAGTCGGCGCCCTCTCCACTCAAGGACAGAGGTTTGTCGAGCAGGGATCAGTAAACAGACTGTTTCTGAGCAGTGAACAATTCACCATCATGAACATGCCCCATAATGACCATAGCAGCCTATCAGGCTTGTGCCGAGCCTAGCTGTCTGGGACCGAAGCCGACGGAACGCCGACGGAGATTGATAACAGCCAAGCTAGCGCGTGCCAAAAATTAAGAACACTCATGACACCCTGTTGGCTAAGATTTTACCCAGTCAGAGGTCGCAGCGACATCGGGGAAATTCGTAGCTCGACTACCACGCACCGTGACCAGGATCACGCGGCGGGGCTCACGCGTAATGCCCGCTTGACCGACAGCTTGGTTAGACTTATCAATCAAAATTTGACGCAATCTTATCAATCAGTGCGAGATCCGTCATTCTTCCTCCATCATACCTCGATCGGCGTTGGCGAAAATGGAGGGAGTTAAACCACCTACCAAGCAGGACAAGAATGAAGAGGCAATGACCAAATACGCCGCTTTCCTATGTGGTCTCATGCTTTTAGTTATCGCCATTCGTTGGCTGCGCAATATTCACATTACATCTCCACATTTGAAATTATCCGCTTCCTCAACGACTTACGGGCGTGAGGCCTGTTTACTTGTCTTTCAGTATGTAAAGGTGTCCGGAGATCCTGATGACAATATGCTCATGCCGTTCGAAGAAGCCTCGAAAGACGTCTACCAGCTTCGTGGTTTAGCCAACCTTCGTTAGGTTTTGTCGCGATGATTGGCATCTATCTTGTCGGTAACATCGCTTTCTGCTCAAATATGCTTGCGATGCCGCAGCTTTTGAACCACTGGGCCTCTAGTTTTGGATGGTACGTTTGGTTAATCACCGCGGTGTTCGATGTGTAACTGACCTATGTTAGGATGTGCGTTGGCAACATGGCACTATGTGTCTTCTTTGGCCTCAAGAACACGCCCTTGGGCCCCTTGGCCTCAGTTTCGCACAGCCAATTAAACATTCTTCATCGCATTGTCGGTTACACAACTGTATTCCTCCTCGTACTTCACGCCCTTGTCTACACCATACACTTTGGCCGTCAAGGTCGTTTAGTGCAGCTATTGAAGAAGGAGGACCTCGAAGGCATGGGGGCCTGTGTTGCGATGCTTGTCCTATTGATGGGAGTGTTTAGACACAAGCACTACGAACTGTTCTATGCTAGCCATATTATGGGCTTCATGGCGGTTGTTCTCTTGGCAGCGCTGCATAGGCCAAATTGGGCGAAGAAGATCCCCACGGTGATGCTCATCATATTCAGCATGTGGACAGTCGACCGACTCATACGGTTGAGCAAGTTATTATACAACCTCGTCAACAACTCGGCGACATTATATCCTCTTCCATACAAAGGAACACGAATAGTGCTCAAGAAACCTGGAATGGAAAACGCCTTACCTGGATCGCACTGCCTCTTATGGGTCCCGAGACTTCGATTGTTTGAGACTCATCCATTTACTATCGTCAGTAACGACGCCTCCGGTCTAGAGCTCGTCGTGAAGTCGCATAAGGGCTTCACCAAAACTGTCGGCAGTTTCGCAACGGTAAATCCCAGAGCTACTCTATCAGCATCTATAGATGGGCCATATGGCTCACTACCAGACATGGGCAACTACGATAAACTAATTCTTATTGCTGGTGGAAGTGGAGCTGCTTTTACCTTTGGCGTCATGAACCGCATCATGATGCAGCGTGAAAAGCTTGCGATCCAGTCTATCGAGTTTGTATGGGCCGTGAGGCACGTGGGTATGTTTATGTCAAGTCCCAACCATCCAAAAAGCGTATCTGATGACTGATGAACTCTAGAGCAATTGAGCTGGTTTCGCCGACATTTGCGCGACATTGCGAATTCTGAATATCCCATCAGCGTCAAGGTCTACGTGACAGGCGCATCTGGCTCAGTGCATGACGAAAGCGGCCCTCTAATATCTCCGTGCGGAGCAGAAAGAGGAATTCTGCTAAGAGATGATGCTTTCGACTATCAAACAATCTCTGATATCGACGATTTATGCGAGTTAACTGGCGATGAGCAGAAATGCAACCCATTGTTTGAGAAGCTAGACGTTAATGAAACAGTTAGAACAGCCATAGAAGCATCGGGAAGTCATGACCGAGTGTTAGTCTTGTCTTGCGGACCCGGGTCGCTCATGGATGCCGTGCAAGACTCGGCAAGTAAATGGCAGAGAAAACGAAATATTAGAATAGACGTCCACTGTGAGGACTTTGGCGGTTGACGGAATTACACTGGATATACTTCGAACACAATTTATCATAACGTGGATATTATTTAAACTGAGTCGCACATCTCCCAATCGGAAAATGACGGTCGCCAGCCCGTCCCACTGTCTTGGAAACTCGCATCCATCGTCCTCGTCACTGCAATCGGCTTCGGGTCGCAATGGAGCTCTGGTGTGACATCTGCCATTAAAAGCACCATCAAGAAAGAACTGCACATCAACAACACCCAATTCTCCGTCCTAGAAGCCAGCGAGGACTTCATGGTTACTGCTTTAATGCTTGTTAGTGGTATCGTAACTGACAGAATTTGTGGAGCCGGTATGTCTGAATCGAAGCATGGGAGAACTTGACGTTGACAAGAAACAAGGGGCGATGTTGTACGGCAATCTCATCTATTCAGTCGGGTCGATCTTGGTGGCTGGAGCAGCCCAGATTCGATCATACAAGTTCATGATGGCTGGCAGAGTCGTGCGCGCTCTCGGTGATATCGCTACCCAAGTCGCCCAATACAAAGTCTTCTGATCATGGTTCGCCCCCGGAAACGAATTCGCCTCAACCTTGGGCTTCGAATTAGGTATCGGTAAGATCGGAGCCTTTGCCGGAAAATCTTCAGCCAACATCATCTCCAAGAGGCTCGGCTTTGCCTGGGTCTTCTGGATTGCGGTATTTATGAACATCTTCACCAATGTTATAACTGGCGTCTTCTACTTCTTCACCAAGGTTGCCAACCGTCGCTATCACGGTATTAACGATCCGGCTACTGGTGAGAAACTTACTGAAAAGACGCGCAAGTTCGAATATCGCAAGATATTGGAACTGCCGTGGACATTCTGGGCTGTCATGGGTTTTTCACTTTTTGAAACGAGCGCTGCTATTGTGTTCCTGCAGAATGCGACAGGACTCGCTGGACAGAGATTCGGCACGGATTCTATTGCAGCTGGGTGGTATAGTTCCGTTTTGCAATATTCAGGTATGCTGTGTTGTTAACGTTCGTCTCACCGAACTAGCTCTGACTGTCGTTTCAGGTTTCTTTGTTGTTCCTTTACTAGGAGTATTCCTCGATCTTTATGGAAGCCGGATTTTCGTCTGTAAGTAGCTGATCAATTCGCATGCCAAGCGAAAGTTGCTGACTGGGTGTGTGTAGTGATATTTTGCGGCATTGGCATGTTTATCTCGATGCTTCTGGTGTGCTTCTCTGGAGCCGTCAAAGGAACAGCCGCATCATTCGGCGTCTTCGCTTTCGCTTACTGCTTCGGTCCTACCACGATTATCGATAGCACGCGTACATCCATGTGGGACAGCACTGTCATTGGCTCTGCCTACGCCATCCAAATCACAATGAACAATGCGTACGATCAACCGCATGACACGTCTCGCTATTTTCACTACTAACACTTAGTTTAAAATGAATATCATTGTCAGAATCATCACCGGAAAGATTCAAGATGCGGATAATAAGTCGTACGATGATGTGACGATCGTCTACGTCGTCCTCGCCGGACTGTCCGTCGTTGTATCACTACTTCTCACGATTGGGGCGTGGAAGTTTGTGGACCTTGGGCACCTTCAATGGTCACGAAAGAAAAGAATTGCACAGGGCTCTTTACTCAACAAGAGAAAGGAGATTTTTACAAAGGAAAACGGTGAGAAAAATAGGCGGGCGTCGCTGGCTTGCTTCGCTACGTTGATTCTGTTGATCATCGGTAGCTGGTGCGGATACTTCTGGGGTGTTGCGACTGGAAATAATGATTGAGATTCTTTCTAACACAACTTTCTAGTTATTAGAGGCACTAATGTTCGCAACCTAAAGCCAAGTTTATAAACAGCAGTCAACTACACAGTTAAACAAACAAGAATGATAAGAGGATCCAAAAGGTTGATTTAGTCGCATCCTTGACAGTGAACTATTTACTGTCGCCAGTAGTGAGACCTTCTCAAGCAGACGTGAAAGTCATGTTGTGCACATGCTCATTTGCATATGCTGGAATGAAATCCGTAGTCCGATACCAACCCGGCTTCTGCATACCATCCGAGATGACCTTTCCATTGATAACCAGGTTTTCGAACGTAACATTGCTGATCGTCCGGTCCTCATCATAACCGACAAAAATGGACATGCTGGCTTTTGTCCCAGTGTACTTCAAGTCACGCACCAACACGTCCTTAATCCCTCGACCTGGCGATGTGTTGTACTTCGCGTTGTACATGACACGGAAGTTGAGCAGTTGACCAACGCGAATATCTTCAACGCGCACGTCATCGATCAAGACGTCTTGGATAAGATTGCCATCTCCTGGATTGAGTGCGATGGTTCCTTGGTAGTCGACCTGTCCCTCTCTTTGGTCGAGAATGTCGATGTTCCGAATGTTTAGGCCTGCGATGGTCTCAGGGTCCTGAGTATTGCCATGGGTTCCAATATTAATCGGATGCGCGACATCAGCCCATAGAATTGAATTCTGAATAGTGATGTTAGTTGAGTTTCCATACCATTCATCCCTATGAGCGTAGACAGCGATGCAGTCATCTGAATTGCGCAAGAAAACGGAATCGATAAGAATATTTTCGCAGCAATACACGTCCATTCCATCTCCCCACTGTACGGCGCTGAAGTCGCGCCAATGACTAAACGTCACGTCTTTTGACTCATACGCTCTAGGTAGGAAGTTGATGCCGACCAGACGCTCGATCAAGACGTTGTTGGATCGGTAGACCTGCAGAGAATTTCCCTTTGGACTGTACAAGAGGCCCCTTCCGCGTATGGCCACATCGGTCGCGTTGGTTACAGTGATATCAGGTGCTGACACCACTGCTCCCCCAGCGACATACAGAGTTTTGCCAGATCCGACCACGAGCGTAGAGTTGAGCTTATGATAGCCAGGACCGTAGTACATGATATCCTTGTCCTCATCGGATGGGACATTGGTGTCAGGGGGATTCGTGAAGATATGCAAAACGTCGAAGATGTCATCGTCGACTTGAACGATGATATCTCGCGGCTCATCCAAGGTGAAGGTGACAACGGAGCCAGACTTCTTTGGGGTCAAGTTGAGAGAGTAAGGCCTGATAACGGCTTTGGAAACTCGATCTTTGAGATATCTGGCCTGAATCTCTACAGTACCATTGAAGTCGAAATATGCGAGAGATGAGTTGTGCTTGATGGAACCACCAGTGGTGAAGTTGACCTCGTTTAGAACAGGTTGATATGTTTCAACCTTTTCCCACTTACCACCTGGGACACGGGCTTTGACATCGAAAGAGGTTGCAATAGGGACACCATCGGGAATAGGCCAAGTCTGGAGAAAGCCTTTGTAGGTCTTTGAACCTTCAGAAATAGTGCTTTGACCAAGGAGGATGAGGCATGCTGATTTGATAGCGGTGCTGAGCCTCATGGTGATGTTTTGTGTATTGCAGCGCAGTAGAAAAAACCCAGTATAGATATGCCGGTAATCCAACTGAGTTGAGTGGACAAGGTTTAGATGACAATGAAGAATTTGTTAAACTCAGACTTGGCTATGTGCGTACTTATGAGTGGGAACTCGACATCACCAAAGAGCTAGAAAAATGAGGAAGTATTCCATTCCGGAGGCTAATCGGCACTGAAATTCCCCGCTTCCCCGGATCTCGAGACCTGAACTAATATTCATTCTGCAGATTGTCATGCTGATCTCGGAGGAACTGCCGATACCTTTCCCGGCTCTTCATCGAGCAACAACCGAATCAGAGCGGTGCAGTGGGTGTTAAAATAAATCTCTAGAAGTACCGCGACCAAGGACTAGAAATGTAGTAAATCTTCCGATAGATTGTCCGTCGATTTGGTCTCAGACGCGGCGGTCTAGATGAGTTAGCAGAGCATGGATTCTTCTATTGGCCCAATTAGTATCAGAGATGATAATGCCAAAGGCAGGCGCCTCTGGGAACTGGAAAGGCTAATTGATACCACCAAGTATAGTGTTCCATTGTCCGAAGCGAAGAAAAGTGATTGGTTGGTTATTGTAGACAAACAGCGGTTGTCGAACCGAGGCGCTTACGAAACATGGCTCATAGCCCGAAAACTAAAGAGTATCTGGAGTATGATCTTTCAACACAGGCATTTCGGACATCCCAATACATATGGTAAGGGCTTTGTAAATGTAGAAGTCAAGCCAACATGCAATATGCCAGATTTTGAATCAGCCCAGTTCTATCCGTCCTAGGGAGATGTTCTACAGTACACTGCAGCGAAGGCTGATACATTTTCAGCTGCCCCAGTACAAGATTTTCGCAGTCACGAATGTGACTTAAGAGGGATCAGCGGACAACTGGATCTATATGATTCAGGAATGACTGACAGTCTGTAGATCACTTTTGCTACACCAATCATATCCGAGTATGTTGCGGCAGTCGATGTCTTAGATGCTGCCGAAGTGAAGGGATGGGATTTTTCTTCAGTGTCTCACAATCGAACTGCCGCGCTGGGGTTTGATCTTACTTTAATGTTCATTCAAGACCTTTCGATATAAACAGCATGGCAGTTAGTGCTGCAAGTCTGACAAATGGTTCTACGTGCTTGGGAGAGTTCTGAAGTGTGAGCATCGGGCTATGATTTCTGATCTTGCGATAAAGTCCGAATGGGCAATAGATTCTAGAGGTGAATCGAGTATGTATACCATAACAGGCTTCACAGCACAGAAATATTGAAAGACAGTCGGCATTTAAGGTCCAAGTCCAACTAGAAACACTGTTGTTCCTGGCTAACTACCGGTAGTGTCTTTAGTCTGTCAGAAGCCTATGACATAGACAGCGGCGCGAAGTCTTCAAAGAGTATCGATAAACATCTTAGTTGCCAAGTTGGAGGATCACATACCAGATGACCAAGTTTTGAGCCTAGCGCAGCGAGTCAAGCTTAATTTCCAGGACGTTACAGGTGCATACCCCAAGACGTCAGTAGATGCCGACGATGTCATGATCCCGTGAGATACCGATTATGAGCCTTAACTTTTCATTCCACAGCTGAAAGTTTAACCACTTCGTTTCCAAGCTCATACATGGTAGCATTATCGAGAATGGCTCATGATATCCGCACTCCACTCTAAGGCTTTTCGAATTGCCATCGACAACTATAAAGCAGCTGTATGTTCCCTCCCATCAACTCAATCACCAGCACTCACAATCAACACTTTACCAACACGTCCTCACAACTCCTATCGAATCAACACAATGAAGGTCTCCACCATGCTCGTTTTCCCCGCCCTTGCTCTCGGAGCTGCCATGCCTAAGCCTCCGGTTTCTTCCATTGACCCTGCCTGTCTTGAGGGTATCACCAGCGTCGCCGACTGCATCAAGAACCTCAAGCCCACCGGCGCCGCTGCTCTTACTGATGTCGCAACCTGGTAAGTTTGATACTTCACAGTTACCGTATATACCATCGACTAATAGGATATAGTCTCGCCGAAATTGTGGCTGGGATCCAAAAGTGTATCCCTGGTGTCCCTGGGGGCTTGCCTTCTGGTCTTCCAGGTCTTCCAACTGGCCTCCCCACTGGTCTGCCTGTTCCCCTGCCCACTCCTCTTCCCGGCGGCCTCCCTGGAAACGGCACCCCTGGAGTTCCTGAGGTCCCTGGTATCCCTGGCCTTCCTTAAGTGCCTTCCAGCATATCAATAGCCCCGCAAACTTTTGTTCACCTGGAAGATCGACTGGCGGTGATTGTTAACGGGACGCCTTAGAAAGGGTGTCTAACATTTGCTTGGATGTTAGTCTTGATTATTGAGGGTTTTGGATAGGAATGAACTTGTTGTGCATACCGTTCTATAGCATCAAACTCTTTGGCTTGGTCTTGTGCAATAAGACTTTCGCAGCATATTTGCAGCATTGATCATGGAAAGGACAGGTGATCTTGGTGAGGGGATGTTTGCGTGATGCTGTACACCAGTAGTCTTCTTTACCGAGATCATTTGCTAGCTAAGCCGCAAGTTGTTATATACATGTTGTCGAACCTGATATTCCACTTCGGCCGCGTACCTCAACTTGAGGATTCTGACAGCGGACTGGATACAGATTACCGTAATTCTGATATCGCAAAATGTAGCTAACTGTGCAATGCACTCTGGCTCACAGCCTGCTTTCGATTACTGTCTTTCAGACAAGTTGAGGCGTCAACAAATACAGTTGCTGTCTGCTGATCTACAACTTACTGAGACTGGCCAGTCCAACTACAAGTTTTTAGGAACCCAGCTCACCCACGCAACCATGTCTAAAACGCCTGCCAGCGATCAAGGTAGTCGATAAGGATCAGTCTTCAACACGCGAAGCATTGAACGGTCTCAAAGATCCTCACTGGCGAGGCGGAAATATTCATGTTGTCCCGTATGGATGCCATCAAATGGCTAACATTGGCTCCACACATAGTTAGCCTATCAACGTTACCCGCTTGACGGTATTTGTAATCCTCCACCTCGGCTTTTTGTTCCGTGATGGACCGTAAATAACTGACTCACTGATCTTTTGAGTTCCTTTCTGTATTCATGGTCAATCGAATTTCTCCCTTTTCTTCTCACAACTCCACTGCATGAACAGCTCGACAGATCACGTTATTGCAGCTATGTCTCACCTTACCTACACTGCCTATGAAGGCTATGGCGAGCGCGCCAAGAAGGACCTTTGGTACAGCCAAGCCGTCCGTGTCGGAGATATCATTGAATGTTCTGGGCAAGGTAGGCTTTCCTCCCAGAAACGCAAGCGAGGCTTCTAAAGTGCGATCAGGGGGCTGGGACCGACAGACGGAGAAGATTGATCCAAATGTCGTGGTACAGATAGAAAAAGCCTTCGACAACGTGGAAGCTGCTTTGAAGGCAGCAGGTAGTCGCGGCTGGGAGGATGTTTTCTTCCTAAGGTCACACCACCTGCCTTGCAACGATGAGGCAATTGAGACAATGGTTCGCTGCCTCAAGAAGTATTGCCCGAATCATCAGCCAACCTGGACAGCTTTGGGGGTTCCCCGCTTGGCTCTGGACGACATGCGAGTTGAAATTGAAGTGCGGGCGCACGTCCCCAAGGACCGAGAAGAGAAGTAAATCTGATGGTTCAGAATACCGCATAGACAGATCTTGAAATCAAGTCTACTGTCACCCAACGTGTGAGCCACCGAACGTTGATTATAAATGCCAGCATGAAAGTCATTTTCAGGTCTCTTGGTCTCCAGGGTCATTGTCGTTGGGCGTATGCGCAGGGGACCATGTGTATGATTGATACTCATTTCGGATAGCGGCTTTCTTAAGAGTTTTAATCCTCGATCTATACGAAGTATCGCGACATGGGTCGGTAAGAGTAGAAGTGTGCTTGTTTCATTACTAATATATCGAATTTTTGCATCCGTTGCTGGATATTTCTGCTATTCGTCAATTCAATTCGTTATCATCATGTCTGGAGCTAATTGTGCTGATCTAGTCCTAAAACGACCTAACCTGGAAGCGCTGCCAATCCAGAGTGCGTCATTATAGTTGAGTTGCGCACCAACAGAGATGTCGAACAAATTTGAGACTGGGAAAAAAATATTGATGAGACCAACTGCTGGAAGCGATAATACCAAGGTCGCACCTCATATCGCAAGGCTGTGATACAGGATCAGCCAAGTACAAAGCCAATGAGTTTGTTGGATCTCTGTGGAATCTGAGATCGTGAGACAACTCTGCTTCCAATGGTTGCTGAAAAGCGACGGCGATTCATTATTCGGTCCTCTGAGTACGTTGGATAGTGAGATATAATCAATCATCAAGCTTGGTGACTTTGACCGCCAAGGACAGAACTCTTGATCAGCCGGGCAAATTATACTCAAGTCCATACTGTCAGTTGTACCTCAGCGAGCATCTAATTGGACCGGTTGCCAATCTCAAATTCTGGGGCTGTGAACATGAATGAGGCGGATATTGCGCTGCGTTCCACTGCGGGGAGCCCGCTCGTGATCTTGCTCTGAGGCGGCCACAAAGAGCCAAGATTGGAGCGCTTCGAGTAGCGCGCTCTAGCGCCTTTCGCAGATCCATCAGTCATACATGCCTAGATAGCGGGGTTCTACGTAATTATCTCGAACATAAATACTCTCCCGCCTTTCTTTTCTCATTCTTTCCATCTCATATACCCCTCAAAACACACAATTTCACAATGTCTCAAGGAAAGACTTTCACTCTCAGCACCGGCGCCAAGATCCCGTAAGTTCACCCGCGAAGATGGTGGATTAGAGTGAGCTAATTGTTTGAAGCCTCCTGGGATACGGCACATGGCAAGCTTCCCCCGGTGAGGTCGGTCAGGGTGTCTACGAGGCCCTCAAGGTTGGATACCGACACTTGGATCTCGCCAAGGTCTACGGAAACCAGCCTGAGATCGCCGAGGCCTTGAAGAAGTCTTTCGCTGAGATCCCTGGCCTCAAGCGAGAGGATGTCTTCATCACCTCCAAGCTCTGGAACTCGCAGCACGACCCTAAGCAGGTTGAGGCTGCTCTGGACGACTGCCTGCAAGAGCTTGGTCTTGAGTACCTTGATCTTTACCTCATCCACTTCCCCGTTTCTTTCAAGAACTCGGGTGCTCCTATTGGTCAGGATTTGTTCCCTCTCACTGGAGGAAACCAGCCCGAAGGTGACGTCGTCATCGATGACAGCATCTCCATCGTCGACACATGGAAGGGTGAGTTTAGCTTATGCAATCTGGCTATTGATGCACTGGGCTAACCTATGCGCTCACAGCCGTGACCGAGCTTCCCAAGTCCAAGGCCCGCGCCGTCGGTGTCTCCAACCATACCAAGGAGCACGTAAGTGATTCCCCTTTGCTACACCGAAAGAAGCAACTGACGAGACCTTTAGATTGAGGCACTTATTAAGGGCACTGGAGTCGTCCCTGCTGTCAACCAGATTGAGCGCCACCCTCTTCTGATCCAGAAGGATCTCATTGACTTCTGCAAAGAGAAGAACATCCACGTCACCGCATACTCTGTAAGTTGCTGCACACCAAACTGACACTTCGAATGCTAATTCATGTACAGGCTTTCGGTAACAACATGGTCAACGCTCCCCTTCTGTTCACCTACCCCGAGGTCAAGGCCGTCGCCGAGCGATTGACCAAGGAGAAGGGTCAGCCCGTCTCTCCCACTCAAGTTCTGTAAGTCACTATCAGGTGTGACATTAGTTTACATCACTAACACGATTAAAGTCTTGCCTGGGCTCAGGTTGGTGGCCACAGTGTCATCCCCAAGTCCGTTACACCCAAGCGCATTGCCGAGAACTTCCAGGAGATCGACTTGTCCGAGGACGACATCCGTGAGATTGAGCAGGTCGGCAAGCAGCAGCGCCGATACAACGTTCCTTACGTCGCTAGTAAGTTCAACTTCCGTGATTTTCCACAAGTTCAGTGCTGACCATCTCAATAGACAAGCCTCGCTGGGACGTAAACATCTTCGGCCACGAGGATGAGAAGCCTGCCACTCACCAGGTCATCATTTAGATAAAAGTAAAAGTAGAATAGAAATGCTTGACTTGTTTTCTCGTATTATGAAGAAGTGTATACCGAGAGTATGTACCTGGGACTAGCTAGTGATTTGTAAATGTCTCTCGAAACATATCTTCATCATCTCCTACTATGTCGACCTCCAAATGACATCCAGATCACGGCAATACCTCAGAGCATACGTCATCCTCGTAACCTCCCATGACGCTTCAAGATCTTCCTTCACAACCAACCTATCCTCAGGTGCGGAAAGAAATATTCCCAAGGTATAGGCTGGCCAATTACCCGCATATGATCTGGCCCATTCTCGACTGCCTTGATGACTCTTGAGAATCTGTAAGAACAGTCTTATCTGCCACTTGCCTCTGGATACCACCGATGGCATAGTCCCCCTACTCCCATTCTCACTAATCTGCTCGAGCAGGAGAGACGCAACTATCGCATATAAATATGTTTCGTCTCTGATCTTTGAGCTGGGTATCTTTCTGACTGTATCGGACGAGAGGTAAATGGATTCTGTGTCCGGATCGCAGAGTTGTGCTTCCCAGCATTGTACCTCTTGTCGTATCCGGCTGAAGACTTCTGGTTCAAGACTGACACCTGAACGGTAGCATTCCCGCAATATTATGGTTGTACGGAAGAAATACAACGGTACCCCTAAAACAGGGCTTTCGACATTCCAGGGCGCTCCTGATAAGAGTGTGGACCTGTCGAGAAGCTTCTCAACACCATCCCAAAAGTCTGGGTCGAACACAAATTCGGATTGACTGCTTTCTGACCATAGACCTGTCGAGAGTAAGAACTGCTGGTATATGACGCTTTCGAGGGCGAGTCTGTCAAACAGTCGTTGAATGCCGGCCGGCTTGTCAAGTAATCTTAACGTGACTATACGAGTCGCAGCATTGACGTGCTGTGCAACATCACTCTGTGTACCCCATCCCAAGCACTGTTGTAGTCAGTAATTGAC
Organism: Fusarium denticulatum; assembly: GCA_013396175.1. Lineage (NCBI taxonomy): Eukaryota > Fungi > Ascomycota > Sordariomycetes > Hypocreales > Nectriaceae > Fusarium > Fusarium denticulatum. Next base: position 295,200 of record JAAOAK010000018.1, on the reverse strand, counting down.
TTCTTATAGTGATCACTGGATACATACCCCATGGAGATAAAGCAGCATCACAGACATGAGAAGCGCATCATGATTCTCATATTGAGCAACCTTCCCAAGCAAAAGTTGAAGTTCTTTCACCCCTTCAGCATAATACGATAACGCAACGGGATGCATCTCCCATACGGAGTCAGAGAGAAAGATATGTGATGCTGCACAAGCCAAGACTGAGTAGTATAAGCTCTTGTGAGTTACCATAAGTTGCTTGATCTCAGTGAGCCAGCCGTCGTGGAATCCGCGGTAGCAATCTGGTAGGAGGAGGAGGGAAAAGTATTTATCGGAGAAGTGGTCTGAGACGCGGAGTTCTAGGTGGTTGGAGAGTACGCGGTGTACGGTGGCGGCTTGCGAGAGGAGGTCTAATGGGCAGACGGAATCGATCTCATATGCAGTTGATGGGCTGGAGGGGGGGAGAGCATGTTGTACGGGATGATTGCTGCTGCTGGGTATCAATGAGTTCCCAATGTCGTCGTCGGGTTGTATTTGTTCTTTCAAGCTTCGATCTTGGTGCCGTGAATCGCAATGGTGAGAGTAGCGACGATCGAGTAAATCGCTTGCTGATGGCCATATACATCTTCGGCCAGAGGATCGGCACAAGTCGCAGATCGGGGACTTTTCGTCGCATTTCTTTCGCCGTTGTCTACCTGTTACCAAATGTTAGCACCACGACGGACCGCACCTTGTAGACTTACATGTAAAGCACCCCGTCTTTGTGCGCAACCTTCTCCGCGAGTTGTTAATTCTATCCGTCATCGTCGCATCTTTGGCCGAGACATGAACAAGAAATCGCGGGCGGGGGCATTTATTGGATTCGGCAATGGGCAAGGGAGGAGCTATTTGAATCTTAACGTTGGCGTGTGACCAGGGACATCTTGACCTAAACGGGTTAACTTGTGTTCCTGGCGTGCGTCAGCGTTATCTGGGGCTGATTATTTCTAATGTCACTGGACGATAGCTTCATGGTGGAGTTGTTGAGATGCGGGGTTGACATGGATGGTTATCCTCCCATATGCTTGGCTCGACGATAGCCGATATCAAGATTCCCATTCGCCCAATCAGTTCCTTGTTGCGTATCTTGAGCGACTGGATGCTGTTATCAACTACGAGATTTATCAGCGTCGGGAAGACGGAACGGGAAGAGGGTAGTGCACATAGGGACATGAGGAATCACGCATTTGAGGAGTTAGAGTATTTTTGGTCCTATATCAGGTTGATTCACATCCTGGTTGTTCTAGGTATTCTCAAATGCTAGCAGCTACAAGGTCCAGTGATTCTCTCCTCCATTAAGCTATAGAAGTAACTAATATTACCATTCATCAATCAATGGCTTTGGCCATCCTCAGACAGCTCGTAATATTTCTCAGCACTACGAGTTCTGAACATCTTGCCATAAACCATCATAATAATAAACGCAGAAGAAGCTGCCATTCCGACAAAGGCGGCTGAAATGAAGCAGTTTTGGTACCCAAGATGAGTAATCCAAGGAGTAATGCTATTCGAAATGTTAACAATCATTGACGAGATTTTGTGGAATGAGACTTACCTGTAGCTAATTGCAAAAGACATGGTGTTTCGAATGAGAATGACGGTGACGATCGCGTCGCCACTGATACCGTGATAACTATCGATGAGATAGTTGACGCTGAGAGTGACGCCTACAGCGCTGGTAAACGCGAGACATCCCATCGCAAACACAAGCCCAAACCAATGGACTCCATGATCCGCTCCAACACCCCAGAGAATCAGTGAACAAGGCACCATGACGACACAGATAGCAAATGGCCAAAGGCGACTTTCCGCTTCCATGATGCCACCATTGCGACGAGCAAGTCTGATGGTGAGGATATCACTGAGTCTGCCAGAAACCACAGCTCCAATGACGACGCCGACGCAGCAAGCAAGATAGCTCAGACCAACCATAGAGGAACTAAAGTTGTAGGGCTCTCCGGAGAGAATCAGTGAGGCTGTTGCGTTGAGAACGTTGAACCAAATGAGATATGAACCGTAGGAGAAACCAGCGTAGAAGATAACAGGCCAGGTTAGATACTTCAACGATCGCCATGATCGCGTGAGCATGCCTTGGCCCGGCGATGGCTGCCAAAGCGACATCTTCTGGATAAGAGTCTTGGGGGTATTGTAAACCTCGCCATTCTCCGCAGCAGGGGCATCTGCAGCGACAGAGTCACTCTTTTCATTCTTGATCTCCCCCTGAGAGAATGTGACCTCAGCAGTGTCCTCAGAAACAACTTCCCGGGTGTAATTCGTCTCTTCCATAAAGAGGAACAGGAAGACGAACACAGCAGCCAGGAAGATAGCGGGCCAGTAAAAGACCCACTGCCAGCCTTGATGATCGGCTATGAAGCCGCAAACAACTGGGGCGAAGTAATTGCTGCCGGCGAGGGCGAAGGAATAAATTCCCATGTATGTACCGCGCTCGTGGGTGAAGTACTAAACATGTCAGTAGAGGCTTTCGTGAGTGATTTGGATACTTACGATATCGGTTACTGAGATCTCGGGAAGAGCTTCGATGGGGGAGATGAAGAAGCCTTGGATGATGCACTTTGCTAGCCACTCGCCATTGCTTTTGACATATGCACTGAAAAGCCGTTAGTCGAAGGATATATATCGGGGTCAAGATCAGACGAACCTCCAAATACTGGTGCCCTAAGCAATGAGATGTCAGAATGTGCACCAGGGTTACAGCGCGGGTTACTCACTATCGCACCAAGGATGGAGATCAGATACGTCAAGCGTTTACCATAGCGCAAAGAAAAAGGCTGCCAAAAGAGAAGGCTCCACCCCAGAAAAAGAAACATATATCCCGTGCCCTCATTAAGAGTTGCAATAGAAACACCAGATTGAGCGGAGAGGGGAACGAGGACAGAATAGACGGTAGATACTGCAAAGCCAGCGAACCAGGTATATCTACATATCGTTAGTTTTATTACAGAATGGTGGAGTACAACGTACAAGTTCTGGCAAATCAGTGAGAGTAGCTTGCGACGGGGGGTCCAGTTCAATGGATCATTGGGGTCTTTGGATGGAGTCGGGTTCAGGACAATGTCGGCAGATGAACTGGCATGACGAGCATGCATGTCGTGGTCCAGATCCACAAGGTGGACTGTACCAGGGATGCTGATAGATTCGGTCATTGCGGGTAGGTGGAGGAATAGAGTAAAAGCGGATTGGTAAAGATCTGATGGATACAAACGTGCGTTGAGGCCCGCCAATATATACCCCAGCCTTGACTATCTATCAAGCATGAATGATACAGCTGATATGATGAAGCTGTGAATATCGATAGTTATCTTGGTTTCCGAGATTCGCTTCCCCGCTAGGAGGGGGGCGGATAAGCTAGTGGTGCATTGGTGCAACATGATGGCGCAAATACATGTGAATGGTCAGTCTTATCATCATGGTGGGACGTGGGCTTGAGCTAAGTTAGGTTGGTGATTCTGCCCAATGATGTGTATTTGCGACGGACACTCGTGTCGACCTACCCTAAGAGTCTAGGAATGCAATTCCGAACGTTACAATGAATGTCGAGCGGGCGAGGGGAACGAGATGATCTGTCTTGTGTAACTTTAAACAGTATTAATACTTGATGTTATCTTTCATTGTATCTGATCTGTCTATTTCTTTCATTCCAAGTTCGTTATCTCTCAATACCTCAACTCTTATCAACATCTTTTTCAATCCATCATGAGCGTCGTTTCACCCGCCCCCTTCCCGCTTTCCCAGCCCCAAGCCCTCATCAAAGATGCTTCCATCGTTCAAGTGAGAGCCACCGATGATCTAGAGCAAAACACCTCATTCACTGTTGAGCCAAAACCTGTTCCTCGCGGAACACCAGCCTTTGAAGCTCGACGCGCTGCTCTTCTCAATACCATCAAGTCCAAAGTCCCTCGAGAATACTACCTCCCCGCTGAACTCATCGCCAATCCTCCCCTCGATGTTTCCAACATCCCTGCTTCCTGCGGCATCCTCACTGTAGACGAGGTCCGCATCACAGGAGATTATGATGCTGTTGGTTTGCTACAGGCACTCGCTAGCCGTGAATTTTCGGCTGTTCAAGTCGCCACTGCTTTTGCTAAGCGTGCTATCATCGCACATCAGCTCACCTGTTGTTTAACGCAGTGGCTTATGGATGAAGCTATTTCTCAAGCGAGAGGTCTTGATGAGTACATGGCTAAGCACAGGAAGCCCATTGGTCCTCTGCACGGACTACCCATCAGCATTAAAGAACACATGGCCATAGCTGGGACATTATCTTCCCAAGGTTATCTGGCAAGCTTGAGGGAGGATACAACGGATAGTGACATGGTTGCGATTCTGAGAAGTCTTGGTGCTGTGTTCTATTGCAAGACCAATCAGCCGCAAACTATTATGCACCTTGAAACCGATTCCCTTTGGGGTCGTACCCTCAACCCTTTCAACATCAACCTCTCAGCAGGTGGTTCGACAGGCGGTGAAGCAGCCCTTATTGCAATGAAAGGTTCCGTTCTCGGTGTTGGCACTGATATCGGCGGTAGTATCCGTGGTCCTGCAGCCTTTTGCGGCATTTACGGATTCAAGCCAACGTCGTACACAATGCCAATGAGAGGGTTCGATGCAATGCCGTTTCCAGCGGAGTTGACCGTTCTGGCGTCAGCTGGTCCTATGTGCAGGAGCTTGAGAGACATGGACCTGTTGATGCAGAGCGTGTTGTCGACCAAACCCCACTTGAAAGACCCGAGATTGGTGCCTATTCCTTGGAATGGTCTCAAGACTCCTATCAATGGTCGGTTAAAGATTGGCTTTGTTAACGACGATGGGTTCATCGTTCCTCAACCTCCAGTCGTGAAGGCTCTGGCGTGGGCGCGAGAGCAGCTCTGTGATCCGAGATATAAAGACCTTATTGAGCTCAAGGACTTTAAGGTGTTTGACTCGGCGGGCGCTTGGTCCAAGATTCGAAGGATGTATTGGCCTGACGGTGGACAGCCATCACGAGATGCCATTCAAGCCACAGGAGAGCCCATCCATCCTCTCAGCGACTGGATCTGGAAGGATGCAGAGCCACTTGGCATGAAGAACGCCGTAGACTTGAGTCTCATGCGTCGGGAACGAGATGAATTTCGCTGGGCATTCGCAAAGAGCTGGGAAGAGCAAGACGTTGATATACTGATTGGACCTGCATTCGTCGGACCCGCATCAGCGCATGATACAGCGTTCTTCTGGAACTACACATCGCTTTATAACCTTGTGGACTATCCTGGTGTTGTCGTACCTACACCTGTCAAGGTAGAGGGGAATGAGAAGTATGCTAGTGGATATGAGCCGTTGAGTGAGGCTTGTGGACAGGTGAAGAAGTTATGGGAGGAGTCGGACTTTACTGGTGCTCCGATTACTCTTCAGATTGTGGCGAGGAAGTATCATGATAACGAGTTGTTTGGGGCGCTGGCGGTGTTGAAGGATGTATTGAAGCTGCAGTAGTTACTTGTGACATGAATAAATTGCATTTACGAACTAGAATGAAGTCTGTTATCTTGTCACTGAGAACACTGAGACCTCATTGAATTGGACAAGTGAGCGGGACAGACGAGGCTTTAGAAGAAGACGTCATGCCTCGGTCCAAGCACACGGTTAAAGTTGGAGCTAGCAATACACTATCCTGCAGTAAGCGAATCATCTTTAGCGCTTTCAGTGCGCTTGGACCACTGAAGATTAGCTTCCGAGTGCCTGTGTCGATCACCATGTCCTTGGAAGTGCATCATCGACTGAACGCGCCATCACAGGAAAAACAATAAATAGCCTGCCACCCAGTACGCCTTAGTCAATGACCTGAATGTATTCTTATCTGTCACAAGAAAACACAGAACGACAGCATGGCAGCAGCATTCAACATTGTGCGCCAGAGCTTATTTGCTGGCAGCCCAAAATACACCGAAAATGACTTACCCGATCTCAAGGGCAAAGTACGCGTCGCTATCCATAATCCCCTCCTAATTTTCACTGACGTTTTCTCTTCATAATCCAGGTAATTGCCATCACAGGCTCAAACACCGGCGTCGGCAAAGAAATCGCCAAGATGGTGTACAGCAAAAATGCAAAAGTCTACATGTTCGCACGAACAACAACGAAAAACGAAAAGGCTCGTGACGAGATCAAAGCTGCCTTTCCAGAATCACACGGCGAATTGATCTGCATACAACTTGACCTGGCCGATCTTGATAGTGTTCAGGCAGCGGCTGCAGAGTTTATTAGCAAGGAAGATAAGCTTCATGTTCTTTTTAATAATGCAGGTGTTGGATTCCCAGAGTATGGCTCCAAGACGAAGCAGGGCTACGAACTACAATTAGGTGTCAACTGTCTTGGTAGCTTTGCTCTGACACAGAAGTTGACGCCTGTATTGGTCGAGACGGCGAAGACATCTCCATCAGGCAGTGTTCGCGTGGTTTGGGCGTCGTCAACAGCTGCGTTTTGGACGTCCACGAAGAAATACGTCGAACGAGTCAAAGGTATCGAAAAGCAGAGTCTGTTTCAGCAATATGCCATTAGCAAGCTCGGAAATTACTACCACGCCACGGAATATGCTGCCCGCCACAAAAGCGATGGTATTATTTCTGTGCCGCTAAACCCCGGCAATCTCGACTCGGAGCTTTGGCGCACACAGGGGAAATTTCTGACTTGGATTCTTCGGAAGACTGTTTTCTATCCCTCGCACTATGGTGGCTATGTTAATATCTTTGCTGGCTTCTCTCCTGATGTGACCCTGGAGAATTCGGGCAGATTCAGTAAGTAGTCCGAGAGATACTGTTTTGTGGATGCACTGACGTGATGGACTTGTAGTTTCGCCGTGGGGAAGGTTGTGGCATGCGCTCCCGGCTATGGTGAAGGGATCGAAGACGGAGGCTGAGGGGGGGACTGGCCATGCGAAACGGTTTTGGGAGTGGACGGAGGAACAGGTCCCACAGCATGGGTCTGCTACTAGTGTCAAGGAGCCCCTCGGGTAGTGGTTGATAAAGAGGGAAAACGTGATGCAGTTATTGTTACTGTTTCGTAATGCTTTCGTTCACCTTATTCACAGTTAGTATGACTTAGAGATACCTCAACCGATAGGCAAAATTTAATTGCATTATTTAGTGGCTTCTTAAATGATCTTGCCGCGCCCTACACGAAGGATTCGATGCACTGGGCGGGCTTTGGGAATTAAGAAAAGTCACAACTTTAGATGGTGGTACTAGAATAAACTTGATAAAGATTTCCTAAGCTTAGGCTAAACTACCTAACCATCTTTATCCTTTAGGATCCATATCCTGACTGTTCTGCCCTCCTCTCATCCCGACGACGGAACGTTGGGGTTGAACTTTCACCAAACCCTGATCCTACCTCGTGGCTCAAGTCCACGGACCCAAAGATCGCTGCAGGGACTCCTTGATCTGATAAAGGCAGCGATAAAACAAGAACAAAAGGGACACCTTGAAAAACAAGTTAATGAAATGCCCCAAAAAGATATGGGGAGACTTCAAGGCATGGAAAAACAAAAACCCAGTCAGAAGACCCAGCCAAAAGGGCATGTTGAAGACCGGCATTAGTCAGAGGCCAGCGATCGAGATACCTACGCCGCTGAACGAAAGAGATAGAATACAAGTGCGATGCTACCCACTGGGATAATACAGTAGTACACGGCGGTGAAGAAGAGGTTAAGGAGAAGTCGGATGTACTTGAGGAGGGTGATGCAAGATGAGAGGAAGATGAGAAGGGTGAAGATCAGCATCAAGAGGATGGAGAGGGGAAGGAGTTCACGTTGCACGGTCTGCATGGTGGGCGGATGTTGTGAAGGTCAGTGTACTTGAGTTAACTTCTGGGATAGCTGATGCTGCAGGAGGTGATTCTGCTGTTGCATGCAGTGTTGCTTTCCAACACCTTTATACAATTTCTAGGCGATTGACTTCCCAGTGCCAGTTCACCTATTCTGCCTGGGGTCTTTCGACGTATATCAGGAACACTGAATCCCGTGCCGTGAACAAACCGTCGCCTATGAACTTTGCGCCAAGTGGGCAGGCGAATGCAAGCAGTAACTTGAACAGTATTCTTACATTCCTTAGCCCTTGAAAGGTCGATTAACAATTTTGTAGCCGAAGCTGTAGCATGTCCAAGAAGAGATGAAAGACTATGGATATTTAACCTCGAGTCAATGTGCTGGAATAAACAACTACAGAACGGATAGAAGAGTGAACGCTCCTCTTAGCAATACTATATCACTGATTGGGGCCACATTCATACAGATATGTTTAGAAGACCTGCGCACGGAAACAACACCTCTTCTGGAGACGGCGTCTGCCCTACCAGTGGTGATAGTCATCAGTATCATGTCTGGGCCTTGTGAGAGAGGTGCATGACTCGGAAACCCGGCTTTGTTCGCTGGTCTACACTTCCACTGGCATCGCCTCTCCCGGTATCACTAACCCTAGCAAGGCTGGCAAAAGCGCCCTGATCTTGCTATCTTTGAAGATAAACCGGACATTCGCGTCAATATCAGCGTCAGAAGATCGGTATTTCGGGTTGCAGTAAAGAGATTCTCGCAATAAGCGGAATCACATATTTAAATACAATTTGGACAGTCTCTACGCTTGCTGGACTATTCTGTTGTGATAGAAAAGTCACGAAACTGCACTTTCAGCACTCCGCCGTTCTGGCTCTCATCGCCCTTCGGCATACAAGCCGCAACACCAATCCAAATATCATTCTGCGGAGCCGCATCAACAACCCAAGTCATCTTCCTCACAGGCGTCCTCCTCCCATCCCTCCCCGTAACATAAATCCAAAGCGACCCTTTCACCTTCTCCATCTCAAACGTCGCACAACTATCCTCCAACCTGACCAAACTCCAGTCCGAGTACGGCTTCGCAGCAGCGACGGAAGCAAAGAATTCGCCGTCGACTTTCTCGATACCTGCTTTGATCCATGTTCGTGGTGATTCCTCAAGGCCGGTTTGAGTGATTGGGATGGTTTCGGGCATGAAGAGGATGAGACCGCCTTGGGAGTAGTTCCCGGGAAAGTCGGAGGATATAGTGACTTTTGCGCTTTTGAATGAGCTTAGGGGGAGGGGTGTTGCGTAGATGGGACCGTTGAAGTCATCGCGGCCTCCGGCGCAAGAGGGAGTTCTCCAAATGTCGGGGCCGGGAAGAGCGAGAAGTTCAAAGGGTTCGGATTGTGGGTTCTCTGGAAGAGGAGATTGGCTGGGCACGCCGGAAAACAAAGTGAATTTCATCTTGCTTTGATTTCAGAAAGTTTGTAGAACACTACGTAAGGTCTTGAATGATGTGATTGTTCAGAGTCGTTGATCATGACAGATCTGATGAACATCTTATGTTTTGCTTGCTGGGGTGCGGGGTTCGTTATCGGTGAAACTACCCGATTAGGAAGTAACGATAAGACGCTCGTGAAGCTTAGGGTAGCCTGACTAAGGGAGGAAAGAAAACTCAGGACCTTAATCCTAAGTGATAAAAAACACTTAGGTAGCTTAACATAAGTTTAGTATAAGTTTAGTATAGACCTAGGATATCCTTTGCTGAGTTATTTTGACACTCTATAACAAGGTTTGGTGTTTTCTTGCTCCCTAAGGCCTGAAAATCGCCAGACTTCTCCAACAACAGACGAAGCCTAGTTCTAATTCAGATGAAATACATTTCTTATAAACGCTAAAGCTTTACTAGTTCTTTCCCGAGTCCGACTGTTCATTGCGTCAACCTTGCTTTAGCAGCGCTGACTGTCACACAAGATGCGCTTGAACATCCTTCATAAGAATCTCGTGCATCTCACGAGTATTCGACCCCGCCAACACGCACTGACAGACCTTCACCGCACGGAGCAGCGCGACAAGTATATACAGCTGCTCAGCCTCATCAAGCTCCTCATCTGTAAGAAAGTCCATCACGTTGTCAGCTAATCCCTGTATGTCCTGATGACCACCCTCCTTGGCTGATAAATCGATGTTCATGAAATCCACCTCAAAGTCAGCTTGCAGCAGTTGCACAAGCGCCGGTGCTCCCTTTAACGGGTCTGTGGGTCCATTTGCAATTCGCTCTGTGCGACCGACGTATGAAAGCCATGCGTCTATTCGCATTAGTTCGATATTGAGGTCTTCGCAGTAACGTTCTTGATCGTGTAAGTAGCTTGACACCTGCCATTCATATGAATGCAGTAATTCCAGCGCTGGAACAGTGTAGGGGAACGCTGGAACTCGTACACCCTTGTATGAACCCCTAGCAATAACACCACCACGGGCATTACTTGCGTATGCAGGATATGATATACCACCGTACGTGATCCAGTCTCGAGTTGTGTAGAAACGGCTGGGATTGCAGTAAACCAAGCTGACATTCTCTTCAAGAAACCCCAGCAACGCTTCCAAAATGACGGTGACGGCACCGACTAGCGATGTATCTGTAGGTACGTCAGGTCTCCACGGTGTAGCCCAGAAACCCTGGTAGATGTCCACTTGGCAGAACCAATACATGTCCATCCTGTTAAGCGAAACAACGTTTCCTCGCGATCTGTTTCGTCGGTCGCGTTCTAATTCTCGCTCTTCGCGTCTGCGTTGTCGTTCTGCTTCTCTTGCGTGAGCTTTATCTTCTTTTGTTTCTGGCTCTGAGCCTTGTCCTTCTCCCGGGTACGTCAGTAGGAATTGAGGCCTGCTGTCGCTCGTCCCAGACTCCTCGACGATAACCTTGTCCTTCTGTATCTTTCGGCTACGTTTATTCCTCCTTTCTTGTCGCTTCTTGGCGGCATGGCCTCGGTCCATTATTTCCGGACCCAGCGGTCTTCCGAGGTCAGATGCGACTTCATCGCCGCTATCTGGTACGTCTTCGACCGTGGCTCTTCTCCGAGGTTGGCGAATGTCTGGTTCTCGGTAACTCGTGTCTTGCTGGTTCTTCTCTTGCAATGTATCCCAGTGCGGTGTCTGCGTTAGAAGGAGACGAGTGACTGGCCGAGCAAAGGTGGTAGGGAAGCCCCCTTCATTACTTTGAGGAGCGGCTGCATTCAGCTCGTCAGGTTTTAGCGGGGTCCTTTGAGAACGACGTCCATCTTGGTCCGTTTCGAGCGCTGTTTGTTCATTCTCTGAATGGCCATATGTCAATGGTTCGGCAACAGACGTTGTTGGGATATCGTCACTTTGTCCCTTCCCTTTTGCATCGTGATGAGTTGAGTTGTCGGAGTCGCCTGGATACATTTCGGGTCTCTTTTCTTTCACTGGACCTTGACCACTTGGCTGGCCTTGTTTGGAGGTTGATTCGTCTCCATAGAGCTCCTGGTGCAGTTCTTTCGCAGGAGCCGTATCTTTTTCCTTGGAGAAGTTGAGTTCAGCTGCCGACGGAGACTGGTGTACCGGTGTCGCCCGCACTTCGTTATCATCCCCACTTCTTCCGTGCGCTTCATCCTTCTCGTTATTCCCATTTCCCTCTCTAGCAGTTGCTTGAGCGGGTGGGCGTGGCGGCTCTATGATGAACCAATTGCCGTCTTGGGGCCGACGATTCATGGACACAGGCCCTGTCTTATCTGATCTCTTGACTTTCGTTTTCTTCTTTTTCTTCCGGCCCTCGCCTTGATCTGCATCAACTGGAACAATCCCAGCCATCTTGAAACCTCTTCTCTGCTCCTTATGCCTGTAATACGGACTGGGATCTTGGTAACTGGTCCATCGGTCGTCAAGACGTCTAGTGGTACGTCTCTTGAGCGAGTTGAATGGCACCTTGGCAACAGTACAGACATCCCATGTCCGAGCCAACCAGCGCTTATTTACGACTCCTCTATCATCATCACCCCATGGAGGCAGTGATCGGGGCAAGGGTGAGGTGATAGCTCTGGGAGTGAAGTGAAGTATCGGCCCGAGAATAGGATGGTTGGAGCTAGTGATCGTGCCGATGGCGCCTTGCATCGAGAGGGACTTTTCCGTGAATGAACAGTCTGTGATCTTCATACCCGCTGTCAATCCCATAACGGCAATATCTCTCATGGATACTTGCATCGGTGCCGTAACGAGATCGGAGGGACATCTGTCGGCGTCATGAGTCACAGAACGGTATTTCACTGACCCCCCACACGAACTGTTGATGGCCTTGCAGAAGGAAACCCAGGACGCCTCGCCCACGGATGCGTCACTGGAGACAGAGACTGACTGTGTCTTCTTTGTCGGCGGTAGGATTGAGCGGGCTTTCCCAAACTTGCGACGCAGCCACATGCCAAAAAGGTCCCAACAATTGTAGTGAGAGCCAGTCGAAGAGCTCCAAGAGTTGCTGCTCGTTTGTGATACGACTGATCCCTTCCTGAACTTGCGGCGCAGCCAAAGTCTTATAGAGTCCCACTTAGTCCAACGGGGGCGATATGTAGAGCTCCAAGCTTCACTGCTTGTCTCTGACCCTCTACCAGCCGTATCCCTTCTGTTGACAGGTACTCTATAATCGGATACGATTTCAACCGAGGAGCTTGACGCCGAATAGTCAAGCAGTGAATCTGGCTGAATGTTAGGTAGCATCTCCGACCCGATAGCATAAGATTTGATGTGCGGACTTTCTTTTGGCCATAGATCGGCATCGAGATTGATCTGGGGTATAGAGTAGAGTACTCGGAAGCGAAACTGAGAGAATTGCCAAACGCGGTAGCCCTGACCAGGTAAGGGACCAAAAACGACGCTATCGCAAAGACGGATGAGTTGACCGGTGATTAGGTATTGCTGCAGTGCCTGAGCAGTAGCGACTAGGAGTGCGAAAAGTGCGACGATTAAAGCGGCTACAGCCGAAATTGCGCTTGCATCCCAATCATCAGCCATAACTGAGTCGTTTGGAACAAGAGTACGATATCCAGGCAAGTATTTTGATGAAAGTGAGTTCGACGAAATGGAGAGGTTGAGAACCCTGGCATTACCCGCTAGGCAACTATGTTTGGAGAAACTGGTATTGGGGAACTCAACTTTGGGAGAACTGAAGAAGAAAGCGATGCGAGTTGAAATGATTACCCCTCATTCAGTTATCGCAGCTGATATATGCAGGTTGCCTAATGCGATCCTGGATTGGCTGACTTGCATCAAAAGTGCAGCTGTGCTTACTTCAAGCTGCCTTGCGTTACGCCTTGTCATAATACGGGGCTGATTTTCTACATCGCCTAGGCGAGCTGACGATAAGACAAGGTGCTGACAGACAGGGCTCTATTACTAGCTCACATTTAAGTGGCGATCACTCACTGCAGCTGCTACTTGTTAGCGCAAGTATTAGATATGACGTCGCACCTATTTCAGCTTATAAAATAAGACAGTCATCAAGCTGCTCTGGTGATCTGCCCTTGTACTCTCGCTGTGTATAGGCATTTGCTGGGGCACCTCATTGAACGGTGATTACCGTTCCTCTACGAAGAATCTCCATTTGCAGAGTCGATTATCATGACATTTGTCCCCATGGACTAAGCGGTGGTCATTCAACGCCGTTGTCAAGGTTGACTTCAAACAGGAAAAGACAAAAGCGGATGGTCGTCATTTATGAATCCAATCAACTGAATTTTAAGAGAATTTTAAAAATTGTTTTTACCGTCCACAAGTAATAGAGCTGCGGAATTGATAGCGAATACTGGATTGTTGCAGCGTCATAGCCACGAAATAACATAAGACTCTTGAATATACAGTTACCTCGTTGCAACGCCATTTGACCTCGCTTGCAACCTTAATTCCACTTTTAGACAAATGCACTCTCAGTGGTCAGAAGCCTGTTTCAGACCCCACTTGCATGTCATCGTCAATAGAGTTTTCGCATTTGCCGAAGCTTCGAGCTCATGCAACTACCGTGCCGAAAGAGCCTAGCATCGGAGTTAAGACAGCTATGCGGGATAAACCACGATTCCGAGCCCGCCATTGCTACATATATGACGACACCATTTCGCTCGCCAATCATTCTCTCCAGACAATAGACAAAATGACTATCAAATTTTCTCCAGATACTGATATCCCCAGCCAGAAGGGCAAAGTCATCCTCATCACGGGAGGCAACTCGGGACTTGGTCTTGAGACTGCTCGGGCGCTTCTGAAGCATGAACCTTCTAGGATCTTCCTCGCGTGTCGCAGCAAAGAAAAGTTCGAGCAAGCCGTCAATGACCTTAAACAAAGCGGCTCCAACACCGAAGCGATATCTTTTCTAGCTCTTGATCTCGCTTCCCTATCGAGCATCAAATCTGCCGCCGCAGAGTTCCAAGCATCTTCCTCCCGACTCGATATCCTCGTAAACAATGCTGGCATCATGATGACGCCAGAGGGTCTCACCAAGGAAGGCTACGAGATCCAGATTGGCACGAACCATATGGGCCATGCGTTCTTCACGCATCTCCTCCTCCCTACTCTCGAAGAGACCGCCAAGACTAATCCTGACGTGAGAATCGTATTCCTCTCTTCGATGGGAGAGTCAATGTCTCCAAAGAATCCATATCAGTTCGATCAATTCAAGACCACAATGTCCAGCTTCTCCACGATATCGCGCTATGCGATATCGAAACTCGCAAACGTCCACTACGCCGCTGCCCTCGCCGAGCGATATCCTAAGATCAAGGTCATCAGCATCCATCCTGGAGTCGTACACACGAATCTTACGGGTCCTGTTAGGGAGAGCAGTCTTATCATGGGAACGCTCACATGGGTCGTGAATAGCTTGATTGCTGTTGATGCTGCCAAGGGTGCATTGAATCAGTTATGGGCAGCGACTGATCCCAAGGCTGAGAGTGGTGTTTTTTATCATCCTGTTGGTGTGAAGGGCAAGGGAAGCAAAGTCAGTCAGGATAAGGAGGCGCGTGAAAAGCTTTGGGAATGGACGCAGCAAGAGATCAAGCAGCACCTTGGCTGAAAGTGTTATGTAGTACAGGGAACATTTGTCAGAGTAATTACTTTTTCACTCTTAATATTAATCGATGACTGTATTTACGTTGCCAAATTTGCAGTTTCGTGAATAACAGTGCATGACTGTGGAACATTGTTGAGTTTGTGATTGATGCACATGTCACTGCCATTCGTCAGTGAGTCACAGAACGTTCAGGTCTACATAAACCCCGATGGCCGCGCTGAGATACCCAAGTCCTTTTCAACTTTGCCTCTAACTATACCGCCAATTTGGACTCCTCAAAGATATACATATTATTCCCACTGCGACTCGTAACGAAATGCCTGCTCCACCAAACCCAATGCCTCCCCCTCCAAGTCCAAAGCCGAAGCCCCGCCCAGGGCCCAAGCTGTAGTGTCATTGGGGGTTATCTATATTGCTGACAAAATCAAGCGCAGCAAGGTGGTCTGGATATGGAGAAGGAACGCAGACTTCTGACTTTTGCTAGATTGATGGGTTTCTCATATAGCAGACTACTAGCTTACGCAATATAACCTGAACCTTTCCTCAGACTTTATACCATATTAGAGTGTCTTCCCTAAAGTCTGGCCTTAGTTTGCATTCTTTTCCCCATATGCATGATCAGTCTAATAAAGAGCCAATGTGACGATAAAGAAATACATCCCAGCTTGACGAGATCCCTAACCCTCCATTACTAGAACGTCCCTGTATCGCATCTTACCCTGACGGAGCTTCTCCATCGCCTCATTAATGCCACCCTCGGTAAACAGAAATGTCTCGATGACTGGTTTTATTCCATGCAGCGCCGAGAAGCTGAGCGTCTCGCGTTGGACATTTGGCGCGGCAGGTAGACTCCCCTGGACCCTGATCGCGCTCATCAGAACCTCCCCGTATGAGCATCTCAGCTCGAATGAGTCCACAGTCATGGCACCTATCACACCGCCCCGTCGTACCAGCGACAGTGCTTGAGATCAGTCTGGTTGTTGAGCGCCAGTCAAAAGTAGGCAATCAACAGCATGAGTAGAAGCGGAAGCATCTCCCATGACTGGAAGTCCCACGCTCCCAGATTTCGAGCTGCTTGTTCCTTGCCAGGTGAGTTCGAATAGGCTGTGACATGGCATCCCATCTTGGCAGCATACTGAACAGCGAGGTGGCCTAGCCCGCCGAGGCCGAGAACACCCACTCGGTGATACCACTTGGCTTCTGCGATGCGTAAAGCGGAGTACACCGCTGCCCCGGCGCAGATCAGAGGAGCTGCCTCTGCGGAAGAGATGACTTTCGGAATACGGAAGAGAAAGTGTTCATTCCAAGTTGCACAAGTCCCGAACGAGCCCTGATCGAACTCGTCAAAGCCATAGAACTGTCTCTTTTCGCAGTAAAGCTCTTGACCTCGATGGCAATGCTCGCAGGTAAGACAGCTACCATGACAGTAACTCCAACCAACTCGATCTCCACTGCATCGAGGGACTTGTTAGCATCAAGGTTCAGGTTGCGCTGAGGATACTTACACTTTCAGGGTAACGACAGAACTGCCGGTTGACTCGACTATTCCAGCTCCCTCATAACCGAGAACCATGTCTTGACACTTGTAATGTTCGTTGGTGACACAAAGACCAGAATGAGTCATGCGAACTGTGACTTAATGTGCTTTTGGAAGATGATGCCATGGAACTGTACTTTCTTGCACTCTCACGCTTGCAGTTCCACGATATACAGTTATGGATGACATGCCTTGCAGTCGGCACTATGGAGAAGGCAAATACGGGCAAGAGGATGTACCTCTGTGGAATGACTATCTTCACTCTTAAGGATGGGTTCATTGTGGATGAGACTGGAAAGGACGGAGCGCTGACAGCTCTTCAGCAACTTGGTTTGGCTCAGGAGCCAAATCCTGGGAAAGAGGTCAAGTACCTCCACGAGTGAATGGGCCAGGAGGAATAGGAATTTCCTGTAATGAGGTGTCTACTTGTCTATCTGAGCTTCGATTCTAGTTTTCGTCGACATATAAATGGCAATAGAGTTAACATCTGGGGTCTTCTATGTTCTCAATTTATCTAGTAAAGGAATCCTCCCACATTTCTGTTTAGCCATCACATGCAGATCTCGTTCTGTCTGATGATGCACTCCCTCACGCTATACTGTCTCTCAAGATTCAGAATCCATGCACCTTATCATACTCTTCCTTCATCCGTGGAACAATACCAGCAATCTTGGCCGCTGGCTCCCAGCTATGATCCTTCTCATAATATCCAGCCCACTGAATCTTATAACAAAACGGTTTAGCGCACCTCCTGCTGTGATCCCACATGATTCCATGGTCAAGAATCGCAAAGACGTGGAACTTATCAAATCGAGTGGCCCCATCACGACCCCCCTGCTTTGCATCCCAGTACGCATAGACCATCTCTTGCTGATAACACTGAAGCGCAAATTCAGGTTCCAATGACTCCGCACCATCACTCCACTCTATGGTGAACCATACACAGTGAATACGTCGAACGAGAGCGTGGGATGTGATCCGAATGGCTTTCGGAGAGTAGGCGTCTCTTTTCCCAATGAATTCGAGTCTAAAATATGACAACTGTTCTTTAGTCGCTGCCTCCTCAACCAAGCTTGCGCATTGCTCAGAGCTTGTGCTTAGAGGTGATTCCAGATCTGAGATCGCGATGATCGCAATTTCTTCATTCATACTGTTAGCCCTTGTGGTCTCATCAGACTTACTAATCGTTCGGTAGAAGCTCATCTTGAAATTGTCTGGTCTGTAGGTGATTGATGTGGATACGGGGCGGAAAAGAAACTAGTGGCATACAGTGACGAAAGCTGCTTGATGGTTTGATAGAGAGAGCTAGCAAGCAAAGCCTTTTATAATGAATGACCGTTCTATGTTTACGAGAGTCGCTGTTCTTAGCATCTCATGTTCATTATATGTCCAGGTTTGGTGAACTTTTCTTCTTTGTTGTATGACATAACTTTAAATGGCGCGTTCATAAGCTTTGTGAACAGCGCCAGGGGGCAAATTCGTCGAATGAAGCTGAATGATAACCTAACAGGCTATTGAGTGTTGCCTTGAGTACCTCAATATGTTCTTGACAGATGATGATAATTCAGTGTCGGGACTGAATACCTGTTGTTGCCATTTTCTCAGTCTCCTCATGCACGCACTCTGCGTGGCTATCCTGATGTTCGCTAGACTTGCCACTCCATCCAAAGAATGCACACAGGCTGCATACTTTTCAGTCCGTTCCAGCATCAGCACGCGCATCAATCTAGATCATCTGATGAAAGAACTCCTCGGGTTTTGACCACTCTTGGTTCATGTATCGTTCTCTTCTGTTCACGTCATGTCTTCACTCACGTCATTTCTTCACGATTTGTAGTTCAGTCTGTCGCGACTGAGCTTTGAGTTATGTATGGTGATTGTAGGCTTGAGTCTCAACTGTGAAGAAGCCGCTTACACTTGGTAGGTGCCAGAGACTCACACTTCCTCCAAGACGTGATTAGCAACAAACAATTCTCAACAGAATCTCTTATGTGTCAATGGCAGACCTCATCACAGCCTTAAAGTATGGACTATAAAACAGACCTTCTCCGACTTCTCAAGGATCTTCAACACCCTCCACAAATTTCCACCACGATAAAAAGCGCCTCTAAGGAGAAACACTATCTGCATCCCAGGCTCCAGTAACCTCGAACCCCACCGCTCACGATGTGCAAGGTAATATACTTTGAGAAGCTATGCTACTGCGGGAGAAATATGGGAAGCTTCATGAATGGGATCCTTGTGCAGAAGGCATTCTATTTGACGGCTGGAGACACTGCACTGTTGGTATTCATAGCGGTCGTTGTTTCGTTCCTATGGAATGTCTTCGTTGTGGAGCGAGGAGAGAGGAGATCGCCCGAAGGGTCCAGGAGGCAAGAGAACAAGGGAAATTCATGTATCGATAAGATCTTGGACCCGATCTTTCCAGTAGCTCGCAGTACGCTTATCGTCTCTTGGATTATTGCTTTCAAATAAGTACAGGGAAATAAAGCGCTCGCACTGTATCTTCTCGGCCTTGCCTCGGGGATAATCACCAATCCTCTTCCCAAACCCAGGCAACTAGTTCCGATCGTTTTCCTAAGTTCTTTGTCCCCAAATGCTTAAGAATAGGTAGTCAATACATAAAGTTCATAAGGTTCTACATTTAGAAATGACCATCGTTTACGTCTTTATGTAGTAGAAGTCAAGTACTCATTGTCTACAGTCCGTAGTGGTAGCAGTCATCTGGCTCTTAGCATAGAAACAGTATATTATGACGCTATAGATATGACAGTGACAAATACTTCCGAGACTGTCATTAGCCGCACCTTGCATTCCGTTTGTAGACAGCGGCAAGCTCTAGCGTACCTTGTCCCGCAAGCCTGCTTAGACCCTGTACGCCAAGCTTGTCTTTTTCTTTCCCTTTTGGGCCCCTTTACAAATATATTTAAACTTCGGGATTTGCAGTGATGTGCCGAAATATACTTTTGAAGAAAGCAGTGGAAAACTTCACTGCTGGCTTGAATGGACGCTGGTTAGCCACACTCTAATACCACCCATGACTGCAGAAGCCGTCATAGTGCGACGCCACCTGGAATGCGATGCCGAGTAACAACGACGCTGCCGAAAAGGTGTCGTGATAAAGATCTAGTTCATAGTAAAGATTGCAAGAACGACAGATTATTGCTCACGTCAGTCATTGTCAGCAAGTTCGGTAACACGGCAGTGACAACAAACTCCCAATAATTCGGCGAACTCGGCGTCACTGACTCGAACGCATAATCTCACCCCATCCCGCTTTGACAATAAGCCTTGCTAAGTGGATCGCGAATCTTTAGTGGCCGCATAGCTTGGAACGGGCGACAGAAATCTCTCACCTCCAAGATAGACGATTATTCTGTCTAGTTTTGAGGATCCATAACTGCCGAGACGCCTTTACCCGAATTAGCAATTCATTTTATCGCCCCGAATCAGTTACCAGTCCATGCTTGCGCTGATCCGTCGATCCTCCACAGTAGCTGAAAGAACACGCCTATCATCCCAACACACAATTCCATAGCGTTACAGTTAATTTCTTTCTCTTACCTCGTTCGGGCCTCGTTTGTACATGACTCCACTTCCAGTCTATTGGAGACGAGGTCCCAAACTCTGTGCGTTCAAGCTAAGGATTTGCATCGGCAATCTCTTCACCAGGCTAAACTTGCCACGTGAGATAAGTGGGAGATCAGCCATTAAATGACTGCTCAATTCCCTCTTAGTTCCTCCCCTGTCAATATCACAGCTGTGTGTTTTTCCCACCATGCTGCATATCAATCGGATCTGAAGCATGCATCTGCTGCTGTTGCTGGTGACGTGCGCGTGTCTCGTATGCCGAGTGGTTTGTGATGATGTCTCGGACTTTCTGACAAAGATACCAGACTGCGCCGTACGTTTTCTCGCCTATATCCACCCGAACAATGCTGATTTCCTCTAGGGGAGCTGTCTTGTCGAGCTTGTATCAACGTCGACTTGTGGCATTGACGTCCAGTGTCTTTGCGCCGACCCGAAACTCAAGACGCAGGTTCTAAGCTGTGTTCAGAGCAAATGTCTTCCAAAGGACGCATTAGGTGAGTGCGGCGAATTTGGTGGTGATTGAATGCTGACGAGTGTAGCGACGCTGAATGTCACCTCAGTAGCTTGTGATTTTCCAGTGCGAGACAGACACGCGCAATTCGACATCTTGGCCATTACCTTGATTGCAATCACAGGGATTGTGGTTGGCCTCCGGGTTTGGCAGAAACTGCACTACGAGAGGAAATTCAGGCTGGATGATTATATCGTCTTAGCAGTCTTTGTGAGTCTTTGTTGATGTCAAAAGAGGGCCCTATTAATTGTGATAGCTACTCGATCTGGGGAACACTATTGTTTGTGTTCATGGCCGTAAGTCTCTCTCGCACTTTGTGGAATTAATACTGATTGTGGATAGTTTCGGGTAATGGTCTAGGGAGAGATTCATGGCTTTTCAGCCCTGATACGATTAACAGCTATCTCTGCGTACGTCTCTCGTCACAATCCATGTACAAATCTAACAATCTCAGTACCTCTACGTTGGCCAAGTCCTCTACGCCTCCGATGTCTTCCTCACCAAAATCTGCGTCGCCCTTTTCTATCTCCGAATCTTCCCCGTCGTAACCGTCCAACGTCTAATATGGGGCACAATCGGGTTTTCTGTCCTGGGCATGGTCATCTTTGACGTCCTGGCCATTGCGCAATGTCGGCCGATTAGCTTTTACTGGACAGGGTGGGACAAGTTGCATGAGGGACATTGTCTTGGAGTTCAGCCATTGGCTTGGGCCATTGCAGCTGTCGGTATCATCCTGGACGTTTGGATGTTAGCCATTCCTATCTGGCAGCTGGTTCAGTTGCAGATGAAGTGGCAAAGGAAGCTTGCTGTAGCTATCATGTTTACGGTCGGCACCTTGTAAGTTGTCCGCTTGTACTGTTGCTTCCAACGACTAACAGAAGTAGTGTCACCATTGTCAGTATTCTGCGACTGCGGTACTTGGTTGCCTTTGGGAACTCTCAGAACCCAACCTGTAAGTTCATGAACCTATTCCCCCAGGCACATCTGACATAGTGTAGGGGACAGTTTCGAGACCTGTTACTGGTCCGTCATTGAGATCAACGTTGGCCTATGGTGTGTCTGTCTTCCCGATCTCCGAATGCTTATCCTCAAGGCATTCCCAAGACTTGGAAGTTCTGTCGACTCCGGCCCTAAGAATCCCCACCATGGATCATCGGCATCCGGGCAGCAGGGTAGAACCCCGAATTCATCGCGTCATACCGAGAGCACCATTTACAAGGGAACGCCAGTTCAGGCACAGCAGGAAGCTTCGTCCAGCACGGCCGAGCTTGTCGAGATGACAACATTTATGAATGATAGTAGAAGTGTAGTTTAGATAATAACAAAAAATATGTTATCTATCATTTTGACTACTGACTAATAGTCAATGTAGAGTTCTCTCCGTCTCTAAGACATGAACCATGAGCTAGGCATGGGAGCGATACCCAGTATCTTGATGTTCTGACTATAATTAGACCCGGTTGTCGCCAAGCTCTGTTCAATAACCCACGAAATCATGGTCCGTACAGAGGAATGGATGCGCATAGTCAATGACTCATCGCTTCAATCCACTCCGTCATTCTCGCTACTCACTTCTGAGCTTCTTTGCCATGGTGTCATCGCAATCTGCTTAATACTTTCGCATGTTACAAGTGGTATCGTCGCGGAGGATACAGCCGCTGGTGGCAAACGGACAGCATAAGCAACGCTAGCCAGTTGTGCGACGATCGCAATTATTCTATCGGCCCTCACTTTTTTCGTTATGCTCTGTTGCCAGGTAGTTTCGGAAAATAGAAGGAAGGTCCGAGGAACAAACCCAGCAATAATTACGGTAACAGTGGTACAGTAAGTCTTTGTTCCATGACTAGTTGCCCCAGTGGATACAATCTAAGACAATGGAGGCTCTCACATTAGCTGTTTACCAAAGAATTCCAGAATAAAACTACCTGTTGTTTTGAACAGTGCTCTTTTTAATTCAGCAACCCTGTAAATGTACCTGTGTGAAATCTTACTTTTGTTTCAGGCCTGTTCAGTGAATTCATATCCGTTGTGCCTTGAGGCTTATCCATTGTCCACCCATGGTTTTCAGTCCCAAAGAAGCCCCAGTGAGGTAGACGGATAACAATCAACTGAAATAAGTCCCTGGATGTCATTATAAAATGGTTTAGTGTCTAATGTCATACAGTAGTCTATCTTCGCACCAATCCACCATCACAATCACCGCAGGTAAACCCTTTCCGAAGACTAATCTCTAACTTTCTTCTACCACCGAACCTTAAAACATGGAGCAACTTCAATCGGCCAAGTCCGCCCTGCAACGGGCGTTGGCCGAAATTGAAACAGCCATTGCGGCTCTCTCCACTGGGGAGAATGGAGCGTCCCAAGAGTGCAACGAACCTCTAGCTAACTCGGAGTCTTCTGATGAACTCAGCGACGGCCAATCTCGGCCTTGGCCATCCAAGGCATCAGTCCACATCGATCAAGAAGAGGCTCCGGTCGCTGGAGAGCTTGACCCAAGATTTCAACAGGGTATATGGGTACGTCCCAAACCTCCAGGCGATTCGTCCTTTTCAATCGAACTCCTCTAGTGGGCAGCCGCTGCTGGTCAGTACGGCAATGGGGAAGAATTTCCAATATCCATTCTCCGACATCGCAACGCTTCCAGATGTCCTTCAGGTGTAGCATAACAGCAGCAGGGTATCAAGTGGTGGTCTTTCGACTTATTGAAAGCTGGGAGGACAAGAGACTAACTGAAGTTGTTGATGGGGGTATTTGGATGGACAACCACGGTCGTCTACTTTTTGATATGAATAAATAGTGTGGGGATACTTGGGAGATGCATTCAGGTGATTGGCATACTGAGCTCTAGATACGTGGGTGCTAGGGCAGACAACTTAGGTTATAGGTACGACAATAAGGCTATCAGGCAAGTTGCCTTCCTAGCTCAAATTCAATTTCAAGCCTCGCGAGGATTAAAAGTAAATCTGGTAATGAACTGTAGAAAAGATGAAGCTCGCGCCCTCACTACCCGACAGATGAAGACAAGGTTGAAGAAGCAGTCATGGTCCCAGTACGGTTGCCAGAACAGCTCATGTCATAAATTGAAAAATTGACTAATTACTGCTCGAAGGCGAAGTCGTGATTCATTCAAAGTATATATCTACAGCTAAAACCGTATAAAGTCGACCTCCTTTCTTACTGAATAGCAGCGCGACAAGCAGCCAACTGAGTCTCACACTGTCCAACCCCTCCATCAAGCTGACCAGAGTTGGCAGCATCCGCACAAGCATTGTGCTGAATATCACAAGATCGACCGAGAGCAACACTCTCACCATTGAAGGTGTTTCCGTTGACAGAGAAAGGCTTCTCGGCGTTTGAGGAGATAACAGGGGGAGGGGCTCCACCGAGAGTACCAGTGAAGGTCTGGACGTTCACGCCCTGGGCATTGTTGGTGGCACCGGTGGCCTTGGCGCTACCGCCGGAGGTGCGGCTGGGGAGGGGAGCTAGGGTTGCGCTGGCGACGGTCTTCGACTTGGCTTTGCATCCCTTTCCAGCGCCGGCACCAGCACCAGCCGTGTTTTTAGCAGCTTTGCCAGTGTTGGTAGCAGCCGGTGCTTCGGCGGTGCCAGTGGTGTTGGCAGCATCGGTAGCGGATGCAGCACCAGTGGCTGATGCGGCGCCAGAAGCGGCTCCGTTGACGATAGTGGCAAGATCAGCGACTTCAGTGCCAGATGCAACAGAAAATGAAGCAAGGTCAACTAAGTCGGTGGCAAAGATACCGCCTGTTCCGGTGAAGGTAGGTGTGACATCGGCGACGGCAGAGGAGATCTCATCCTCTGTCGCGTCCAGAACAAGAAGACCCTGGGAGAAGATGCAACCCAGATCGGGTTCTTCCTCGTCACAGGAATTGCCCTTTCCGGTGGTATCGCTGGTCTAGAACACTGTCAGTAGATTTACTATACAGCTCGCGATACGTACTTACATCTCCAGGTGCGAAAGTACCACTCAGCAGAGCCAAGTTGGGGTCAGCACCAATACCAGCCAGCTGCTTCGCCAGCTCGAGAGTAACGGCCTTGTTGATAGCACCGGCGCCAGTAGAAGCAGCGTCCTGATGCTGTGTAAGAGCACCAATCTCGGGATTGACAGCAGCTTCATCGCACAGCTTGCTGGCAACACCAACACCAGCGGTGTTTCGCTCAATAGCCTGGAAGAGCAGTGCACCAGCCATACCACGAAGATCACCAATCTCCTTGGCATTGGTAAAAGCTTGATCAGCAGTCTCCTGCTTCAGACAAGCGAGGTTGGTGACACTGCCTGCACCCTCCTTTGCAGCGGCATCGCCCAGAAGACCAAAAACAGGGTCCTGGATCTCCTTGGGGTTGTTGAGTCTGAGCATCTCACCAGTGATGGTCAAGACAATGTCGTGGGAATGTTCCTGAGGAACCTGTCGCTTCTTGATAGATCGCGAGACATGGCGACCAGGCGCAGGGCTGCGAAAAACAGGTGTCGCAGTAGCCAAACCGGCCGAGAGAGTGACAATCGCAGCAGAGACCTTCATCGTGATAGAGAGAGTAATAAGCAATTAAGAAATAGCAAATATGGTAATGAATGACTGTTCCTGCAGCCTGGTAAAGGAATGATAAGTAGAAGAGAAGTCAAAAGGCTCACAGAGCTTGGAAACAATAAACAGAGATGAGATTGGATGAACAAGCCCAGACAAGAGGGTATCATCGCGCATTTTATACTTTGCAATCGTTTTAATGCCATTCTGGAAAGTCAATCTCGCCGTTTTTCTAAACAGATTCTAATACGAAAATATTCATGCCATACACCCCTTGGGCGCTTTTAGAAACAGGAAGCAGCTTGATCCGAGAATCCAAACCAGATCTGGCATATGAGACGGATGAGACAGTCTAGCGGGCCGTATAACCGATGCGGTTTTTGCTGGCGGTTATATTTGTGGTGTTATGCTTGGTATGTAAGCGAATGGGATGTGAAACGGGGACTTTCAAGATCTGAGACGTGAGGTCAAACGATTGAGTTTGGCAATGTATGGCAGGGATGCAGGGGTTTGAGGTGTGTTACAGATGCATCATCACGTCAGAACCAGTCTGATGGGTCTGGGAAGAAGGCGAAAACGCTTTCATCTCTAATTGAGGCAGGAAACGCAATGGAAACGCGTTTCATTTCAAGGTATCGGGCCATCGCGCGTATGAAGTTTACGTGAAGTGGCCTGTAGCAGGAAGAAATGCCCCGCTTGTCTAGCCTTGATTGGCACAGGTAACAGTGGATAAGATAAGAAACCAACTTATCGCTCTTATCTTATCTTATTCAACCTGTCACATGACTACTGTCTTCACAAGTGCCAAAATGTTGACTTGTTGATTGATTCTCCACCTGCTTCACGTTCTGATATTCAGAAAAAGGAATATAGTAATTGATCCAGGAAAATAAAACAAAGGTAAATAAAAACTGGACTAAGATGTACGTAATCTGTCTTGTGGTTTGTCTTACTTGTTGCTTAATTCTTAAATATCGACTTATATCCTGCAGGGTAGTATTTCAACTTTAACGCAAATAAAACAAACAATTGTATCAGTTAATACCTAGTCCTTTAAAGCTGATTATACCTCACTTATAATAGAAGTATCTACACACACTTCTGCTCCTAAATCTCATCAAGTGAGCTAGTTTAAAGACCATCATTCGATTTATTGCGTCGCCTACTGGTATGAAAGATAATGCTTCAACATGAAAAGTACTTCCAGCGCTGGATCAAAGTTGTTAAATCCTCAACAAGTCCCAAGCCATACTTAAGTGCTGTTAAGAAGTTAGAACAAAACTTTCATTTACTATATAGGACTCCTCGTAAATGGATGAATTAAACTGCCCGTGACGATCTCAAGCTAGATCGACGATTGGTTGTGGGAAGAACAAGCTATGGGTCAGGCAAAATCTGATGAGAGAAGAGAGAAGAGAGAAGAGAGAAGAGTGAAGAGTGAAGAGTGAAGAGAAAAGGGGCAACATGGTGCTTAGAGTTCGAAGGAGCTTCTGTCTCTAAAGATAGCTCTTCGTTGATTGAGAGAATATATAAGTCCGCAGATCTTCGATGATTCTCCTCTTCTACTGACTTGAATCTTTTATGCAGTGTTCTTTCCATCTTGATATTGGATATCTACAATGTCAGATCATATTTATCCCTGTCGACCCCCGGCACTTCAACATCACCCGGCCAAGATCCGCAATAAATGCAACATCAATCAGCCGAGACACGTTCATGTCTACCCCGCAGGCTGTCAAAAATCGCGCCTTGACACGAACCATCAGTTTCCCGCGCAAGCCTCATCGCCAAGTCATACACCATGAGCGACAAAGCCTCGTCCCCGAAGAAGTCTCCAAAATCTCCTTCATCAGGAGCCAGTGAGGTTATACTGCATGACGCAGGGCACTGGGCTGCTTTGGCGCAGGTATGTCTGAGACAAGTCAAAAGGGGCTGGGACTGACGCGTTTTGTAGGATGAGCAGGATGAAGATGCCGACTCTTCGCTGGGTGTTGATACAGAGTCGTCGACGGCTTCGATGACGTCGAGTATTTTGAACTATAGAACTATCAAAGGACGGACTTATCACTCTGAGAGAGGAAATGCAGAGTATTGGTGAGTTATGTTTGGCTGTTTACTGCATAAAGCTAACGCGTGACGTGCAGGGCCTCGAACGATGCCCAGCAGAATGAGGCGATGGATATTATGTAAGACTTACAGGAATGGGTCAGACAGGTACTGACGCGTTTCAGCCACCATTTTCTGGTTCTCACACTAGATGGGAAGCTTCATTTGGCGCCGTTGAAGGATGATATCAAGGTAACCTTCCGAACCTCTTGCAAGACAACGTATCTAACTTCGTCAAGACTGTGCTTGATGTCGGCACCGGAACAGGTATGAAACCAAGCCTTTGACATGCAACTCAAGCTCACTGAACCGATGAATAGGACTTTGGGCGATGTAGGTGTACTGCCTGACAGGATGATATTCTTGACTGACTTTCCAGTGACTTTGCCGATGAGCATCCCCAAACCGAAGTAATCGGCACGGACATATCTCCCATTCAACCCAGCTGGGTCCCCCCAAACGTCAAGTTGTAAGTCCAACAGAGTCGCAGCGCTTCGATGACAATTTGATTGCGCCATAGCTGACCAAAGCAGTGAGATTGAAGACTGCACTCAACCATGGACCTTCTCCCCCGACTCATTCGACTTCATCTACATGCGATACCTCTACGGTTCCATCAGCGATTGGTCAGCTATATTCCAAGAGGCCTTTAGGTCATGCAAGCCAGGTGGTTGGGTCGAGAGTTTCGAAGCGTCAGCTATGCTTGAGAGTGATGACGATACTGTCAAGGAGGGTAGCGCGATGAGCGAGTGGGGCAAGTTCTTTATTGAAGGTGGAAAAAGACTTAATCGAACGTTTACTATCCTTGATGATGACTTGCAGAAGAAGGGAATGGAAGACGCAGGGTTTACGGATATCCAGACTCGGGATTTCAAGGCAAGCGATTCCAGAAAACTACCCAATGCAGCACACCAGGGATTATTCTAACTGGAATTGCAGCTTCCCATCGGTAGCTGGCCCAAGGATCCCAAGATGAAGGAAATAGGAAATTTTGCATTTGCTGCCATGGATCAGGATCTGGAGGGCTTTGTTTTGTACATGGCCAGCGTCGTGTTGGGATGGTCGCAGGATGAAGTCACGGTTTATTGCTCGCAGCTTCGAAGGGAGTTGAGATCGGGCAAGTATCATCCTTACTGTAGACTGAAGCTTGTGTATGGGAGGAAGCCGGAGTAAGCAAACTTGTGCGTGTACTGCATCGCATTGGGCTGAGAGCGATTGTTATTAATTATGAGAAGTGGGTATTTTTGGATTTTTGAACTCTGAACACGGTGACGAGATAAGGCGTGGATTGATTGCAGCTCGTGGTCTAAGTCATGTATTACACGCCGCACCAGTGGTCAATACCATTTCGCCTTCACAGCTTTGTCTCAGTCTCTGGCTTATCATGGTCAATTAATGGACTTCAACGTGATCTCATCCGATCAAATCAAGTTACGACGAGAACAAACCAATCAGTATGGGGATGCGACCCCATCAACATTGAGCGCATCTCAGCACTGAACTGACTTTGTAAGAGTGTTATTTTGAGTTGATAGCCCCCACAGCTGATGGCTCACATCACGCGCCTCACACACGTCGCCAAAGACGATGACTGGGAGGCCATTCCGGTCGAGGAGTTGTTGCATTGAAGTCAGAGTAGCGAACGAGAATGTGAGAGATCAAGTTTAAGAATAATGTGGGCACAATGGTAGTCAAGGTTAGCTGCAATAAACCTAATTTACGCCTCGCTCGCGGAAATGCTTAGTGGCATGTTACTTTTATCTTACCCTCTAAGTTATGTTCACGCAAACCTTGTCAGAATCTCAGCGAAACAGGTCATGGTAACGCATTTGATACAGCACCTAAAATATTCTTACTTTAACCTCGACCACTTATTTCCACCAGACATTTGTTAGTTACTTTGCATACGACTATATATGGCTAGTTCTTGGCACCATCGGCCTTCCCCCTCTCCCTCTTCCAAACAAATTTCCTACACTTCACGGCTCATTTGTCAGTGAATGCCACCTCTTTCACTAAACCTAAAGTCTCGCAGCTTACATCATATACATGCCAACCCACCCAAACGACGACTATGACTTTCAGCGATATGGTCTCTGCCTACGTACATGGCGTTCTCGAGATTCTTCCCGACACAGCAAGCGAAGACATTCCCATCATCCTTGGACTGGGGATATCTGCAATTCTCGTCGGTATTATCGCCTCAGTCATAATATTGAACAACGTATCGCGTCGTTGCTGTAGGAACTACTTACCCTCCTTGGGCGTCGAGATACTTGATCGTGTCTCTTTTGGGGCAATGGTCAAATTCCCAGAGCACACTTGGTCCAGAATTCTTATTCCTGCCAAAACACGGATAAAAGCAGAGCTGCGAACGCTGCGTACACTACAACAGAACATCAAGTTACAAATACGCCGAGACGCCTCTCTCCATTCAGATCAGGCTGCAGAAATCGCCGGTTGGGCTGTTGTACCGCAACCAATAATTCGAGACAGAAATAATCGCCGCAAGGAGACTCTGATGCTGCAGAAAGGAGCCACTATAGTGCGGATCCGAAGAGAGATTTATTCTCGAGCCTTGGCATATATTGATACGATCGAGGAGAGAAAAAGAGATCAGATGGTCTCGTGGGGGGACGTGTTTCTCGCTTCTTGGATCTATGCCTACTATATATTCCTCTGGTTCTTTGAACTGGCATTCGCTTTAATCTGGGGTGTGATGACCTTGTTTGAATTGGCTCTTGTTTATATGACTGAGCCTTGAGGCTTTGGAGCTTGATTGGTCATCACGAATATCTGTTCTGAGGTCCTGTGCGATGAGACTTGGGGGTACACTTGAATGACCATGACCCCCTCAGTGGATTTGAGAGAGACCAGACAAATTCATCGTACAGATCAAGATTGAACATTCGATTCTGTAATAGACATAGCTTTGCAACAGTTTGGCAGGATGCTGCACCACGGATCATGTTTAGGGAAATTGGAAGAGAAAATAAATAAGTTTCGCCGATATATGAAGTACAGTAATGAGTGGAAGGCATTTTATACCTTATTATTCAGTTTCATTTGTCAACCCATAAATATCTCGGCAAAATAGATAAGTAAGTGGTAATTCTGTTATCTTATCTATTATTCTCCCGATTGAATGCCTTATTTATTCAAGGTTTGTGTTATACTATTGGATGACTGCCGCCTATAAGGTTAAGCTTCAGGCTGCGAACACAGCTGATGAATGCAACTCTTATTTTCTGTATTTCTCTCGCTTCTCTGCCCACGTCTTATTCTCCTCCTTTCTCTCCCTCAGAACGACCCATCTTTCACATTGCCCGCCTCCTCCATTCTCGGCTCACATCTAGTATTGAGAGATCTGCTCCATACGACAACTTCTGGGTTCCCTGACTTCTGATGACTCACCCACTGCCCATTTGTATAACTGAGCCACTCGAACACCCGCCGTGGAAGCATCCTATCTGCTTCGAGTCTCAAGATACTCGCAAGTGTTCTTGAAGCTCTAGTCAACGCCAACTCGATTCGCAGGATCTTCACTATTGCTGAAGGAGACATAAGTGAAGAGCTGAGAAGGCTTTCCACGGCAGAAAACAGGAACCTCGAGCAGATAAAGGCCCAACTTCGTCTCCACCAAAACGAGTCTGAGGAAGGTGGTTGGGCTGTTATACCAGCGGGGATACTTCACGACAGGAATGATCGTCGCAAGGCGCTTCTGGCGATGTCGAAAAGAGCGATGCGAATCAAGGAACGAAGAGTACTCCACTATCGAGCTTTATGGTACATTCGGATGCTCGAGGAGGGCAAAAGAGGACAGCCGATTTCATACTGGGAGATAATCTCTGCTCTCAAAATGTGCACCTACTTCATCCTTCTCTGGATGATTGATCTGGTGTTTTCTCTAGTCTGGGCTTTCTTGGCCCTTTTCGAGTCTTTGGTGGTTGATCCACATCTCGGCCCCTTGGTTCAATAGTCAAGGTTGTATCATGCAATGGCCTACGGGGTCCTGTTCAGTACCTAGGTCTTGTTGGCCTGGATCTGTGAGGATGAGCATGACCTTGTGGGTGGATTTGAAATAGGCTAGTTTGACATCAACATAAGAGTCGAAGACCTTGGGCTTTGTTCTTGGAACTATAAAGTATTAGGGTTTGTGGAATAATCTCGGGGTTGGGGTGTGTTTGGTGAACAGTGGCTAGGAAATATATTTCATTAGTTTCTGGTGTTATTATTGCTGGGTACTCTTGGAGACTCATATTTATTCTACATATCGTATCAAGGGGTCTCATTTCATCTCAAGTCCGTAGACTCATATATTCATTCTCATTCTCATTCTAATTCTCATAAATCATTCCATAAGTCAATACTGCATCTCTGCTAATCCTGAAGACGTACAAGGACCTGCTCACTTGAGCTGTCCGATAACATGAAAACAAATCTCACAAACAAGGCCCCAGCAAGCATACTGCACATAGTCGTATGCGAAAAGCCTACTCACTTGAGCAGGTGGATGATGTTGGGGATAACCTCTGGGTCACCCCGATCAATAGCATGACCCTGCCGATCCATCCAGACAGAATCCTCAGAACCATCAACCTTCCAAGCCAAAACTCGACCAGCGAGTCTTTTCTCGGGGCCAGAGAAGTCCGGATCGACAGTCTGCATGAGAAGTGAAACTGGCTTCAAATCGGCACCTTGATCAAAGACAATTTCACCTTGCTCGATCTGCTTCACAAAGTCGCAATCGGGTGTGAGCAGCACCACGATATCGCCCGGTTCAACACCTTGTGGATCATAATTGACATCGCACCGCCAGCCGCGGCGCCAGGAGAAATCTGCTCCATCTTGGACGAGCGTGCGCGAGCGCCTGAGGAGACAGGATTGGCTATTCCACCCATCGTCAAT
Organism: Fusarium denticulatum; assembly: GCA_013396175.1. NCBI lineage: Eukaryota > Fungi > Ascomycota > Sordariomycetes > Hypocreales > Nectriaceae > Fusarium > Fusarium denticulatum. The sequence continues at coordinate 263,113 of JAAOAK010000018.1, read as the reverse complement.
GACGCCTTCTCTCATCATATCGTAGATGTAAATGGCTTCTCTAGCGATGTCCGTGCTTATTGTTAGATATGGGTGCGGGTTTACTGTTTCACTTCCGTCCTCAGCGATTTCCTGCTGCGGAGTGTCAATGAGAAGACCAGATGTCATAGGCTCAAGAATCCCAGACCGTCCGATAGTCGCAGTTGACGCCTCGGACGCCGCTTCGCTAGCTGTATAGAAGGAATCATTTGAAGTTTCACAATCGTCACTGGAATTTGAGAGCCAATAGTATGATTCATGTCCGGTCTGGTCACAAGACTCAACCTCATCAGCCCACCCCAATATCCGGTGAATGAAAGTTTGCATTTTGTCAGGAGATGATGAGCTTGAAGACAGTCCTGAGGATTCTGATGTTACTGACACTGATGCCGTGAGGTGGTCGTCATTATTATGGGGTACACTCCTTGTACTTATAATCATTACTACATGCCGTTAAACTATGTCCGCTCGAATCAAATGTTCCGTGAGCTTCCTTGACCTGGCTAGCGTGGCGCTGCCAGCTTAGTGGTGATATCTTGTTGTCACTGTGAACGGAGTCAAGTCCCTGAAGATCATGGCGATGCATAGAGAGACCAGCAGGTGAACAGTGCTGTGATCAGTGCTTAAATGTATGAAACAGATACACGGCAATTTGCCGGAACACTTGGTATGAAGAATTGGTTGGGTAATGCACTGTGCAGGCAGGCTGACCCCGAACGGCGAACAATGATTGAGGGAGGCTGACATGGACCGGGGCTGGTTGAAAAACAGGCAATTGCCCCTGTGAGTCACCCGACTTATAATTATCGGCAAAAGGAAGTTAATGGATACATTATCAATACTTGGCTCTCATATGAGTTGTATTAAATCCTTGGTACATCTCTTTCCTTACAAACACACCTTAAACCTCTGAACTAGCCAAGCTCCAGCCGTCACCCACCCACCAAAACCGCACCATATTCCCAGAGTCATCAAATGCCATGCTTGTCAATTCAGCATCAGTAACACACCAAATGAACCCAAACGCGCGGTAACGACGAAGCTGGCGAAGCAATTGCATGGAGCCAACGATAAATGAAGCTCTAGTCAACGAGGCGTCGCACCATCCAAGGAAATGTTCGCAGAGACAGTAGATAGATGTAGGGGAGAAGATAGGATCCAAGGCCAAGCTCAAGTCCATAAGGAAGAGAGGTATTCAGTCCGGTAACGCTTTTGTGCCCAACTTTCATTTATGCTTTATCCCAATGAAGTCAGACATCGCTGGCGATCAGTCTATCAGGATTATTAGAACAATCACAAATATCCCTTGAGGTCAATGGGAACTCACCAATACAAGCAGTTCCGCAGATTCCACAGCAGCGACCCGGAATGACCCAGACTTCCTTTCCTCCAGCTGCGCAAGTAGGGCACCGAACGCCAGGCATCTTGCTGTCGACAAGAACTGTTGAATGCATCTTGAGAAGAGAGAGATAGATTACGAAGTAAGTTGCGTAGTGTATCGAAGATGTAGATGTAGATGAAGATGACGATACGGTTAATCAGGATCGAGGCACAGTTTTATCATCCTGTTGCTGTGCCCCTTATTTATGTTTCCCGTCCCAATACCCTGAGTAATACCCGAAACAGCGCTCCGTCCGGTTCCTCCTTTCTAATGGCTTGAGACATATCGATCACATGTCATCCGAGTGTCTCAGATTCCAGATCAGCATTTTCAGGTGCGCACACATACGGAGGGGCAGTCTTACAAAAAGCAACATCTTCAGCTCCGCTCTAATCTATCCCTTACATCAACCAGGCTGGAGTAGGATGGGCGGCATACGTTGAATTTCCTTGCATTGGCAACTGCCTGTCTGAGGCCCGGTTGATTCCGTCATCCATTCCCGGTGGTAAATCTCCGATGCCTAGCCTCATCGCGGTAAGATCTTGTGAAGCCATGAGAGGTGGCTGAGACATGGCGCGTGCTCAAGTCTCCTGTAGGCGCATTACATCAGTCAAACGTGGATATTCGGAGAATAAACGTAATTCTCCGCGATATCTACCTCCTGTTATCAAGTGCACGTCAACATCGAATCATTTGTTCTGTGCTACAGCCCTGCATGGGTTCAGCTGATGCACAGTATGTTTTTGTCTCTTATCCCTCATCTTGTGCGACGCGACATATTTGACGGATCATATTAATGGCCGTATTTATGCCTGGTGACCGTGATTGCTTTTGGTCTTGGTGCGTTTATCGAATATGGCTTTCTCTCACCGGCGACTTGCTTGCCCTTAGGTCTGCTTGGCATATAAGCCACGACTGAAGGTTCCAAGACACTGCTTTACACCTTTGCCTACCATTCGCTACACCGGTCTACCATTTGATCTCGTATCTCACCGAGATACAGCAAATGCTGACGCCCGGCCGGTCGCGGACCAAAGTGTCCGCTAGAAAAAAGATCATTACGAGGCTGGAACTTGTCGACTACGGACAACTTCCTAAACTGGTCTGGTCTGGACACATGAGACGCCACCTACCTGAGCCCTCCCTAGATCCAGTTATCATGATGACGACTCCAGAGTTTGCGGCAGTAGATGAAGAGAATGCTTTGGCATGATGGTTATTGGTGACGTCCATTCTTGCGTTGAAAGATTGAACTGAGAGGGCAACAAGCTGACAGCAGACTAGCTTTGGTATAGAAGATGAGTTCAGTCTTGAGAGGGCAAAATGCGAGGGAAGTGAGAGAAGCATAAGCTGGGCACCACCAATGTCCAGGTCTTTGTTCCGCAATGCGAAAAAAAGACTCAGCGCTGTCCAGCATGTCCTTATAATCAAGATACTACAGCACAGCACCCAATAGGCCGCACTTTCCTTTTACCTTGCTAATGAGATTAGTCAATGTAAGCACGAAAAATGCTGTTGTTGATACTCGGGCTAACCCTAAAGCTCTTCTTTAATGTTCTCAGGTGTCCCCTCGGAGAACTGGCCACTTGACCCGAACACAACAAATTACAACAGTGAACATATTTGACACACTTCAGTTGGAACGATGAGGATCTCAAACAAAGCGGTCTTGAACTTTATTCGGATCGCGACGTATTAAAGGACGCCGTAGCAGTATATTTCTGCCGAAACTGCCCAGCAATCAGCTTCTTCTCAGCTTATCCCGCTACAGCTTTATCTTCCCCTACACCACTGCACTCTCACAAGCAGAATCCATTAACATACGTCAGCATGTCTTGCAGGAAATTATCTTATTTCGACATTGTGCCCCAGTGGCAAACATCGATTCGATCCCGACAAGGAACAGGCATCAGCAGATCTACGAATAGCACACGCATTATCGATGTCATAGATGAGTCCGATATGGACAGCGACTCCGGCAATGGCACTAATGTCATTGAGAGAAAGCTTGTGGTCCACGGAAAGGGACGACAACCACTTGAAGACAAATTTATTACCCAAGACGAGATAAACAAGCTCGAGAGCCGACTCAACAGAACCACTGTTCTTTGTACCTCACTGTTCTGTATTAACATTGCGATCTCTGGAGTCATGTTTCTCAATTTCATGAGGAAGCAGTGACTGTGGATATTTCGGTTAGGTAAAGCTGAATCTGACAGGGGTTGCTAGGTCACGTACTAGAGACAGATTAATTAGATATCTTTACTATAAAAACGTGAGCTGTGTTGATAGTATATTAGAACCTTATAAAACTCTAGTTATTAGAATTATAGTGCGGTTATATTGAGCAAGTAAACTACAAATAATCTGTGGTCGCGTTGAAGTGAGATGAGAGCTGCGCCAGGTCTACCTAGGGTCAAGTAAATGATTTCAGAATATAGTCCTTTTCTATTGCAATTCTGATATATGATTACTAAAATCGGCTTCTTGGTCTAGAGGTATGATTCTCGCTTTGGGTGCGAGAGGTCCCGGGTTCAATCCCCGGAGGAGCCCGTTTTTCTTTTGCTTTTTGTCACACTCTGTGTCGGTAACCAGTAAAGTAATTTTTGGTCAGCAAGAGTTTGGGACTATGCTCTTTTTTATTGACGTTCTCAAAGTCAGTTGATATGACTTAGTTAATTAACTGTTATCTTACATATTATAAGCACTAACTTGGTTGCAAGACATGCGGTCGGAAATGACTGTATTGTTTGGATGTGAGACTAGTATAAATCCTGTAATGACTGTGAAAATGTCCAAGGCCAATGAGATCCAACTTGGGTATCTGAAAACTTGTGCAACCTCTACTATCCTTTCCCGCTTTTAATACTTGCGCCAACACCAAACCTCATTACAATGCCCCTCACTCTCCAATCGCCATCCGTGTCACTTGAATGATTTAGGCTTGTCAACCCAGCTTGCATAGGGTACCGCATGTCGCATCTTACGCAGAACCTTGGAGCCTCGGGTTTCTGCTGGGATCCGACGCTTGGCCTTTCGTGGTGCAGGCACTGAAGTTGGAGTACCTTGCGGTTCAGGCGAAGAGAAGAAAAGCGAAGGGGAAACAGGTGAGTACTGGCTTTTGGGGGTGTGCCCCGCGGTTGAATGTGAATGGTGGCTGCTCGGTGGGGTGGTGTCAGCCGGAGCGAGTTCGTTGTCGCTGTCGGTATTGCTGGCGTGGTCGATGAGACGACCTTGTAATGCTTTCTTTACCACGATGAAGTGGTCTGCCTCTTTGAGGCGGGTAATGAGCTGGCTATCAAGCTCATCGTTGCCCTCAAGATGCTCGGCGATACCCTCATGAATGGTCAGAGCCATCTCCAACAGGAAGTCCAAACGTTCTGCGCTTGTGGATTCCGTCATTGTCTCTGGGGTCTGACGTTGTGATATTTTATACAAATGTGTATTGGCTGGGTTGGTCGTTAGTCGCAGTTGTGGTCTGGACTAATTACACTAGGGCAATCGCCAAGACAGCGGGAATTGTAGGAAAGGGACGGGAAGTTCAGTGGTGCGAATTGGGCAATGCTTCTTCAGCAATGGTGAGAAGGAAATTTGTTCCTGAATTCTAGAAGAGATGGACACATCACGGTTTGAGTATATGGTCCTGAAGCATCGCTACAGTCTTCCTCAAGGCCTCCAATTCATCACAACAAAGAAAAGGCATCGTTTCTACAACAGATCCTAGTAAAGTATACAAAGTTGATCAAGAAGTGCGTATTGGATGAAGCGCTAGTTGCTTGAAGATCCCTGTCTTCCGGGCTCGCTTCATACGTGCGGCCAGAGTTGTTTTTGTCCCAGAGATCGGGGTCTCTGTGAGCTTCAGGTTCTGTCAGCCAAAGTGAGTCACTTTCCGGTTTATTCTCATTGCACTTTGTGGCGATATACACGAGAGCAGTGCATGAAATGGTCACGGAGGGAAGGAATGGATGAAAAGTGCTTGGTGGCGGCCTGGGCGTAGGTGTTGACGTGGTCTTCTTCTGTAGAATATGATATGTTACAGGTAGTGAGGACAACCTGGCATCAAGCGCCGTAGCTGAAGCCTGAGGCATTAGGCGTCCTTACAATGATCTGAGAGTCTCTCCATCCCTCCATGATCTCACTGCGGTTATAATATCACATTCACGATATAGTATTGGAGATCAATGTTGCCAGGACATCTTCCTTGTTCAGACACATATCTCAATAGACAACACAATCACGCACAGCATTTTCTGAAACTAGATGGCCAAGGTATCTATTAAATTCAGAACATCTAGCATTACTCTTAGATAGGCTTCCCTTCCCTGGAAGAACATTTGACTTACGTGTCACGGACTAGTTGATGAAAGCCATTAAAACATAGGAAGACAAAAGTAGCTACGAGATGTGTCGCGATGGGAAACCAAAACAATAATGTATCATTGCTTTGATTAACAAGAAGCTACAGGAGGTGAAGTGAGAATCAAAAGAGCAATTTATTGTGTGAATAGCTTCACATCAATTCTGTATGCTTTCACATGCAGGGTAAGAGGTTGATTGATGGACATGTAGTCGATAAGAACTGGTAAGAGTAGAGAATTATTACGGAGTAGTGGCTGTAGTGATGGAATAAGCTTAATCCGAAGCCCCGGATCCCGTCAATCAACGCGACGTGACGCGACAGTGATTCCAGCGGCTGCACCCGGTTTCCAGCTGGTTTACACGAATCCAAACTGACATCTCTTTTCCAACAGGGATCCTTTATGATAGAACACTTGGCTCAACTCTGAATTGATCGAGGAGCGGCAAATATTACCCGCTTTCTGGGGTAGCGCGCTGATCTCCACTCCTCATGGAACTGCGAGTCACGAAACAAGGAATCCACGGGCTCGGAATTCCGTTCATAGCGTCTTGATGCGCTTGACAAGCTGAAGTCTGAATTGAGCTGCATCTCCCACCGCCTGTATTATCTGTCGCTGATTTGTATTGCAACACTTACCACAGTTGACTGTGCTTGCGGCTCGTGCTCCAAGCTCTCGGGCAGTCAAATGCTCCTGAGACGTGCTTTGCCAGGCGGCGCAGTCTCCAGATGTCGACACAAATTGACTCTTGCCGGTCAATTAACCATTGGAACGGCATCGCGAGACAAATTCCTAGTAAGCCGAGGAGAATGATGTCATACACGCGTTCGGAAAATAATTGGGATCATGAACGAGCCCGATTGGCTGCCTCGGAAAGGCTGCTGCTCTTTGGACTACCAAGACCGAAGAAGTTTGTTTCATTGCAACCCAAAGCAGGTTCATTTGTAGACTTGACCCGATATGTAAGGTCCTCGGAATTTTATCGTGGTATTTTCGTAATGCACTGATCCTTCTCAGCTCACCACCTGAGAATGTCAGCGCTAGGAACAAATTAGGAAAGATCACCACGACTCCGTGTAAGTAATCGAATTGAATCCTTCAACTATAGGCATGCTATGGTATCATGAGTCGATTCAACTCGCAAGGCGGAGCAGGAAATCCAAGAAATCAAGGAACAAACTCAAAAGTCGCGAGGGCTGCTCAAAACCGTCAGAAGATGTATAAATATCGTCGAATCTTCTCATCAATCATCCTTCTTCACTATCATCTCTACACTCAAGCAAACTCAAGAGCCTTTCCAAAGCCCCAATCAACCATTTGCACATCATCATGTTCACTCTTCGCACCACTCTTCTCAGCCTCACGGCTCTCGCCTCCCCAGCCTTGGCTGAACATCTCCGCATCGTCTGGAGCAAAGGCGACTTCTCCACCATCTCCGGCCCCAACGGCGGCAACCAGAACGGCCACTGGAGTAACTTTGCCATAATCGACAAGAACGGCGACGCCATCTTCACCGAGGCGTATCCCGGCGGCTACGCAGCATGTCAGATTGACGACGGTCGCGAATTCGCCATTGAGGGAATTTGCTGGAGTGCGCCTCGCAAGTTCCTCTGTGTCTCCAACATTGCGGGAAATCCGCAGAGCTGTGAAGTCAAGGATAACAATGGAAACAGTTTGGGTAAGGCGGAGGGGAATACGAATTGGGATTTTATTGGGATTGCGATTGGGTCGACGGGTGGATGTGTTGTTGAGATTGATACCGAGGATTCTTGTCCTGCTATGGGAGAGGATGGCAACGATCTTCATGTTATCTGAGATATTGCGAGACTCCGAAGGTGCACATTCGGTGTCCAGACTCAATGAGAGTTGTAAATCGTTTCTTATCTGAAATGAAAGAATTTTAAGATAAAGAATCACTAAAAGCAAGACCTAATGCTAACACATTGGACCATTTCGCATTGTTGGCAGTCTCGCGCCTTCTGGCCATGTCGCGCCTCATATTAACTTCCCGCGCATTTCGAGCGAGCTCAACCCTTATAATCTAGCAGTCGTACTTCTCCGGTCGGGCTAGACTCGCGATGCCAGGCCATTGGGCTAGTGATCTGCGTGTTGAGGCAAGACTTGCTTCAAGTATTTGAGGCCAACTATGACAAGCTGATAAGAGTTGCATCATAAACAGGCACGCCAGTTCGATTCGAGACGTGTTCGTCGATGCCACCTCGGATACTTTGGCGTAAATATAGCGCCAGAAGGCATAGGATGATGTGGCGAAGCCTAGTGGCGCGAATCATCTCACCCAAGGAGGAATTCTTGCCGCCGACGTCGCTTCGAGCGACATGCTCAAAATCGAGAACAAGAAAATTGGCTGATGATTCAAACAGCTACTAATCTTGTAAATTGTGTGGTTATTGGTAACAGTAACCATAAACACGTGGTACGAGGCTCAGCCATTGCAACTTGTAACAGGGGTTCTTTTTATCTAAACGCTTATCGTGATTAGAATATAACTAAAAATCGGGCCGCAACTGGTATCAAGTTACTACGCCGCACTAGTCATCCGGGACTTTATATAACCAATAACACAAGATTTGTACCTACAAGGATTTTTCACTTTATTCTTAGAAGCGGCCGCTAGCATCCGTCTCTATTATCACCTCCTCTGTCCCTTTGCCATTTTGTCTCTTGCCTATCCCGATATATAGTCAACCGCTGCCTTTAAGGTATAGCTTCAGACCGCTAACACAGGTGATAACTACCACGTGGCCCTTTCCTACCCTTTGTCTGGTGCTGCCTTGTCTGTTCCGCCCTGTTCCTGTCATTCTGATCCTCCTTTGGTTGAATTTCTCGGTCCTTTCTCCAGACGGTCTGAAGCTGAAATTGCGTAAAATGCCCAATTGCATTGCTCCACGGCCTTAGGTACCTTGGGCGCCAGAATGCCCTCGAAGACGGTGTTGGAACTTTTGAGAAAGCCGCTTGCAATAGTGTGAATTGCGGATTCTATAAATGTGACTCTTCAACTAATACCCTGGGCTGACGATAAGTTATCCCGGACCTCCGTTCCGAGCCAGTAGAAGGAAGCTTAAGGTTAAGATTAGGCTCCTCATTTACAGTGTTGCTGAATAGAGGCTTACGTGCAAGGATTGTATGCATCTGTGAGGCACTGCAAAACTATTGCTAGGTTTTTATTTAACCAGATTTTTCCTCGTATCATATCGGTGAGACACCCCATGACAACGTATGGAGATATTCAGAGCTCTCGGCCTCTCACAACTGCCGGCATAGTCTACCTTCTGATTTTGGAGTAGCTAATAAGAAACTCAACATATGAGAATTGTCCTTAGCCAAATCTGGCAGGCGGTTTAAAACTGCTGTTGAGGACAGTGAGACGATAACTTTGCGATTTTCTCTATAAATACTGAGGGATATCGTCTTTATTCACCATACAACAAGCCTTCACAGTCACTTCAAGCTGTCATTTCCTTCAGACTTTCTTGTTCCCCAGAGCTTCTCTCTCTTATCAACGCCACTGAGAAATAAATCTCGGCCGTTCCGCTCAAGCCTCAATACCAAAATGCGCTTCGATATCACTGCAATCATCGCAGCAATGGCCTTCACCGTCTCAGCAGACCGCATGGAGGTCTTTACGGCTTGCAAGCCCACCGCTTGTAACAGCTCGGAAGGCACATTTTACACCGACTTTGGTGCCTACCGAGTTAATGCCAATGAAGGGTGCCGAGGGACTTCAGTTCCTGCTATGACAGAGTTCTGTATAGATTGGGGCAACCGACGTGGCCACTTCAGGTTCTCTGGACAAGCAAACAAACGATGTCTTGTTCAAGACTCTGAAACTAGGGTCGGTTGTGGCAGTGATGGAACGGACTGCTTCAGGACGACTTGGAAGGAGATTGCTTGTTACTGGCGCGAGAAACCTATTCCGGAGGAACAGCTGGCCACTGAGCCTCATTCTACGTTCTTCACCAGCACAGTCCCTACCGTTGCCACCAACCTCGCTAGCCACTAAAGCGCTATCAAACGGGGAAGCCGGTCGATGATACAACCTTGGCTCGTCAAGATGCATTATTCTGTTACTTACACTTGATGAGTGGAGGGTTATTTTACTAGGGGATGAAAGACTGTCCAGGAGATTATAGAAGATTCTTATAAGATATACTCTTAGACGAATCTGGAACCTTTATCAGAATCAATTGGAACTTAGCCTCGCCCAATAGACTAGCTTACACTTATTGCATCCAACACATGTACCTAAGGCTGCAGCCGTCAGATTGTTCACCCTCTGATTAATCTGTGAAATATTTATGCTTGCCGGCAAAACTTATATAACGTTCTCCATGGCAAGAAGCAAAGCGGCGATGAAGCAGCCAACAGCAGGTAAGTCCACCACCAAGGACCTCGTCAGGTGCATCTCCAACCACAGCTCTAATGATGCCGTACTTGAAGCATTAGCATCATTACGCCGGATCCTAGCCAGCAAATCGATTGCCTTGGGACCATAAATCAGAAGATGACCTGCTGCAAATAGAGTTCCAGCCAGGTAAAACAGAAAGACACTCCGAGCCCCAGAAGTAACAGCATTCGCGATTCCACTTGCCAAGCTAAGAGTAAAGCTTCCAAAGACAACTTTGGTTCCCCATGGTCCCCAGTTGGTGAACCAAATCGGTAGCAGCTCATTTGCTTGCGCTCGGTATTTAGGCATTGTCCAGCAGGAGAGGAAGGCATACTCGTCGTAAGCAAATTGTAGGCTGACGTTTGATGATATGACTGGTAATAGACGGAGTAGCTTGGTTGGTAGAAGGAGTGCAAAAAGAGATGATAGTGTGATGATTGAAACCAAGAGCCATATGATCTGCCGAGATGTTTTGCTGGCCATTGTGTCGCGTTGAGGGTTGCTTATATTGAGCGCAAGACTTGGATACAAAACGGAACGTGCAATCTATGGGATCAAGTGTAGAAGTAGATATTAGTTGCGATACTCAAATAAATTCATGGTAGCTTCGAAGATACAAACAGCTGGAGGACGTCTTCCTAGATATACTGTCAAGACTGTCTCCTATGTTCAAAACAAGGCGGGGACCCAGTACTAGCTCTGAGTAAGCTGACATGATTCTCGCTGAATCGCGCAATGATTGACGCACCGCCTCAGACATACAGCATGCTAAGGCCTGAGATAGCGCTAAGATAGAGCTCTTTCAGCTTGAAACCAGTGTCAAATCTAGCCGCGAAGGTGGCCCCCCAGGTCACACCAAGTGCCACTTTGCCACACCACTATTGACTGTGCTTGTACCCCATGCCCCCAACTTAGATGGTCAATTGTTAAAGGCATAAGGCATATCATTTGAGGTCGCTTGAGAAAGCAATCTGGATATGTATTACTATTATTATGTTGTCTAATATATGTTCTCGATATGTAACGCCTAGTCGCCTTTTATGTCCAACCCATTATGCTACTCAAATCCTACACTGCTGTAGCAGTCTTCTCGTTAGGCTCAGTCGAGCTGCTATCGGAGATAATACATTCCTTCTGTGATGACTTCTCCTCTTCGGAGTCATCAGTGACGACCTTCCTTGTCTTACCCCAGCCAAAGTTGTCCATGTTGACAACAGCGTAAAGCATAACAGCAATGTTGAGGAACGGACCAAGGAAGACAAAGACAAAGAGACCAAGAAGAAACTGTGCGCGCTCAACAAGATTGCGAGGAAGCCAAATAGCCATGATGACATAGTAAAGAAGGGGAATGATCATGACACCAGCGAAGCACATGATCAACCACCAAGGTTGACTCATGAAAGCGACGATCATACAACCAATCGATGCAATGACGAACACGTTGAGAGACCAGGTGAGAACGTTGGAGAAGGCGACGATGCGTTCCCACCATTGAGTGTTCCAAGCACAAAAGAGGAGAAGGTCGTTGCTAGTGGCACCTAGGGTCCAGCGACGACGCTGAGAGAGGAACACATTCCAAGAGTGCGGGACGTCGGTGTAAGCGCGGGCATGAAGAGCCTGGCGTGTCTGAGCGTGAGGAAACGTGACGAGCAATTGGCAAATATGATTCCGATCCTCTGAGGCTGTAGCGCGGATACGCTTGAGCATGCCGTCCATGTGCTTGGGGAAGTAACCGAAGAGATCGATGAGAACGAGATCGCCACAGGTTTCGTCGCAGATCTTGAGGAGCTGGCAGCAGCCGGGCAGACAAGAGACTTTCTTGGTGGCGATGGACTGATGAAGACGACGAAGGCCCTGGGCGATGGTGTACTCGGCAGATTGGTAGATAGACCACAGGTTCCAGTTGCCGTCTTTGAAGTTAACAGCGACGTAACCGCAGACACCGACAGTGTTGGGATAGTACGACTCTTTGAGGAGTTCAGTGACACACTTGTCTTCAAAGACGGTATCGGCATCCATCCCGATGAGATGATCGACACTGTCCATCTTGACCTCGTTCTCAAGCCAACTGGTCATAGAGTCGAGGAACTGGGGCGAGAAAATGGACTCAGGGTTCTGGGCACGAGTGTTGAACTTGTAGAGAAACGATCGAATGACAATAAGACTGTCACGCTTGCCTTGGTTCTGATCCTTGACGATGCAGTAGAACGGCAGACTCTTGTAAAAGCCCTTGGAGATCTCAATGTCCATCTGCTGGCCGTCCCAAGCAGTATAGGCGCCACGAATCTTCTTCCTCTGCGTTTGATGAAGGAAGATATCCTCATTGAGATAATCGCCAGTAGTCTTTGTCATACCGGGCCCACGAACGCGACCATCGCAGATGACCATAATACCTTTCTTGTGGTTCTCAAGACCGGTCTGGTTGACGAGGGAGTCCAGGGAACGGGTGCACTCTTCGAGAGTCTCGTTGTAGCAGGGGACGACGTAGACCATGTTCTCGGGGGATGAGGGCTTGATTTGCTTCTCGGGACTGACCCAGTGGATGAAGGTGAAGACGGCGATGGAAGCGATCATGATGCAGTTGAGGACGAGGGGGAAGGAGATGAAGGGGAGGTAGATGTAGTAGTATCGGGGCCAGTACCAACTGGCGAAGATGAACATGAAGCTGGGATGTGAGTCAGTATGAGCAAGACGGGTTAAGGTGGAGTGATGAGCTTACTTGACTGCAATCAGACCGACTGTGAGAACGTGTTTCTGAGTGGTAACCTTTCTCTTGCCACGCTTCAACAAGACAGCATTGCCAACATCTTCCTCAGCGACAGCCTCAACTTTGGGCTTAGCCTGTTCAGCACCGTCGCTCTTGAACTGAGGAACAGCATCGCGCTCGCCATAGGGTTGAGGAACAGGTGTGATCTCATCATCAACAGAAGGAGTAGAAGAGTGACCAGCATCCGAGCGAGAACCAACAGAAGTGTTGTTGCTGATCGAGACAGGAAGACGAGGAATAGGAGTGATGAGATCAGTGCCCTTCGAGCCAGGTCGACTGATCACCGAAGTCCTCTGGGTATCGGGCGTACCCGATCTCACAAACGAAGGCTGTGACGCGCGGTAGCTGTCGTTTGAGGAAGCTTCGTCGGTGAGGTATGCGGGAATAGGCACGACGGGATATTCAGTGTCTGAGACATCAGAACCGTTGGAGCGGGCCTTTACATAGCCGATTCGGACGTTGGCATGGACTTGGTCCTGTTCCAGAAGATGTCAGTCAACGGGGAAGGGAAGAGGTTGTGTAACGCAGCAGGGTGACGAACCTTTTGCTTGCCAATTAGGATGGAACGAGGAAGATTAGTGGTGAGAGAAGTCATTGTTACACCACAGGCGGTATGCAAAAGAAGAGAAGGGGTCGGACAAGACGGAAATGCTGGAATGTCGTAAAACGCCAAGAAACGAGTGACAAGGTGGAATGAGAGAAAATGCAGTACCTCTGCAGTAGTCCAATGATGAGAGGCAAGATGAGAGTTACCAGTTGAAGTTTCTAACTAAATAACACGAACCTCCTTATTAAGAGGAGCTTTTCCTTCTGACATAACGTCTAAATTGTGAGCGAGATGTGTTATTTACAATTGAGACTTGTGGCAGCGAACTTAGCGTTGCCCCATCATGCAGGGAAGCAATAGTCTTGCTAACTAAAAAACTCTAGACATTCAGCCTTGGTTCGACATTGCTAGCTGAGGACTGGACTATCAGGTTGGTGTCCCTGGTGTTGGGAGCCCGATCACTTGGAGGCGACATACTAGCGGAGTGCCTACCGACGGTCTGGATCGTTGGGAAAGTGCTTTTCTTCTTGGCAAGCAGACTACTGAGTTCAGTCAAGAGTCAAGGGTACTTGCATTGAATATGCTGGAGTAAAGGAGGCGTCCGCGTAGTCTCGGAGGTTTAACTGTGGACTGTGGCGTCATGGCCCAAAGGAGATGTCCCAGGAAACTGTTCTTCTTTTGGAAAGGGGGCAGGGACCCTGGCCAGAGGATATGCATAAATATTGGGTTAAGGCTCAGAATTGAGACAAATAAAGACTGATCGAGACTGCCAGGGTGGTCATGGTTTAGTAGCACTGCGGTGGTGGATAATGGATCAAACGAGCAGATTGTCCCAGGCGGCAAAACACCCCTGCTGGCGATCGCTTACCCCGGTAATCCCTGAGTTGACATTACCCAACGAGATCATTGATCTGTACATGCAATATGCGAGAGGAAGCTTCAGAGACCAATTATCGCTCGTAATGTTACCTCTTCTCTAAAACGAAACGGTTGAAAGCTCAAGCAAATCTCTTTCTCAGTAGTTGTCCTAGATTAGCGCAACATTGCGGCTGAGCGGGAAGCAATAACCATGAATCATCGGGGCTTTATTGAAGTTGCTTTTTCTCTCAAAATGGTTCCAGGATCTGACAGTTCACTTGGCTCAACATACTGTGCTTAATATGGATCCGTAGATCTGAGTCAATAGTCTGTGCCACTAAACCAAACTAAGGATCTGGCCAGCGATCTTTGAATAGTGACCGAGCCTTGTAGTTGCACATCTTATTCCCTTTCAAAATTCATTCAGGCACCAAGGGGCATTACAGCACGCTAAAGCACGGGCGTAGTACCACGGCGGATCAATAAGCTAAAGCTCTAAGCACATCTCAACGGTTCGGACGCGATAAACCTGGGAGGCCTGAGCCTCATGGGAAATGTCGAACTGAATTTGATACACATTTAGCATTTTCTAGGTCAGTTTAAAGCCAGTAAAGACCAAAACCCACTAAGGCCAGCCAGCATTGTTGCTCTTTCTGCAAAACTGATGATCAGTGCACTCCAGTTATGCGACAACAACGTGTGTGAGGCGCGTGATGTGAGCCATCAGTTGTGGGGACTATCAACTCAAATCAGGTTTACTTCAGCCTCATTTCACCACTAATGGAAATAATGCGGTAGTTACTGTCTCTCATCCATGTCAGCCCGTCTTGCCCCGTCCTGGCTTTAAGGCTGATCTCGACACCAGCCAAAAAGAGTAGCAAATCTTCCCGTGTCTCATAAGGTCCCGCTTTCCCGTTACACAGCGTGGAGAAAACTCAATTCACAGGAAATGAATTCATGCTTTTTTTTCTTTTTGATCATATTGTTTTTTTTTTCTTCGCACTTCAGCTGCCGCAACCTGGGCTAAATGTGGAGGGATTCATGCGGCACCCTTGCTTCTTGTACCTTGCTTGGCAAAAGTCCCGACAGAGCCGTGTGTTTTATTTTTCAGCGCGGGCTGGCATACCCCTGACCCTGCCTTTTGCTCACGGGAATCACGGGAGGATCTACCGGTTTCTATAGCTGGTTCCAAACCGTCGGATACTGTACTCAACGTCTAACGGCAAGCGAATTACATGGAGATGCAGAGTAGCCCGATAAAAGAGGAGATTAATTGCCTCTTGAGGTTATCCCGTGGATCGGTCTAGAGCTCAGAATTCATCTACCAGATTCGAAAAGAGATAATTCCTATTTTCATTGGCTTGGAGGAATCAATAGTCTCTGTCACTTCTCTCATTGATCTTCAGCTCCCCAAGTATTTAGAAACGCTTTACAATCCTGCATGATTATCCAATAAAAAACGTTTCTTCGTTATCCTGGTACAGAGTTTCCCGTTTGTCTCTGTTACTAACCCAGCCGATCAGCCCGCCAGACATGCTGCTACTCCACAACATGCAAGCTCGCGATGAAGTAGCTTCAGAAGAAACGAGGCTCAACTGAATTGTTTCAATCCACACCGTCAGCTATTTGCAGTCAGTTCAGACCAGGATCAGGGCCTCAGGGGAAGCACTCAGCTGGGTCGAAGCTGCTCTGGCTCAGTGGCGCTGCAGTGTGAGGGGTTGCAGGAATAGAATCCAGAAGGTCTAGACGGAGTGTTTTTCACACGTTTTCATGATGCACGTAATTCGATATGATGTGTGTATCTGAGAATCTCACAAGTCCTGGGCTAGGCCTTGGAGGGAGAATACTTAAGATGTTGGGGTTGAACTACCGTAACATGAGATGGTCGATCACCGCTGAACCTTTTTCATCTAAAATCCTTGCTCGACTTCGTGTTATCTCCTGTTTTCTCTCTTTCACTCAGCCTTCGAAGCACTTGTCAAGATGGAAGACTTCACCGTCATGTTGAAACCTTCAGACTCTCCATCCTCATTCCCCTTCTACCCAGTCACTCCCCCACTCAGCTCCGTCCCCTCAGAGACAGACCTCACGCTCAAAGTCTCTACCGATGTGACACCCGACGAGATCCCCGTGGTAGCAGTCGTTGGAGTCGGCTACGTCGGAAAGCATCTCGTCACCTCATTCTCATCAAAGTACCAAGTCATCGGCTTTGATGTTTCCGAGCAGCGCATTCAAGATCTTCGACAGGAGTTCAGGGGTAATGAGAACGTCACCTTTTCTCGAACTCGGAATGATCTTGTCACTGCTACGCACTTTCTCATCTCTGTGCCTACACTGTTGCGGCCCAACAAGACTATCGATTCTTCGTATCTTTGTGATGCTCTCAAGATGGTCGGTCAGCTTGCGCGTCGGGGTTCGACTGTTGTGATTGAGAGCTCTGTTGCTGTTGGTATGACCCGTGAGTTGGTCGGGCCCATCGCAAAGAAACTTGGTCTTTTTGCTGGCATGTCGCCAGAGGTACGTGACACCTTCACCCATCAATCGTCGTTTACCACCAGGACGTTTACTAACTCACAACCACAGCGTGTTGACCCAGGCCGAACCGAACCCCCCGTCAAGTCGATTCCCAAAATCATCTCAGGTCTTTACGACATCCACCCCGGTTCCCTCGATGCCATCAACCGCATATATTCCACCATTTTCAACAATGTCGTCACTGTCTCCAAGCCTGAAGTTGCTGAGATGATGAAGCTGTATGAGAACTGTCAACGCATGGTCTGTATCGCCTACGCCAACGAAATGGCTGACGCATGTATTTCTCACGATATTGACCCGTACGAAGTCTGTTCTGCAGCGTCTACCAAACCATTTGGCTACATGCCCTATGCCCCTGGTGTCGGTGTCGGCGGACATTGTATCCCCGTCAACCCCCACTATCTTCTTTCCAACAGCAAATTTCCCCTGCTGGAGGCTTGTTCATCGGTCATGAGTGACAGACCGGCCAAGTTGGCTCAGCGTCTCATCAAGTCACTGCCCAACACGGAACGTCGCTTACGTGTGCTCGTCGTTGGTCTTGGTTTCAAGCCTGGTCAGTCTCAACTTGACAACTCACCTGGTGTTGCCCTTGTTCGAGAGTTGGCTGTTTCACATGCTCTGGTTGACGTCACTTGGGCTGATGCGTTGGTCAAGCAGGAATCTGTGCCTCAGGTCCCTCGTCTTGAAGAGCGGGATTGGAACAAGAGCTTCTTGGAGACATTTGATGTGATTGTTGTGGCTATGAAGCAGCACAGCATGGACTTTTCACTGCTAGAAAAGTTGGAGGGTGTTCGCGTTGATAGCTGGTGCAAGTGATTGTGTTTTGTGCGATTAATTTCGTTGGCTGGTGTAAAAAAAAATAGGTAGATTAGATTTTCATTCTGTCGCAAGATAATAGGTTAGATTAATACACATATTGACATCCTTCTCACTCCGCTTCACATTCATCTACAATTGAGTTGATCACTTCATGCCTTCCGTCTTCTCCTCACCTGTCATTCACCCAGAGTGCCCGTGGTACCCAGGCATCGTCCCACTCACTCTCCTATTCTCACGTTCAAATTGCGTATGATCTGTCGCATCATGCCGCGTCTCGAACTAAACATAACAACAGGAAACTTCATCTCGCTAAACTTATTGACAAAGTGATGTGTTGAATTGTGAGCCGCTCTCCGTCACGAGTCGGATGTTGGTGGTTTATTGGTTACGTGTCATTTTTGGTCGTCTTGGTCTTCCTGCCACTAATCCAACCGGTTTGCAACAAAGAGAGAACTGAGCTAGCTGTATTTGGTGCATGATAAGATAACGATAGCGTTGTTCGCCAACGTTCAGGGTAAACGGTGCGAATTACAAGTTAACGATTGAGCATAACAGGACAGCCAGCCAATTACGTAGTGGGAATTATTTCGAGTCTTACGAGGTAACATGGCAATGGATTCAGCTGTAGGAAAGAATGACCATGAGAGCGCGACGTTACATGTGTCTAAGCTGGATAACTGGTTAGAAATGATGTTGATGATTTTAACGAGCCCAGATTTGTGCGTACTTGGTTATCTCTGGAAAAACGCGCCACTCAATATCACAGTGTAGACCGTTGAGTGCCTCAAAAGAAGCTTAACTTGACCCACTGGCACGTGCAATATTTTTTGCCATCAAAATGCAGAACTCAAGATAATTTACCAGTAAGTGAAATGGAATCTGCTTCGATCGCCGACCACCAGTCTTGTAACGGTTGTTGGGGGCGTTAGACCCCAAGCACCAGTTATCGCCAAGAACAAATGGACTTTCTTGGCCTTTCCTCCGTGTTCCGTTGCGTACTTTTACGTTCGCTACTGAGCCGTCCCCAAAACGGCATAAGCAATCGATAATCATGGCTCGCTAGGGACGGTGATTTGCGACTAGAGACGACGCTATCGATTCTTGCATTGCTCATCTCAGTCTAACGTTGGATGCAACCCTCCATCAGCCTTAATTATTAAACTTAATCTGCCCGTTGACCATGTCGCATTGATGCACGGCGATCATCAACAAACATGGGTACTCTACGAAAACTCGTGATAATCGCGCTCATCGCAGTAACGGGAGCCCAAGATAATGCGACAGAGACGAAGCCTGAAGACTGGGAGGCTGATCAGTGCGATTGTTACCTAGCAGATGGCATTGAGCCAGAATACTACACGGAGCATCGATTCTGGGATTTTAGAAACCTCGGAGACTACGCCGGAATTCCCGACACGATAGCGGGAGAGAATGCATCCGCTGAAGCAGACCTCACGAGCAAATACTTCAAGAAGAAAGAATGGAATGAGTTTTGGTCCATTCAAAGCTGGAGCAACCGAAGAAGTCACGATACTCTTACTTACGGCGCGAGATTCCCCATGGTCAACTCTGCAAACAACATTTACATCCGGACCAACCCAGACAAAAACCCAGCGTCAGAAACATACCTCTCCATGCGAACGAATCGACAACAAGACTTTCAGGTCGCTTCTGAGTTTGATTCTGTTGATCGCTTCCAGTTTCTGTCCATCAGATTCCTCGGTCGTGTGAGAGGTGCACCGGGCGCTTGTATCGCGATGTTCACTTACGTCCCCGCCGACGAGATCAAGAACGTGCAGGAAGCAGACATGGAGATTCTCACTCGTGAAGACTACGATCGGGTTCACTACACGAATCATCCAGGTTACAGCATCGAAGGCGAAGTATATCCCAAAGCAACGCGCAACACAACACTCCCCGATAATCTCAAGTGGAACGAATGGGTTGAACATCGCATGGATTGGACACCGCGCCAATCAATCTGGTACGCCAACGGCAAACACGTCGCCAACATTTCCTTCCAAGTTCCCCGCGATCCATCTCTCATGATCTTTAATACGTGGGGAGATGGAGGTGTTTGGACGCAGAACATGACGACGGGTGAAGAAGCGTATATGGAGATGCAGTGGCTTCAATTGCTATACAACACCAGTGATGCATCTGATAAGCGCAAGAGAGATGATCAGGGTCCGAAGGGGAGGTTTTTGAGAAAGAGGGGAGATGAGAATGTTTGTAGGATGGTGTGCAGTATTGATGAGGAGGATGGTGCTGGGGTTGTGACGTGGCTTTGGGGAAATAATACAGCGAGCAGTTTGTTAGCTGGGGATGTTGGTGGGAATTTTGGAGGTCTGATAACTTGGGTTTTGGGCTTGGTGATGCTAGCGCGATGGATTTAATTGGCAGCTCTCTCTTCAGTTTCCAGAAAATTACTATCTAGCAATTTGAATTTTTATTTCAATCAATGCTTGGTGGAGTCTGGTGATGTTTGTTATCGTCATGGGGCCAAATACGGTTGAGGTTGACGCCACGAACAATCACGTGAACTCCGCAAACGTTGGCCATGATGGACACGATGCGCATGCCGATCAAAGATTGGTAAGGCCGTTGGCTTTGATAATGCGACAGCTAGAACGTGATTGACCATGAGATATTGTGTCGTTGGGCGGTTGCGAAACTAGACATTGATCAATGCTACGTCGTTATGAGCAGACATAGCTGGATGATGAAATGTCCCCGGCATTTGAACTTCTTGCTGCGCCCAAAACAAGACTGGGTCAGATTTAGTTAATACAGTAAACTCCGAGCGTACAAGCTAGATCTTGGCATAACAATCTAATCAACGGCTAAGGGCCACCCCTCCCGTATGCACTCACGATACCCTGCCTTTCCCTTGCGATACTGCCCTCGATGGCTGGCTACTTTTTGGTAAGGCCTCGATCCAAAGAGTAGCGAGGCCATTAGGGTTCCTAGCTCCTCCATTTCTCGCAACATAGATTGTCGGTTCTGAATCTGCCATATCCAAACCAGATACATGAGCGTGCCTGGACCTCGTCACCTTTTCTGCCCTGGCCCTCACGCGTCTATCGGATAACACGTAGCGGCATGTCCAGCCCCAACCCTATCATCAGTCCATCCCAACGACGTTCCATAAACTTTGCACTTGCTCTTCCAATCCGCATCATTGATCGTCCCATTCTTGTGCTCGTCGCACGTGCCAGTCTTGCTGTCAAATTGCGCCTAGAAACTATTTCAGTTATGCTCACGAGTAAATATAATGATATACTCACGAAATCCTCGTAGTATGACTCGCTGACTTTCTCGGTGACCTCGGGGTTTGTCATCCACCAAGCGTCACTGGCGTTTTTGATATGGAGACAACAATTATGCTTGCTGAGATCCTTTGCGTCCTCTCTGTTGAACTCAGTTAGTCAAGGGCTCAGTACGGGATTGAGGGACTGATCACACCCCTGGACGGCTCCAATGAGGAGGACGTAAAGAACAAGGGACTTGATGGTCATCATGGTCATCGATAGGGATTGTCTAAGGTACCGAAGTCAGCGATGTTGAAGGAGCTGGTTTAAGATGGAATATTTAATCTTGGTTCAGATTGACCGCATGTAACCCTGGTTATAATTCGGCAGTTATTCTTCCAGCATTGACCATGCACGATATTCTCCAATGAGTTCCAGTTCTGAAGTTGACTTGGCACCGAACCCCCATTTTTCATTTTACTCGATGCTACGCTGTAAACCTTATGACGTCGCAAGCCTCTCCCGCCTTTCCAGTTGACTCGCCTCAACAGGTCTGGGGCTGAGGTACGTCCAGTGTTTGGCCAATTTCCAAGATGGTGCTCATCGACATTGGACAGACTGCGCGTAGTATCCCGCCACACATGCCAAAAGCTAAAGTCCGATTGTCGAGAGCTGGTGGAGTATGGATCGTTTCGGATTGAGAAACTAAGCCCATTATGATGATAAGAATGTCCTCTTGCGCCCAGCACAAAGCAAAGGGAAAGGTCGTGGGTACAAAGGGAGACTCAAGCCTTAACGCAAATTCGAAGAACACACCATAACACTTGTCATGGTCGGGATTTCAGGCACAACGGACGAAGCTGAAGAATATAAGTGATGTAAGCACCATTCTGCAGTGATCTCAAGGTGAGCATGAGAATACCGTCTGTTCTTTGTTCAGGTTAAATGTTTTCGAAGCCCAAAGCCCATGAACAAGCGATGCTGAGCGAACAGCTGGTGCTCAATTCTGATGTGAACTATAAAGACAAAGGATTGTCCAAGAGAACAATCCACGCCTCATTTGCACTATATAAGTCCTCCCAACTCTATAATCGATCATGTTTCAGCAACAAATTCCACAAACGCCAATACTTACCATCAAGCATCTCAGCTAAGAGAATTACCACTAACATCACGGCCACCAATGGATCATTACACCAACGACTTGAAGTGCACTGAGTGCACCAATCTCGCAACTAACGTCGCGGATCTACAGCACGCACTCACCATTACTAAGATTAAATTGAAACGTGGAGAAATAAAAGCCACGGCCCCTTTTCAATTCGATAAGAAGGATATGAGAATCGTCAAACTAGAGTCCTGCGTCAATGAAGCCCAAGAGGCGGAGATCAAAGCTGCTGAGGATGCATACGAGGAATGTAAACGACATCTGGAAATTATGAAAAGTCTTGACTGTAAGGATCTGGAGGCAAAGAGGGAGGAGTGTGCTAAGCTTGAGAAGGATCTTGAGGTAAGAAGGGAGCAAGTATATGATGCTAAGAGAAGGCAGTTGGAGTATCTAGTGAACATCCGCTATGCAGAGGATGACTGAGAGGAATCAAGAAATTTAGCTGGAAAAGAGAATATGAAGCGAATTCGATTGCCGTTTGTATAGTATGATACTGTCTTGATTTGTAGTGGTGCAGTTTGTATAAATAAATCGATGCGTGTTCTTTACCAGAAGTTTATTGAACAAGTCCATGTCCTTCAGCTGGCCTATCAAGTAGAATCGAACATCTAGATCCCTTGCGAATAATCGGAATCACCAGTTGTTTTTCTAAGCGCTGCAAACGCCGCTGACACAATTCGAAAGTTTTTGGCACGGGACACTTGAGCTGCAAGACCATCCCTGGCACCTAGTAACCCTAGTCAGCATCTAAAGTTGTCACTCTTCATAAGATTACTTACCCCCAATTGCAAGCCTTGTCGCTACAGACACCATCAGGAGAGAGACAGGTGAGGCCGCTGTTGCACAACTTGGTCTGACCGTCACACTTGGCACCCAAACCACCGGTGCTAGAACCACCACCAGAACCGCTGCCAGAACCACCGGAAGTAGGAGGCCAAGATGCACCCGGTGCAGCATACTTGGTGTTGACTCTACCCGTGAGCTCCCATTGAACTCCCTTGATGACATTGTTCTTATCGCCATTGGGATTTCCGTGGATGTTGGAGTAGGCATCGATCATGATGTCGATGGATGCAGGCGTCTACAAGACATATCAGTACCAATTCCTCCCAAGTTTCTCGTGTGACTTACTCTAACCCATTGATCATCGAAAGAATCGCCAATGTACATAAGCAGACTCTTGCCAGTTGTAGGGTCCGTGACCTTGGCTTCAAGACCACAGTACTTCCTAGTCTGCTGTCTCCACGCATCGGGGTTGGAGTTGTACGTAGCACCGCCCATTGCCTTCAGAGACTATGAAATCATAAGTAGGCGTTCAAGAAGAAATTTAGTTCGGAAATGGCTTACGGGAGCAAACACAGGATCTGAGTTGTAGTACTTGTAGCCACACCAGCTTTGTCCGTTGGTTGAGTCCTGGCCGGTGGAGGCACGGTACCATGAGCCGATGCC
Organism: Fusarium denticulatum; assembly: GCA_013396175.1. Lineage (NCBI taxonomy): Eukaryota > Fungi > Ascomycota > Sordariomycetes > Hypocreales > Nectriaceae > Fusarium > Fusarium denticulatum. Next base: position 239,557 of record JAAOAK010000018.1, on the reverse strand, counting down.
AGACTGAGCACCAGGAAAGAAGCCCGAGGGAACGTTGACGTTGTAGATATCTGCGACTACTGGTGTCGCGATGGCTCCGACCATGATTGAGAGTGTAGTGAGAGAAGGCATTATGGATGAAGTCTGAGGGGAGTCGAATGGCTTTGCGTTGAGGGACGTTGTGGATTGATGCTGATTGACTTGGCTTTTCAAGTCTTACTTATAGAGACCTTTTGAGCTGTAGACTTATAACCTGAAGACTGGCTTAAATTCAGGAGCAATAATAGCTAGGTCGTGCTGGCGGAAGATGATGCACTAGCTGGAGTCTATTGCCGAATATGAAACTCCGTACCTGGTTCAACTGCCTAGAGTGGATTCGTACATCCAATAGTTCGCTATTACTAGGTCTCGCCACAAAAGATCGTCTGATACCTTCCCATGATCGTCGGCCGGTTCGTCCGGACTCTATCGCCGTGCCAGAATGAGCAGGTCGTAAATGCAAGTATCATGCGGACGCCCAGGGTAGTTGCTGAAATGGTCGAGCGCAAAAGTTTCGTGCATATATTAAAAGATCGACACGGTCTAGCCGACTGCGGTGGCCAATGAGACTGATGGGATCATCAGCATAATTGGGGTAATATCTGCAAAGAGGATCAGCTGAACTTGGGATAATAGCCGAGGACACCTTCAGTGACACTCTCTGGGCTCATGTCTCGAGGATTGTTCCTTAAACAGGTATTTTAGCAGAGCCTTACTGCTCTCCAAGATATATATTCGCGCATCCACCACCGTCTTATTTATCGATCATTGGTTGGTGTCGGCTACAACGGCAGTCTTTAGAGCCGAGCCTGATCTTTGGGGCCGAGCCTGACTTTCTTGCACTTCATACTTGGGGGCCATAATGCATCGGTAGCCTGATTGAGTGAGCGAAAGCAGAAGATATAGCTGGAATGACGAAGAATTCGCATTCCGACTAGATATTTTTTAGTATCTAGTTGATAGAGGATCAAAGTCTTTTGGCAAGCTGAGTTGTACAAGTTAGTTCTATGACAACTTTTTGCACTGTTTGTGCACTGTTGGAAAGTGTTCATCAAAAATCGCATGATTAGAGAGTGATGGGGGACTCGCGCATTTCCCCCAATCTTACCATAAGTCAACTGTGATGTAGCATCTACGCACCATACAGCCTGAATATGCAAGATGCCGTTCACATCCATCAAATATAAATACAACCCATAATCCTCTGGCAACAAAAGATCCCAAATTACCACCACGCATCATTTACCCAACTACCTCTCCTTTTCTCAAATCACCCTTCACCATGAGGCGTCTCTTCACTACGCTCTGTCTCGCCCTCGCCCACCTAGGTCAATTGACCGAGGCAAAGTCCGGTTCTTGGTCTGGCACCAACAACTACTTCCTGCAAGGCATGTCAGACTCCGCTCAGGACGCTTACATCCAGACCTTGTCCTCCTACAACACCAAGGTTGTTAGGCTCTGGGTCAACCAAGCTAGCAAGGGCTGCCAGAAAGGAAGCCAGATCGTCAGGGATATCCCGCAGCTGGAGACCACTATCGGGCAGTATAACAAGGTGACCTTGGATGAGATTGATAAGCTTCTGGTCAAGTTGTCGAACAAGAACATCAAGGCCATCATCTCGCCACATGACGCCAACTCTTTGATTGGAGATTACAGAAAGTAAGTAGTGTCTATCTCACATGGTGAAGACCTTCAGTCTCCGACACTTTCTAGGGACGCCTACTGGGCCCGTTGGGGAGCTGGGTACTTCTACGAGAAGCAAGATGCTTTTGATGCATACGACGCTCGCCTGTCGTACATCCTTAACTACAAGGGTGCGTACTCCGGCAAAGTCTGGAAGAACTGGCCTCAAGCTATCTTCAGCTTCAACCTTCAGGTATGGACATCAAGCCACCACATCAGATTTGACTTCGCTAACAAAGTCCGCAGAATGAACCCATGACTCCTGGACCTAGCAACTGCAAGAACGGCGATCCTGCAGGCTGGGCATGCGGCCGTGCTACCTTCATGCGCAATGCAGGATTGGACAGCCACATCCTGATTTCCACTGGTGGTCTGGGTGGTGACATTTCCCATGGCTGCAACTTTCTCTCCGCTGTGACGCAGTGCAAGGCCATCGACGCTATTTCCGTCCACCGCTATGCAAGCGTTCCTGGCCAGTGGAGCGCCAACTTTCCCAGCTGGCTCAGCCAGGCCAATGGTAAGAAGGTCTATCTCGAGGAATGGGGAGTCGACTCGCAAAAGTACGATCAGAAGTCGGCATTCGTCTCGGAGGTGAATAACATGAACTCTGTTGGCCTGCCTAACATGTACTGGCAACTTCTTCCCCCATCATCTGGAGGCTGTAGTTATGACCCCAAGAATGATGCTGGTGATCCTTTTGGCATCTATACTAACTCTGGGGTAAACTTGGCGGGTCCAATCAATGGTGCTACTTCATCAGGGGCTGCTCAAGATTGGACTGGTAGTATGTACTAAATGTCTGGCCATCCAGTACTGACTGTTGGGATGTGGATTTGCGGCACGCATTTTACTTAGATGTATGCTCTGCTAGGAAGAGTGGAGAGGCATTGGGCCACTGGAATTGAAGACAAGAAATAAGAAGAGTTTATAGTAGTATTTATTACTTGCGATTTACTGGAGATCTTGCGCAATAGCCAAAACGGCAGGCCGATCGTTACCATCAGCTTACACTTTACAGAGTAGCCTAGACTCTATTGTCTGTTACGAGCTACAAGAGAACGTAGACATATCTAATTGCCTTGAGAATCTTACGAACTACGAACAGCTGCGCTCGAAAACCCTTATAATCCAGTCACACCAGAGTGCTCCCTGGGTCTCAGGTCTTCAACCGAAACATTCGTCCGAGCACTCAGGGCATCCTCAAAGTCGGCCTGCGAAACATCTGGTTCTCTATACCGCTTGAGAAATTCAAGTCTGTTCACGATTCTGACCGGCAGTCTTCCGTCGTCAGCTGCATCTTCTCTTCTGAATAGTCGTCGAGCATACCAATCCATACGCCGTGTATAATACCCATTCTTCCGAGTCATGCGCGGCCGACCTTTCTGATGATACAACTCTTGGTATCGGTTTTTGACCATCTTCTCTTGCTCTTTCAGCTTCTCATTCTCTCGAATATTTTCCAGAAGGCATACTAACCAATGCTCCGGGATGAGCTGGATGTCTGGGTGATGAGCGAGGGTTGCGATGTCCTGCTCTGTTAGAAGGAGTGAGTCTCCCGTACGAATAGCATCAGCTTCCTGGATAATCTCAGATTGCAGGAGCATCAGGTTGTCGATCTGCTTGCCGATGGTTTCCTTGAACTCTCGGTTTGCTCTGTCGACTTTGACGCGGAGCTGGTAGACCTGAGAGAGATCCTCTGCAAAAGTGGACGCGCGTTGTTGGTAGTCTTGTCGTAGTTTGGACATGGACTTGTTGCTTCGGAATGGCAAAGATTGGTTAGACATTTCGGTAGGTGTTTGAGTGGGCGATCTCGAAGATTGTAGTTTGTATGGATGTGGATAAGTGTCGACTTCGATTGTTTTTGTCGGTTGGTATTAGTGAGATGGGATGAAGACTGAACTGGAGGTTAATAAATCGAGAATCGGTTGTGACAGGAAATCTTTCCTTATTTATACAAAAGCGACAAGTGACCCGAACAGGGAAATTTCGAATACACACCAGAGAACGTTGAACAGATTGGCTTCCAGATGCTTCATTGTGCAGGCCCAAGTTGAGTAATCTGAAGAACATATAAGAAAGTAAAGAGTTTGAACGGACAGTGAGATTGTGCTGAGCAATTCAGCATTTGCAGTTACCCTTAGTGGCATTTTTGCCAAACTGCATCGGAGAGTACAGCTATAGTACGCTGCGAGTGCCAGTTTAGGGGGTGCTTATACCCCGCACTAAGCCTTAGTCTAGTGGTTCAGCTGCACGCCTTTGCCAACTGTAATAAAGATCGCAAGCTTTGTACAGCCATGAAGCAGAATTGTATCGCTCTCAATGCAGTGATTTCAAAAGAAACACATGGTTTTTATCAGCTTCATTCACGCCATTCTTTGGTCTTCATAAGACAAACTATCACTACAGCCATTTTCTCTCATAGGGTCCAAACTAGCCAATCTCTCCTCATACACGCCCATGAAATCTTCACATGACCTCTTCAGCTGCACATTAGGAAACGACGGCGCTTCAAACTCCAGAATCTCATCAATGTCCCTCGTAAGCTTCTCAATATCATTAACAGCAGCGATCATTTTCTTTGTCGCAATACCCAGAATATCCAACTTGTTGAGAGCCTCTACAGCTTGTCTGTATCCAACTTCATGCTCACGTTTGTGTTTCGGTGTAACCTTCTTCGTGTGTTCCGACATGCGCGCACTGCAGGTCGTCAATTGGGTCCACGATGCATCCTTCGGTGGCCTTACATTACCAGGAGGAACAGTTTGAGACATGTCACCTGCATCCGCAGATCTGGCATGAGATCGGCTGGATCTTGGTTCAAAAGTGTCGTAAGCGTCGCGGGTGACATCGGCTGAGGCGGGGATATGCTTGTCAGCTTCAGCTTCTTGCTCAAGCTGGTGCTTGGAGAAGAGGGGGTCGATGCCCTCTTTCGAGATGAAGCGAGTGTCGACATGGCACGAATGCAGACAGCTGGTGAGTCAGTTTGCTCAATGGAGCATTAGATCCTTACTTATAATGCCTCTTCTAAACCCGTTTCGATCTCATGGTTGGTGGTTACACGAATAGGCTATTTCAGTACCCTGCGTACTTGTCTCTGGTAGTCTGCATGTCGTGGAGAAAACTCAAATCTGGAGCAAGTCATCTAAGTGAGACATGGGTGGTCCACTGCAGCAAGCCGTTTACGGGCCGCAACTCCAAAGGTATTTGGGGCGCATGGCTGTGATTCATTGGCAGACTCTAACTGTGCTAAGTAAGCATAATTATCTACGATTGAGACACTGGGTGGACTATCCAACCTCATGGCACTGAGGACTACATCACAGCTGGTACAGAAAGTGAGACTTGTGTCGCGTGAAATTACAAGAGCTCGGGCCAGTGGATCTCTTGGCGAGTAACTCGGCCTTCAACTGGGCACTGGACTGCGCGCTGTCATTGCATATGCAGCTGCAGTGAGACTGTGGGGCGTTGTCACGTTTGCTCCGCGCGACATCGGTTCAGAAAAGTGATGAGATATGTCTTAGATGCACGATCAATGGATGCACATCTTGCCACGCTGGATTGAGTAGCTTTTTTATGGACAGGCCGGCTTGGAACGGGTAATTAGTTACCAATAAAAACATCAACCCTCACCGAATCAACCCAGACATGTATCGAACTATTGCAATCTCATAGAAGCAATTTCTTTTTTCATGTGGCCCTCAACGAATGACCGATGCAGCTGGTTCGCCCACCAGCCAGAGAATCAGCCAAATCACAGTGTGTAAACCTTCGAGAAGAAGGACACGACGGGAAATGGGAATATGAGCGTAGTTGTGAGTGCGGGAAAAGTTCTCAGGGCGGGGCTCTAAGACACAGCTGAACTGCACGACCAGGGTTTCTGCATCTTAATAATGCCATATTCTCTCGTGGGTGGCTGATCGGTGGCGGTGAGGACATGTGGCTGGACTGGGGTTGCTCGGATTCACCAGTTGCCGATGCAGTTGGGTTACACAAGACTCATTCTTTTCTCCACGATGCGCCCGCCGACATGCGAGACAACATCAATACAGCCATGGTGCTTGCAGTGATACGAAGTACCAAATCTGCCCAGATGCGTACCACGTTACACACGAGCCCCCGGGGGCTGAGATAATCCTTCGTGATGGACTCCTTTCAAATCCTGAGATAAGAATGTCTCCAGTATCAAGACCCCGATTTAAACAACTTCTCCAGGCTGGTCGTTTGGACTTTCTGAATGGGTCTTATACTGCAAACATTCAGTTGGTGGTGTCGGGGAAGGTTTTGAAATTTTTGCGTTAACAAGAGACGATTGTTGAAGATTGATCACTTACAGGATATGATGCCTGAGAACTGACATCACTCCCGCGCAGCGACAATAGCAATTAAGCTATGGTTTTCAACCGTGAATATGATGAGAACTTGGCTGATGGAATTGTGATCGACTATTATTCGGCGTTGCTCTACATCACTCTGGCATGACTCGACACTGAACCTTGCACTGTACAGAGAGCAATATGAATCTCCCAATTTGACTACCAAGTCTACTGCAAACCCTTACACTCTATACTTTTTCAGTTTCCATCGGTTCCAGAATACTATTCTAAAAGCAATGACCACTAATCAAGCACTCGCAGTTTCACAATCCCCCGACTCTGATCGTCAGGAATGGCTAGCCGCAATGGACAAACACGCCAAATACGAGGCCTTTCGTACCAGAATGCACAATTTCGTCACAAACATGGAAACCATGAGGAAGTCTCTGCAAATCAACTCCTGAATTGCTGGACCCGATACTGACGCCGGTAGAGGTATGACGGCATTGAGTCAACAGATGTTCGAGAGGACTGATATAATTAGGTGGGGTATCACGAAGCTCGACGGTTTACACGCAGATATTGGTCGCAGAAAACCGCTTATCGAGGCGCATCTCGAACCTGGGGCGAGTTCTACTGATGGGACGTCTGTCCAGATACGAGTAGCGCTGGACCTTTCGAACGAGTTCGTACGAGGTATCGATTTGATTGGCCGGATGTGGGATGGCTTGATGGCTTGCTCGAGACGAGCTCAGATGTATGTGAACATGGCCAGGAATCAAGGTCGTTGATCCTGTTCACAGTTGGTCATGCGCTATCAGGCTTTAGACTTAGCAGTATCAGGAGCCTTCACAGGCAAAATATTATTAATATTACTATTCAACGATCCCTACAGGTCTGAAGCTGGATTAATATTTGAAACCACCCATCCTCTCTCTCAATACACCCTCCGGATCAGCCTCGCGCTGCAACGCCTTAAACTTAGCGTAATCCTTATAAGTCCCCGTGACATTCTGATCGGACATAGCATCATTCATAAACAGCGGAAGATACTCATCAACATCACCCCCATTCCTCTCAATCCACTCCGGAAGCTTATCATCAATAAAAGCCGTCAAGTCCTTTGAGAACTGACGAACGGTATCGTCGTAGCGCTTCTCAACCCACGCGCACTGGATCTCGAGGATGACACGGTCAGGGTCGTTGGCGGTGAAGCCAATGGCGTTTCCGCCGCGCTCTTCGGTGTGTTTGCCGATGGAGGAGGGGAGAGGCTGGAAGTCGACGGAGCATTGGGAGGCGAGACCGCGGAGTTTTTTGAAGTAGGAGCTTGTGATGGAGACGAACTTGTCGGTGATTTCGGCGTATACGGTTGAGTCTTTTGGGAAGTAGGGGATTGTGGCGGTCTGGGATGTTAGTTGAGGCTAGATATTGTGAAAGAAGCTACTTACTCTGAATGAGATACGTGAGTTCAAGAGTGAAACTCCGACGCCGTTGGACTTGAGCTGATAAACCGTTAGTATTGTCACATCTCAGAATATCACTTGTCTTACCAGATCAGGATACGATTGAGTCTTGGTAGTAGAAAACGTCGACTTGATCTTCAACAAATTGGCAAATGCTCCAGTGGTAGGAGGCTTCTCGCCTTGATAGAAGTAAAACAAAAGGTTAATTCTGCTACTTCCAACGAGGATGAGGCTGGTAACAATGATGGCGGCCTTGGGATCCTCGTTGTTGTATGGGATGAACTCATGCATGGCCTTGTAGAGTTCGTCTGTCTTGGACTCATCGTAGGTGCGAATGCCGCCCCAGACCTTTCCGATGGGGTAAGCCTTGACGGTGAATTGAGTTACGATGCCGAACTGGCTTCCGCTGCCTCTCAATGCGACGGCAAGTTCGGGCTGAGTCTTGGCGTCGACGTTGATGATTGTGCCGTTCCAGTTGACCATCTCCCAAGAGACAACGTTCTGCATATCGTTAGCAAGAGTCATTATGGTTCCATGGTTGATCATACGTCAGCTGCCAAGCCGTATTGAGTACTCAGGAAAGAGATGCCACCTTGGGTTAGCAGACCTCCAACACCAACCAATCCTAGCCAAGTCAGTAGTGCATCACCCAGCGATTCCCAGTAGGCATACCAAGACGACCTCCGGCGATAGCAACGCCTTTCTTGTTAAGCTGCGAAATAACATCATTCCACTCTCCACCAGGCTTGACATACGCCACTTTTTTATCAGCATCATAAGTAGCGCCAACCATCTCACTCAAAGAAATCAAAACTCCATCGCCAGCAGTAGCATGAGTAGGATTAGGATCATGTCCACCACTCTTAGCAGCAAACTTGACATCAGGATACTTGTTCAAGATCGTAACAGCCTTCGAAACATCTTCAGCCGACTTGGCAGTGACCACACAAGCAGGCTTGATCTCCCGTAGAGCCGTAGACCAATACCCCGAGGATTGAATATGATAGTCGATAGTAAACGGCTGTGAGACACGACCTGAAATAGCTTTTGAGATTTCTTTACAAGCTTTCTTTGTAGAATCGCTTGGAGCCGCGAGGGCTGAAGCGAAGAGGGAGGATATAAGGAGTGAATTAAGATGCATTATGGCGGTAGGGAATGATTGACAAGTTGCTTAAGAGAGTGAGACATGGCGGGAGTTAAATAGAAGACGAAACGAAACGAAACAAAGGGGTCACGGCAGTGTCGCACAGACGGCAGTGTCAATCATATCATGCAGCTGCCAGATGAGCCCTTGGCACACTCGTATCGAGAGCTTTGGTCACATGCTTGCGGTGCAGAAATGATATTAAGGGGTTGACTTTTGACGGCGATGGTTGAAGATAGGTTTGCTTTTGTCTAGTTGCAGAAAGGACTTCGTCGTCTCAGGAAAGTGGCATTGATGCTCTTGAACACTCAACCTATTCCAATCCATACCAGAAGCATAATGCGAATATTCTTCATCAACAATGCTTAATACCCTCGGGACCGTTTTAGCTCCCTTCAACGTCTGTGGAGAACAAACAATTCCCCAGTGGATCTACGCTTTCTTCTTCCTCGACATTCACAATTTCCATGACTGCTTAATATAACATACCCCTGCATGAATCCCCAAAAGAGCTAGCGCTTCATAAAGAGCTAGCGTTTCGTAAAGAGCTAGCGTTTCGTAAGGAGCTAGCGCTTCGTAAAGAGCCATTGTGTTAAAGTCGAAGTGTATTTTCTAACCTTGTAATTAACTCAAAAACTTTATTCCGCCACTACCTTCTAATTACCCCAAACCTTCTCCCCCAATCGCACTGACATACGTGTCATCACGAAACTTTCTTCAGTTAGGTTAAGCTTTTCTCGTATTTCAGTATTTCTCGATAAATCTAATAGCTATGCGCCGTACCTGGAAGTCATTTATCTAAGCGAAACGCCCGCTATAGCTCGATTAGGGACTCGATCTAATCCCGGTTTCTTCTTCTAATTAACTTCATTATCTTCTTAGCTTTAGCCCTGTCATCATTTAGCGGATTGGCCTAGATCGCGAGATGCTTTGGCCAATCGCTAAATAACCAACTGGAGTGACCTGTCAGTGCGTAATGTGGGAGAGAGGGACCTGAAACGTTTTAGTTCGGCGGTCGCGAGGGCATTGGTTCTTGAGGGACGGCTGAGCGGAGAGGGGGACTAAAAACAACGAGAGCGTTGGTGCTGTGGATGGGGTCAAGCTTGTGAAGCTGGGGGAGGACAGAAAACTTATGGCCTTGGGCCTCAGCGACGGAAATAATTAGGTGACTTAACCTAAGCTTAGGAAACCCCTTGCTGAGGTTATTTTGACAACCTCTTTGATTTTCTGGCTTCCCCGGGCACAGTAATTGGGGAAGCTAAGCTGTGAATTGATAAGATGAAGGGGGCTGACCAAAGAGCTGATGTCGATTGACAACACTGCACGTGCCCCCATTTGGAGATTCGGCACATCTGTAATTGTTTTTGTTTTCTCAGATGAATGGCAGTAGCATAACTCAACTTAGGCACTTAATTCCGTTGTGAGTGCTGTAAAATCCACGAGACGAAGGTTTAGCTGCAGTCAAACATACTTTAGAGGCTCAAGCAATATTTACTGCATTATGGGCTGGGATGTGTTGCATGCGGAAGTTCCCGTCAGATAAACGAGTGAGATTGATTACATTCCCGCCGGCAAGTTCCATGCCAGAAAACCGATACTCAATGGCTCGGACTTCGTGTAACTAAGTGAATGATAAAGGAATTTTCGCTTTGTCGCATAGCTATCTCTATAATCGGTGGCTGTGAAAGACGGCCCAGCATTTATTTTTTTCATTACTTGGCCACCTGGAGCGAAAAGAGAGGAGCTTTGAATCTGTGCTTGGGGCGCACGAGCTCTAGGATTGGAATGTTAAGAGGTACATGTAGATGTGCGCTACCACGGCGGTAGAAGAAGTATCCCCCATCAGGCCACTTGGATTACCCTGTATACCAACGAACGATCCTCTTCCATCTTGAATCATCGCGTTAAGACAGTCATTCTTTGTTCTACATTTGATAACAATCTCATTTATACTAATAGTGGTTTTTGCAATCCATATAGACAGCACAGCCGCACCAATATTGGCACACTGATGTCAGCAGCCAACATTCTAAGGTGGTGATCCTTTGATCCAGCGCCAAACCCCACCCTGGCAATTCAAATTACACAAGCTCAGAAAAAGAACCTCCATGTCATTTCATTCCAGCTGGATCAGACACCGCCCTCCTTTTGGCGACAAAAGAAAGTACGCTCGCAGCTCCATATCCTCTTCCGACATGCCCTCGATGGTAGAAACCTTGGCATTTGGAAAAGCGCGGAAGAATCTCGCTGTAGCCAAGCGGAGCTCCATTCGCGCCAGATGCTTCCCGATACAAACTCAGAAAACATTAGTACAGAATGAATTCAATGAAGCTAAGACACGTACCTCTTGAGCCTCCGCCGAAAGGCATGACTACGTCTTGCATCACCTTGTTACCCTTCTCCCAACGTGATGGGTCCCAATTTTCTGGGTCTGGGAATACGTGTGGGTCGCGATGCAAGGTCCAGGCTTGCGTTGAAACGACAGTGTCGCTGGGGATGAAGTACCCTGCAAGGTGGGCGCCTCCAGCGGGCACGACCCGAGGTAGAGCTGCCGGAACTGCTGCATACAAACGAAGCGTCTCGTCAATGACGTTGTTCAGAAACGGAAGATCGCGCAAGTCACCGTGACCAAAGTCATCAGGGAGTCCCGTGAGCTCTTTGACCAGCTTCTGCCGCACATCGGCATGACTGCAGACGGAGTATATCAGGTATGTCAACGTCGTTGCGGTGGTGTCAGAGCCAGCGACGATGTACGCCTGCGCCTCAGCGCGAATCTCATCATCTGATAGGCCTTCTTCACCAGCTTCGAAAAGCTTCCTGAACAACATAGGTTTGGCCGCAGCAGGATTGCTCGTGAAATTTGTCTTGTAGCGTGTAACGGCCTCGGCGGAGTAGCCTTTGATTCGTTGCGCGGCAGCAACGGTTTCCTTGAAGACGGGAAGGGGGAGCTTGGTCGCGAGGGATATGAGGGTTGGAAATGTCGATCTAATGGAGCCCTTGGCTGCTAGACCTTCCAGGTCTTTGATGTACTGGTTCTTCTAGTCATTTTGTTAGTGAAGATAATACTTTGTGAACTCGGCACCCACTTTGCCCTGCTTCAGTATGCCGAAAGACTCCCCAAAGCTAAGTTCGACGATTATATCCGTGGCCATAAACAGCCAGAACTTGGCTACATCCGCTGCTCCGCGTTCATCCATCTCACGCTTCATACTGGCAATTGCCATCTTGACGTAAGAGTCAATTGTTGGCTCAACAGATTTGAGAGATGATTCAGAAAGGGGCGAGGACAGCAGACGTCGATGATGACGGTGGAACTCTACATCAAGAGTGTTGAAGAGGTTGTTGGTATTGGGAACAAGATTCTGGTAGAACGGCGCTTTTTTGTAGCCGTCTTTGACGCGATGAATCTCCTTGACTGCTGTTTTATCGGAAATGTCGACTTCGTGAGGGCCTACTCGCACCACGGGGCCTGTGACGAGTTAGCGGCAGGTTGCCTGGGGTTGCTTGAACGAACCATATCGTTGGTGAAGACCGTGGACATATTGCGCTCTTGTACCCTTTAGCCAGTGATACTTGGCAATAAAGTCTGTCCAGCAGGATATCCATGGACCTGTATGATAGTGTTAGCGTAGCCCGGTTGAATGAAGATTCGGATAGTTTACCTGGTAGACGCGAAAGCGGATTGAAGAAAACGGTAAAAGTCGCCTACGATTTGTTAGAGCAGTAGAGGCAAGAGGGGAGATCCCACCCACATAGTAGAGAAAGCACAGAACAAACAGAAGTAGTATGAAGTGACCAGTTGCTTCTGAGCTCAGATAACCGCCTTGGAGTAGAGAGCCCATGGTTGCAGGTTGAACTCCTTGGTGTTTGGTGCAGATACATGTAGTGCAATCTTTTGACCCTTTATGGAAATTAACCCTCCGTCAAAACTCACCATATATCGGCCGTAAATACCCTCCGATCCGATCTTGATGACGATCTGGCTGGGGTACCTACGGTCGAGGATGGAAGGAGGATGACCGCTCGAGAAAGAGGTGAGGTGATTGGCTCAGAAGCTCCGCTTTGTCGGACAACTGAAAGACCGGGCTAATGCCGAAGCGCGATAGATCGGAGGTCTGAGAGGGAAATGCCGTTATGGGGCATAGTATAGGTGAGATGACAAGTATGCCGCCAATCTCTATGCAAGGTAGAATTGCAAAGCATACCCATGTAAATCACTTCATCTGGAGATTTCTTTCTTTTTCTTTCCCCAAAAAAGTTACAACTCGTCTCTGCACAAAATGCTCCTCAAAACCTCCCCCAACTTCTGCTCGCAGTTCACAGGCTTGCCAACAGACCTCCACGCAACAAAACGATCTGGCCGAGCGAGAACACACCCAATGTCGCTAACACCCCTCTTCTCATACCAGCGTCTATAAACGTTGATGTACTCCTGACCTGGCCCGATGCCAAAGACATTGATTGGGATGCCGATGGCTGCCATGACGGCCTCAGCTGCGCTCCTCCAGGTACTGCCATCTACTCCCACAAATAAACAGAAAGACCCTTTCCGAGCCAAATTTAGAGTGGATATAATGGCCTGGCGGTTTGGCTTGTCAATCCACGCGTGAGGTAACCTGCTACCAGGATAGGTGCTGATCTGAACCTTCACGACTGGATTACCTTGCAATTCTGGTCTTGGGCTAGGCTCATCATCCAGATAAACGGCCTTGGATACATAGAAATGATTATGGGCCAAGCCAAGGCACTCAAACTCTTGTTTCTTTGCTTCCAGCGCGGCGTGAAGATCGGCTCGTCGCGTCGAGCCCTCGGCGTTGGGTGTGATAGTTGATCCACTTGCTTCGTGCCCTCAGCAGACGAGGCCATCATTCCAAATACACGGAAGAGCTCTGCATTCTTCCGTATATGGTTATTGCTCTCTCGGACAAGGTCGGCGCCGACTGGCTGTCTCTCTTGACTGTATGAAGATAACAGACCTGGACCAGCCCAGCCTTTGGACACGTAGGCCACTTTCCAGTCGAGCTTATACGCGTCTTGGATGCAAGTGTTGCTACCAAGACCGAAAGTTGGGGGATGTCTGTGAGCTGCATCGCCCAGTAGAAACAAGTTTTGCCCGTCCTTGGAGTACGTCTCCGCGACGGATTCGCGCACAGTCCAAGCATCAAGCGTCAAGATCTCAACATCAAGTGATTCATCTCCCACAAGCTGTCTGATCAAGTCAACAAGCTCGGGACTCTGAGCCATCACGCCTTCAAAGGGGTTGCCACCCTTGGGACCAAACGCCACAAGCACCCACTCGTTCCAAGGCCGCACAGCACGCAGATGCGCAACAACGCCAGGGAACAGGGCACGGTCGGGTTGTATAATCCAGTGTAGTCCACAGAGACGCGATTTTGTCAAGTATCTTGCGAGGTCTGCACGGAATAATACGTATAATACGTTGCATGCTTTTGGGCCTGGGCTTTTGGTCAGGAAGTGAAAGCCGAATTGTCGCGCTATCTGGCTGCGTGCACCATCTGCCCCGAAAAGATATTTTGTGCAGATCTTGAATTCTTGCTTCATGATATGATCGTAGACTGTGCAGACATAAGCGGGTTTGACTGTCTGACTCGAGATGGTCTTAACGTTGAGGATCTCAGTTGAAAACCGAATGTTGAAGCTGTTCTGTGATGCAAAGCGTAGAAGTAGAGGTTCCAAGTGTCGCTGTGAAAAGTCCACATATTCGCAGGGCGTTGTCTCCTTTCGTCTGCCCCATCAAGTCCCTTGTTAGAAAGAAACACTAAATGGATCCATCGACTTACTAAAGACGTAGGGTTCTCTTCCCAAGCAGCGATTCGTCCGTATTCTTCCCCAACCAGGCTCTGGGCAAAGCGCGATGAAAGGATGAAAGGCTCACGAATTGCCAGCCGAAGTACCTCATCCTCCAGGTTGATATCTCTTAGACACTCTTCATTTGCGTCAATGACTGCTCCAACTTGTCCTCAAATCGAATCTTACCTAGTGCAAAAGGATTGAACCCATGAGCTCGAGGGGTGTAAACCGTATGAGACTCTTTGGAAATGACGAGACCACTCATTCCTGTAATTTGGGAATTAGATTGATAGATAGTCCATGGCAAGATGCAAGTCTAACCATTCTATCCTAGAAAGGACGCGAGGGCAGCGCCAGAAGGACCTGCACCCACGATCAGAATATCAGTTTCGACTATCGCAGACATGGCAAATAGATGTGATTTAATGACTGACGATCAACTACAAACTGTGAGGTATATCTGCTTTATTAAAGACATTTCGGCATTGGAAGAACACCGAGACTGATAGTTGATCTGATCGATTCATTTGGGGTTCGGACTTCGGATAAGTCTTGTCGTTTCGGCCCACTGTGACTTGATTGGTGATGATTTACCCGGTTTCAGTTTTGTTAGTAGCCGTGTAGTGGGAGAGTGTTCAGGGCGCCGTCTTCTGATCCACAGTTGCATTGCAGCCAGATACGGTGCATCACATGGATGGCAGCTCGAACAGGAAAGGGCTGGTTGGCAAGGGCCTCGTAACAGGTAGTAGCGCATTTATTGCGTATTGGCACTCCGTCAATTCCAAACCACAAGCCCACGGTCTCTCCACGAATGGCATTGCCGTATTCATGCTATTCTCTGCACAGATACTCAGTATATAGGTCACGATGACTCGAGATAGGCTTACCTCAAAAGTCTTCTGTTGAAACACACCACTAGTCTGTCAGCTGCGCCCGAATAAATTGATAGACAGGTGCACAGAAGTAACTCTAGGATCTGGCCTGCCCGTATATGACAAGTCCATGCCAGTCGTATTCTAACCAGTAATACTGCATGCCACGTCATTGAGAAATCAAGAACTCAGGTGGCTAATGTAAAAGACTCATGTGACATAGGAATCAGGATGTAACCCCACCTCTGGGCAGCTCCAAAGCTTTTTCGTAAAATGATTAATAATATGATTTACTTCTATTATCATATTTACCATTCCAGACTTGACCTGCCCAACTTCCTTGACGTCACTCGTGTCAAACAATCATAACGACATATCCTTGCACGCGCATTCATTCATACCAAGACCACCGTCGCCGCAACTCCCATCGCAGCCCAGAGGCTCAAAGCACGTATAGTGCCTGCAACACTACTCGAAGTCGTTGTAGATGTAGCCTCACCAGTAACAGTAATCACACCATCGTCATCCGTGCTGGTAGTTTTGGCCACCGATGTCGTTGCTTCCTCAGCCTTTCCGGTTCCAGAGACACTCGTGGCCGTAGCCTCGGTGGAAGCAGCAGTCGTAGCAGAGAGGAGATACGACTGACCAGCTGTGACAGTGACAGGCGCCCAGTCAAAGTATTCCCACCCAGCATAGAATAGCCCATCAAACGTCGTGCCGCCATGTTTGGTGTAAGTCGCTGTGACCTCCTGACCATAATCGAGGGTGAACGAAGCATGATTGGTCGTAGTACAGACTATAGGCATCGTGTAATTCATCTGGCATTCTATCGAGAACGAGTAGCCTTCTTTTCATCTTCGTTGACGTAGCCGTCTCTCCAAATACCAGTGGTTACAGCTCCAGGCGCAGGTGTCTTATCGGCCCATGGACCGACGATGACGGTGTCCTTGGTCATATAACATTCATTGTCATCCCATGTCTTTTTATGCTTGGGCTTGTCGCAGTCCAGTACGAATGTCGTGGCTGTAGGATTCGCGCCGATGACTTCGGCGACGAGATTTGCAGCGCCGGTGTATTCCAGCATGAGCACGGAAGTGGTGATGGCTGAAGACATGGTGAAATGGGTGAAGATGATTGATGAAGAGATGAATCAGGGACAGATTGAGATGCTAGAGGGTGATCATGGATTGAAATAGTCTCTAAACAGTGGAACAGCTCGCTTGTCCGGGAGTATCGGCCACTGTTTAATTAGCCAAGGTCTTGGCTTCAGTGACAGACTCCACTTCCCTTTTGCTAGTGACATTCACATTTAGTGCTGATGGCCTGACGCACGAGAGCCTCAAGACGTTCTTACTGACATAATCGCGAGTCCACGGCGAAAGGGACTGCTTCAATGGCCTTGATTCATTTGAGCGACAGCGATGAAGTGAAACAACTTCAAGGTTGTATCGACCAACGAAGAGCGAAATATATCTCGTAAAATTAATGCTGTTGGTCTGCTTATAACCACTCAAAGTGGGCCCGCCAAATGATTCACTTGCAGTTGTTGGTTGGGAACACTATCTGAGAGCGGAGTCTCTCGGGCATTTCCATTTGTGGCCGCAGTAGTCGAGAGCAAGACCGCAATGTGAATCTTTACCTAAACCCAAAGAACTCGGACTTGGCCATAGGAGTGCTTGCAGCTTTGACGAGTGAGTTCTGACTCCTGTAGAAGCATCATAGCTGTTCGAGGCTGTCATGCTATTCTCAAATAAGGCAAAATGTGCTGACGGCTGCTGAGCCAGTGTTTGTAGTGCGATTAGGTTGAGCAGCTTCTACATAGTAGATTTATTATCTCGCCATCAGAACCACGGTTCCTGAGCTCCCAGCTGAGTCTAGAGGCCTTGCTAGAGTAGAGAACAGTGTCCGTACAATGTACCTTATACCCTAAAAAGTAGTTGGGAGTCTGGATCGAGCGGAGCTGTCTGAACACCTCCACGTCCCCTGGTGACGTACCCGACTCAGGCTCGAACTGGTTCTCACCATCTCCATACAGCTAAGAATACACCGCATCATTTACCTTAATGAACTCATCCTCTTCGCAATCATCTTCCTCACAACAGATCATATGCACCTTCGGTCTCTCTTTCACGGGGCGTGAGCGCCAGTCAAGCTTATCACGCATCTGGCGAACGACGTCGTCATAATCGTGTTCCATATTTCGAAATGCCAAGTTAATTAGCTCGACGCAGCGCAATGTGGATGGCAAACAGGACAGAACGTCGATCAAGTCATCTACCTCTACCAGGAAGTTTGAGATACCGAAGTGTTTAAGTCGCTGCCAGTGATCGATAGGAAATACTGCCTGTAGGGAAAACAGAGGCGCTTCGAGGTCTTCTGGAAGGAGTTGTTGACAGTCTGTGTCGTCAATATCTGTAGAAGCGCGTATGGATAAATGTTCCATTCCTTTAGCTTGAGCTAAAGCGTCTCGCAAGAGCCCGGTCTTGTACGTTATCCAATCTTCATGCTCGATCAAACCCGTGAATAGATCGAGATCGAGGTATCGGAACCCAGGGCGGCTCAGTAGAGTGTAGAAATGGTCGTATTCGGTGCAGGATTGATCAAAGATACGACAATTCAATCCAGAGCTAATCTCATGGCCTCCAATCTTGAGCTCTTTGACCTGATTCTCACACTCTACCAAGGCTCGGCTGACGAGTTGGTAGCCTCGCCACTTCTCTCTGTATTTCTCATTGGTACAGTGGGGACCGTAGAACCACTGATACGGGGCATCACCCTCCTCAGATATCCATGGAAGCTCGTCATGCCATTCTCCGCGATCATCCATTGGGGCAGTAGGCCATGCCTTTGGGATTGGGTAGTCGAATCCGGAAGGAAATGCCCTGATCATAGGAGTTCCGTATAGCGGGTGCCCAAGCCTCCCGTGAGTCGCCGGTGTGATGGTGATCCTTGTTAAGGTTGTGAAACGCTGCAGACCGTACTTGAAGGCTTCAATATCGGCATTACTTGCTAAAGTCTCCTGCTGGTCTTCCAATAACGGCTTGTAATATTCCCAGTTGTCGTACATTTCATCATCTGATGTACTGGATTCTTGCTGAAACCACCACGGACACCGATTCTCAGTTACAGTCGTGTCTGGCCACTGGTTGTTCCATTCCCATTCGTCCCTGCATTGCCAGCGCTCCAGCCCAGTAAGTAAATGAGCGTCATCCCAGATGATCTCATAAACTTGGTGGCGATAGGTGTCGTGGTCTGCGATAGCTTTAAAGACTTGAATGTTGAGGGAATTTGCGGATATGAATACACGATCGAAATGGAGTGGCACGGCCCTTGCAATTGCTGAGCATGTTTCACGCAGGGCCTTGATGTCGCTGCCTTCAAGGTACTGAGAAATGGCATTGGTTAATTCTTGGGGAAGTCGTAGCAGAATGCACGGGATGTCTGGCGCTGAAGAAGCCATTTTGGTTGGTTTGGGAAAGAATCTGAGATCAACGGATTGGGGACTGGCGCTTTTTATAAATGATCCACAACCCGACGGTGAGTGGTTTGTTGGTCGTGCAATCTCCAAGAATGGAGATCACCGAAGGCAACCAACAAGATCGTGCACGTAACGGAGCCACTCTTTGGAAGCGAGATCGAAACCGCTTCTACCGTGACGGCAATAACAGCTTTTAGCAGGCATTATATCGCGAGTACCTTCTTATCTCCAGGCGAGCCCGCAATGGCACGAATGATATGGAAATCACTCCGCCTTGTTGAGTTCAACCATCTACCACTGGGGAATCTGCAACACGGCTACAGGGATGAGCTTTGGTTAACATCATAAACCTTTTTCTGTTGGATCACTAGAGGCTGAGTGCTTTTGACGCTTTAATGTGAGAAAGACGTGAAATCTTAGCGGTAGCTGCATAGTCCTTCATTTATGCTTTAGGCAACATGAACCAAACTCAGAACGAAAAGTATCGCGATGTTAACACTGTCAAACTTTACAAAAAGTGCTCAATAACAAAGCTTCTTTATGCTTATCTTCTTGCCCTATCAGACGAAGCAGTAAGAAATAAAGTCTGCGTTTGGAAAGTTTGTTCATCTCACGAATCTCATATATAGTGAACACCATCAGCTCTTTTATCTTCTCAAGGCATCTTCTCTAATTTACTCGGCTATCCATCAGAACAACAAAGATTCCATCATCTTACCGCAAAAAAGAAACTCTAGCCATGAGTGACGACGTTATCACTGACGATTTCGACGTCGAGGTTTTTCTCGACCTCTTGCACTGGTCTTGGGAGGATGCTTACAAGGGTATGTTCCGTACCCGATCATCTCAGTTTCGCTCACGTTTTCCCAGGTAAGCGTGAGCCCGAACGCTCTGTATCTCCCTTTTCGCAGCCGGTGCGTCCCTTCTCAGTGTCAGACGTTCCCCCAACAGAGCCAACAACCTCTCCATACGAGGGAGAGAGTTCTGAGGAACAAAGTATACGCCTCGATTCTCTGGTTTATTCCTCATCCGAGGATTTTGGGCCGCTCGATAGGGATGAGAGCTTTAGGACAAGATGCTCCGCCGCCACATCTCCAGCTTCATGCTCATTTTCTAGCGGGCAATCATCACCGAGCACAATTAACCATGATATTACTCCGAGAGCTCATGCCTCGAACCTCAAGAGGTCCGCCAACAGCGATACCGAAGCCCCAATATCCAAGAGGATATGCCGCCAAATTAGGAATGGCCTGATGTCTGTGACCGACGCAGAGCTGAATTCCACGGCTGAGCCACCAAAGAGCTGGAAAGTTAGTTGCGACCAGCCTCTGGCACCATGCGGCCATGATAGCGACTTGCATAAAAACGTTGTTGCTGATTGCCTTGGTGACACGAAGCCTGAAGCATGTTATTGGGATGTCGTTCTTAAGCGCAAGGATTACACTACACCGGAACTGAACGTTTCCTGCTGGAAATATCGCTGAAAATGTGAATGCTCGTCACCGACACTGCTACCAAGTTGTATTTCGGTTTCCCTATGAATGAAGTTCAGGGAACTGAACGAACAACACCACGCAAATGGAAACCTTTACTCAATAGCCATGTCGGGCGCCGCTTGGGACGTGTTCATGATCAACCGCTTTACAAGCATGTTCGCTTCAGCATGCCATATGAACGCGAATCCGCCAACATATAGATTGTGACACAACATGACAGTGGACAAAAGCCTACACTGCGCTGCACCTCCAAGCCAAAGTCTTTTGTTCGCGGTACACTGCTGATGAACATGGGGCTCTGGTGAAAGACCAATTTGCTACTGGCACGAACAACTTCTTTTTTAGCCCTGACTTTTTGTTCAGTTCCATACATCTTCCTGGCATCTTCAACTCTTTCACACCATCATAAAAGGCTCTATCCTTCCTACCGTGGAAGACCTACTCCTGGCAACTCATACAGTAGTCGCAACTGTCCACAGAACGTCACAAATCTGTTACAAGAGTATACAAAAGAGAAAGGCATCAAGACTCTATAACTACCGCCTACTCTCCCGGCAATGAACAAATCCGACTCTACCAGACCTCGCATCAACACAATGGAATATTTAAATAATCGCGTGGCCGCCATTCGGAAGCGATTGGCCCAAGCTCAAGATCGAGTGACTCTGGCCCAGGAAGATGTTGTTGCTCTAACTCAAGAGTTGGAAGATATCATTTACTCACGAGATTGGCTAGCAGCTCACTCTCAGACTGGGCAAGACGTCCAGCGGTACACCCAAGCGGTAGAACAACCTGACCCTCTCCCGAGCAAGGCTTATCTCCTCATTGACCCCAGCGACGAGGAAGACATGACCACAAAACTGGACTTTCGATTCGATCCAGTCGCAGGACTGCCCGTGGGTAACAAGCCCTTCTCTAAGAATTTCCTCCGCACCGTGTTTTTCTCTGGATCACGATACCCCGTCCGACATTTCACTCTGCGTCACCCAAAAGCCGGCGCCTGTCCGATCAAACAGCGCTGCGAACACTGGCGGCTAGTAGAGGAAAATATTTCGCGAACTAGAGGGAGGTGGGACGTCGATATCCAGGTCACCGCTATCCGCGCTGACTTTGTTGCTGGTGGAGATAGCGGCCACAGTGGCGTCAGCATGTTTGATCAGGACGAAGTTGAGTCGGAGAATATCAGCGGTTTGCCTTGTCGGATCTTTGGTTATCTGCAGCCGGACTTTGGTGCCGTCGAGCAGAGAAGGTACAAGGTGCTTGATTGGCATCTTCATGAACCTGATAGCGCGGGCTTTATGGGGGACAAGATTCATCGACTTAAATTGATGGATCAGTTTGGGCGACGAGTTTTCGAGAATCTGGAGCAAGCATATGCGTAAGACATACCCTGTCATGTGGAAATGGAAGGGTATGGATAGCTGTTTGATTTAGTAGCCTGGCACATCGTTTTCAATAAATACACAGTCTTTACCATAAGCAAAGTATCCTCATACTCATAGTGACTGACATCGCGTATACCCATCCTATTCCCGGAAGCCCGGATACCCGTGACCCCACTTTCGTATGACCCCCATTTGACTTGACAAGCATCAGCCGTAATTCTCTTCCACGTAAATCCCCCATTCACCATGGAGCGACTAGTCTCAACACGTGTAAACACACGGTCTTCACTAGCTTGTCTCGAGTGTCGGACGAAGCATGTGAAATGCGATGCTAAACAGCCGCGATGCAGTCGGTGCATGGCATACGATAAGGCGTGTCAGTATACAGCTTCGAGACGCGGTGGCCTTGATCGAGCTGCTTTGACTGAGAGGCGGAGACGGCTGGCTAATAAGGCTGATGCGCAGTTGGATAGTGTTGTGTCGGAGATTTCTGTGGCGGTAGCTGATCAGGGTATCACTTTGGGGGATGAAGCTGTGACTGGGGCGGATTGCGTGGAGGGTTTTCATGCGAGCTTACCCGTTCCGACGCCAGTACTAGAGAACCGCGACACACCACAATTCAGTCATGACGGTTTCCCTGATGATGCTCTGGTCAGATCTTACTATACCAACTTCCACCATTTACATCCTTTCGCTCCCCCCTTCAAGCACTTGGTCCAACTATCCCAGGCGTCAGCTTTCAACTTCAGTCCCCTCATAGCTTCCATGCGACTAATCGGTCATATCTACGACACCCACCAATGGTCAGAACCACTAAGCAGCGCCATCGAGGCTCAAATATCACAGCTCAAACCATCAGATGCCGTTCAAGTTCAGGCTCGTTTGCTATATTCCATCGCTTTGTTCTGGTACACGTTCAAGGCTGAAGCAAAAGAGCAGATGGATGCTGCGATCGATGTTGCAGTCAGGTTGGAAATGCATAAGCAGGAGTTCGCTGCTACATTGGGTTTTGGAGATCCGATCATGGTGGAATGCTGGAGACGGACGTGGTGGATGGTATTTATCGTGGATGCTTCTTACGCTGGAACACTGGGGACGATGAACTTTAAGACGTTACATGTTAAACCTACGGCGGAGCTTCCTTGTGAAGAGTCGGATTATGAGTCAGGTGTAAGTGCTATACACGATCTTGAAACGAGAGACTGACAGGCGGTTCAGATAATTCCTACACCAAAAACTTTACAAGACTTTGATTCTCGCGAATTCGATAGCGAAGACGTGGTGTTCTCGTCCTTCGCCTATCTCATTGGTGCAGTCCGCTGTGCAGCACAAGTCATTTGCATGTCACCGAAACGCGCGACAAGAGAACATTCAGAGGCTATCATACAATCTGCTGATTCGGCATTTGATGCCTGGCTGCTGCTTCTGCCCAAGGATAAAAAGCCAGTGCTAAAAGCAGACGGAACTATTGATGAGTTGATGTTTCAAGCTCACTTGTTGATCCATGTGTATGTCCTTCGATCACGATAATGAGGGTTGAGCTAACTATTCAGTGCAACCATTGGCATACACAGACCGTTATCCGATCTGAGATTTAACTCTGTTGAGAAAGTATCCAGTTGCGCTCGAGAACCACCGGCAGATACACCGAAGCCAGATCTCATCAACGTACATACGACGAGAATTCTCAAATCCGTCAACGCACAAATCCAACTCTTGGCATTACCTGTCCGCCCATTCCACCACACACCTTTCACAACATGCATGGTCAGCGAAGGAACTCTCGCCCTCCTCTCAGCTTGTACATACATGCTCAAAGATCAAGCTTTAGCAGTAGCGCGAGATCAGATCCGCTTGACTATCGGGTGTCTCAAGGCTGTAGGAGAAGTTTGGCCAAGAACAGCGAGAAATGTGAAAGAGATACAGACTATCGCTCGTCATGTTCTGGGACTTGGAGGGAGTAGTGCGGATGTAGGGAGTACGCCGGGTTCAACACAGGTTCCGAGTTTGACGCAGAGTGAGGGAGAGGGGAGTATGGAGTCGCTGCCGACGATGGATGAAGATGATACCGTCTTTGCGACTCTGGGGTCTTTTGAGGATATTTGTGGGTGGATTAATATGGGTGTTGAGCTGGATTCTAGGTGGATGGAAGGAAGTACGAATTGAGCAATCTTAATCTATCTGATCTCCACTCATGGACGTCTCTTCTATATCACATTCTAGGTACACCTTAAAACTCAATCACGACCTTGTATCCCTTTCCGCGCTGCCTAGCATCCTCCCAAGCTTCAACAGCCTGCTCAAACGGATACGTCTTCACGGTTAGTGGCTTCATTACTCCATCATCGTACAACTTCGCCACCTGTCCCAGGCGATCCGCATTCGGCGATACTATGAAGTACTTGTACTTCACTCCCGGTAGGGACAAGGACTCAGAAGGTTCATCACCGCCAAAAGCCCACGAAGGCGCAGGATCGCCAATTGTAATGATTATACCATCAGATTTGACTGTTTCCCACGTCTTAGCCAAAACTTCCCCGCCTACCGTATCAAATACAACATCGACGTTCTGAACAGATTTCTGCCAGTCGGGAGTTTTGTAATCGACGATTTCGTCAGGTCCATCACCCAGCAAATGCTTGCTCTTCTCGGATGACAGCGCAATCACATAAGCACCCGCCAAATGCTTAACAAGCTGCAAAAACTGCTGCCCAACCGCCCCCGACGCCCCCGTAACAAGAACTCTCGTTCCAGTACGAATATCGACATAGTCCAGAACCTCCCACGCCGTTAACGCCGGAATCGGCAGCGCAGCAGCTTCAGCGTATGAAAGCGACGCTGGCTTCAAAGCAACTTCATCGGGAGTGCAGACAACGTAATCAGCTTGTCCTTCACCAGTGTGCGCCGACAGAAACGCGAATACTTCTTGGCCGATTTGTAGAGGACCAGAGTAGTCAGGGCCAAAAGCGGTGATGACGCCGGAAATGTCGTGGCCTGGAATGCGGGTTGGACGTCGATATGTCTCTGGCCACATGATTTCATCGCCTGTGACTCCAGAGGCGTGAACACGAACCAGAATTTCAGACTTGACGGGTTCAGGTTTATTCATGGAGAAATTGGTTGTGAGTTTTGGAGAAGACATGCCTCCAAGGATCTGAACGGCTTTCATCTTGAGGATGGGGGATTGTTTTCTGGTGTATCAAGTGTTGTGATATGCTACTGAATGGTATTTCTAAGAGATTATATCATTTAAAGAATTATTCCTGCTAAGAAGAAACTGGTTATATGCTGATAGTAGTATCAGGCAATTGCGCCCGGGATTCGGGGACAGAAGCGAATACCCGGATACCCGGGCGGGTCCTGGAGTTGACGGTTGCCCGGCTTATCCCTCCCCACCCGGAAATCGGGAGACGGACAGGAGCGATTATGATTTTTTGTTGAGGATTCGAGTTTCCCATTAGTATAACTAGAGCATTCCAGTAAAGAACAGTATTTTCCATATTCCTCATCTCTCGTTATCTCCTACTCCTGTGTCTTCACCATCGTAACACCACATTCGCACAACCTTCTCTCAATCAAAATGGCAGATGATCTTGAGAACAAGCGGTCAGTTAAAGGTTTCCCTGATGAAAAATGTGTCTAATGTCCATCAGCAATCGCCCCCGCGAAAACGTCAAGATCCTCTACGACTACGAGCTCACCAACGCACCCGGCAAGTCCATCATTGGTCTCGAAGTCCACTATGGTCCTCTCGGATGGACTCCTCCGCATACTCACTCCGGTGCAACTGTCGCCGCCACTGTGATTAAGGGTCAACTTCTCAGCGGAATGAACGGTAACCCGCCCAAGGTTTATAACGCCGGTGAGAGCTTCAACGAGCTTCCTGGATGTCATCACACCGTCAGCGATAACCCTAGCGAGACTGAGGACACCATTTTCATCGCTGTCATGGTTATTGATACTGAGATTGTTAAGGAGGGATATCAGAATCTGGTCGTTATTGATAAGGAATGGGCATAAATTGAGATGGCCGCTCGGCCAGGGCTTATGTATGCTTAGCTAACCAGGTAGTCCAGTACTCGCTCTCAAGTTTGCTAGGTACAAAGTCTCATGATTCTTCATAGCTCATTCTCTGCTGTTCTGATCTCTTCAAAATCCCCCTCTGACACTGTTTAACCACAAAGAGCACCAAGAAGTGGGATAGTTCCCGCCCCATACGGAACCGCCTCTCCAATGATAGCTCCAAGCTTCTCAACAATCGACTTGCAATCTCCACCCGAAGTGATTCCAGTAAGGCCATCAGTCTTGGCATTCATCCAACCATACTGATTGCAGTTGTTGAAGATCGCAGACTGATGAAAGTTGGGTGCCCATCCCTGCCAGGCCTTGACCCGCGAACAAGCCCTTCCTCCACTAGGGCACGCAACTTCTTCAGCCCAGACCTGATTGCGCCCAGAAGCATCGGCAAGAGATTGTGCAAGGGCATTGCGCATGTCCCAGCCAGAGTAGACACCCTGTGCGCTGACTTTGATGTCCTTTGAGTAGATGCCCGTTGCAGTGACATACTTTGTGCTTCTGGCCCAGTCACTGCCACTATCGCATCCACCTTCGTGGCACAGGTCGTAGACGTGGTGAAATAGATCGTAAGGGTTGAAGGAACCGAATTTGACAAAGTTCTTGCCGCTGGTCACGACGGTGTGTATGCCAGATCCATGACAGTTGTACCGCTTGGCATGGTTGGTCTTCTTTGCTTCGACGTAGTAAGGGTTATCGAGAAGACGGTCCTCGCAGTTCCCTTCAGCGAGACATTTCTCGAGGATAGGACCGCCGAGCCAGAAGCTAAAGTCGGTCTCGGGGGTTTGGGCTGGAGCGGGTGTCGCAGCTACGAAGGCTGATGAGCAGAGAGCGAGAAGAGCGGTTGAGATTAGCATGGTGATGAGGGTAGAGTATTGAGTTTTTTGAAAGAGAGTGATCGGAGATTGATGACCTGGGGATGAGTACAAGAGATAAATCAGAGAGGACAGTAGTCACATATTTATAGATGTCCTTGAAGTTGACCGCTGTTGACAAACTCAATCTTTTTTCATCACAATGCCATGACACGTGCCAGACTGAGCGTCTCGTGAGGTCCGAAATCACAACCTTCCATTTTCGCAATAACTGCTAGCTTAGCAGGGTCCTGCCTAGTGAAAGCCTCTCAATTCAGCATCTCTTGGCAGGGGATATAGTTCCAAATGGTCTCGACTACTGGGGGCGGCAAGGATCCGGCATTGACGCTTGGCAGAAGCTTGTTCCTAAGCTTGAATTTTCGCTTATTTTTAGCCATCTTCGTAATACTTGCGGTTGATGGCCCTATCACGACTGCTGTTAAGTCGGCCGCCTTGGTGGAGTTGTTTCGCGGCCGACCTGGCCCACTTGTTGGTCTGTCAGCAGCTTACTTAAGGGACTTTTGCCGACTTTCCAGGTCGGGGGAGGTGAAGATATTTAGGACAGTTGATCTAAATGACAAAAAGACTTGGGTAAATTTGGTATATCTTAGGAAATCCTTAGACGAATCAATTTTGGCAGGTTATTTTCGTATTAAACCCCGAGGCCAGGGTCCTTGAAGGTTCCAGGTAATAAGAAGCTTATCAGGACGCGATAAGATAACGAAACATGAGGTTGTGGAATTGAAGTAACATCGCTTTCCTTGACTTAACTTTTGTTTCTCGGCCGCACCGATTCTGCTTCGGTGTCGCCGTTCAACAGTAGGAGCAAGGATTCGTGGGAGAAAAGGGCTCTATACGGCCTGCTAATTGTACTATAGCATCTTCTCTAGGTCTTTGGCAAAATTCATGACTCCTTTCAATTACCCTATATCTAAATCTTAGGCCTTGAAATAACATCTATAACCAATAGCAAGAAAGTGCTAATGCTCTATAGATTGAATAATACTGAGTATTTGTATTTTATTACTCTTCTTAAGCTGTAGTGGCGAGTTGTTTATATTTATTCTAGATAATTAACTAAATTATTGAAATAACTGTCACATATTGTTATCATAGTAATATAAACCGTATCTAACTCGACAGATCGAAATCAATTTTAGCCCAGGCTACGATGAACTTTAAGGTGTAGGATTCTAACTTAATATGTTTTTACCTCCTTATCACCCTCAATAGTTTACATAGTATCCCGTCAACATCAGCGTCAAAAAGTTGTCAAGAAGCAAAGCTTGCTATCTAAAGCAAAGACATTTACGATATTGGCGGGGGTTTTGCCGGGAATATCTAACCTGGCTACTACAGTACCTCCAAGAAACTATGATCATGATGACATGGATATCAACAACCCGATTGAGTACACCAAGTGTTGTTTTAACTTGGTTCCAGTGATGGAAGATGAGTATATCTGTGGCTGGACTGAAAAGTGAGCGAGTTCATGCTCCGAGGTCATTCGTTCGACTCCTGGGTATATAATCATTACAAAATCATCCCACAAGATAAATCCATCCTTGACGCTTGATTTCTATCCAGCTTTTGCATATAGTTACAGCAAATACTTGTAGGCTAAACACCATTCGCGTTTTCGCCGTAACTTCACCGCGCTGCATTTAATTGAAATCACGTCTATCTTAATCTATTACTTTATATGTCATACAACCTTAGTGTCGCCAAATACGTCTTCGATGAATCACACGTGCTGAATGGTTTGTCGGGGTTGTCTAAACCGTGAACAAAAGACAGGGCCTTCTTCATGTTTGTTCTTTACAATCACATTGGCAACAAATATCCAGCGAAATCATTTACTTCCTGAGGTCGCATCCCGATTCCCACCCAAATTACCACTCAAGGGGACTCGAAGATTAGGAAGGAGGATTTATATAGCTGTCTTTATGTTTTGAATGATTGGATATCTCAAGGATATGAGCGGCTCATCTGGCTTCCACTATCATATCGGCCGCCGCCGTCTGTGGAGAGAAATATGCTGTACGAGATGAAATGATTGCTCTAGCTCACGAGGGAAGGCGAGTTAAGCTCATCGGATTTTCCCTTCAACAGACACCAGTTGCTAAATATGGGGTTGAATAATGGTAAGCTTTACTTATTCTTTACGTTATTGTCTATGAATCAGAAGATATCTAAATACATTATAAAAAGGACCAAGTCCAATCGGGCTCTGTGGAACAACCGTAAGCTGCCACCTGCAGGCCTTGAGTACAAAAAGCACATCTACAGCATCAAGCGATAATAAGCCCCGAACGCATCTCGACAGTAATCTAGCAAAATACAATACATAACGAAGTTATCAAAAGTATCTCCACCCAGGCATACGAATGACATCCCAATCATCCTCGAACTGATATCCCAAACCTTCACCAGCCCTCTTAACCAGCGATGCAGCACGACACGCAGGCTCTTCCTCCGTCTCACTCTCAGTAGGTGTTGGCAGCGTCGTCGTCACAGCAGTAACACCAGCGCTAGAGCAAGCATCATAATACTCCTCAGCCGAGTCGCAATAAGTAGCATAGGCAGGCGTCTCGCTGGGGAAGATGGTGGTGGCGTCTGGGTCTTGACGACGCACGAGCTGCTTGTTTGTAGGTCTTGCAGTTGGCCAGCCTGTGGGGACGCGATACTCCCATCTCTTGGATAAGATTGTCTCAGTACTGTGTCGGGTTTAGTTAGCGGGTATTCATCCTGTGTAATGATAGGAGGGACTTACACTGTATATGGGCTGACTGTGACTACGTTGTACTCTTCGCAGTCGTCAACACGATCTTGCAAAGGTGGTGAACCTCCAGTTGAGGTTATTCCTGCTACACAAGCGTCGACTGTTGTGGTTGGAATTTCTGGAGTCGTAGTGGCATCGACCGTTGTTTCGTCTGCACTGGTAGATAATTCCGTGGTCGCTTCTTTGCTTGTAGTCTCTAGCGTTGTGTCATCCACAGACTGAGTCGTTTTAGTTTCAGAAGTTGCTTCCAAGGTGGCTAACGTGGTGGAGGTATCGTCAGGCATGGTGTTAGATTCAGAAAGTTCAGATGTCGATGGTTCCAATGTTGGTATGACGGAGAACTCCGATGTTGAATCATCCACCTCGAGTGGAGTGGTTGAGGCTACGTCTTCAATGCTCGACGGCGTTTCTGAAGATGATGTCACGTCTGGCTGGATTGTTGTCACTCTAAAACTGGAGATAGATGGCTTGACAGCTTCGGAAGACAGGCGAGTAGCTTCTTCTGATATGACGCTGCTTGATGGCGTTTCTGAAGATGATATTGCGTTGGGCTGGATTGTTGTTACTCCAAAACTGGAGATAGATGGCTCGACAGCTTCGGAAGGCAGGCGAGTAGCTTCTTCCGATACGACGCTGCTCTCCTGGGCTACAGTCGTAGATATAATGGAGCTACTGTCATCCACGCCAAGAAGCTTGCCATTCTGGCATCTAGATACTTGGAGAAAGTTAGTAACGAAAGACCTCGATATGAGGAAGTAGCGTACCGTCATAAACACCAAGGGTGACTGGTGTACATCCAAGTGGCGCAGATGTGAAAGTGATATAAACCTGCCCATCAGAGGTCTGACAAAAGTCTGCCTCACCATTCGGCAAGTCATCATTCTGGAAGGTAAGCGATGTTCCAGTTGAAGCAAAGCCCTTCGTGATTGCATCTGACGGCGGAGCCCCTTGACTGTCTAGCTCTTTAAAGTCTTCGCCGGAATAATAGATAGGATTCCCATTCTTGAAAAGCTGGCCCTCGGCGAGGTTGAAGCTAGAGGCAAACGTGCATGTATCGGGACTACCGTCTCCAACAAACCCCCCGACTTCTCGTTTGTGAAAATTACGCCTTCGATCGTCGTCGGGGAGTTGGATGAGGAAGATGATTGTCTGTCCTTGTGGTTCGACTATACCAGTTGTTGTAGGAGCCGCAAGTGTTGTTTGACCAAAGGTTGTTTGGAAAGCCGGTGGAGTTGTAGGTGCGTCGTCGCTCGACAGTGGCAGATCTATTGACGAAGACCCTGACACAAATTCTGCCAATTGAGAAGTCCCCTCATCAATCTGCGAGGGCCTCGAGTCTGATTTACATGCTTTAGATTTGCCTTCCCAATTGTGAGGCAGAAGTACCACTCACTCGTGCTTGCAGTCGCAATGGAAGTATTCCTCCCAAAGGTCGGACGGATCGACGGAGGCAAAGGAAACCTGCCAGTCTCTCTGTCTCCAGTATCCGGTGCATTGTCGATTGAGCTGAAAGGCCCGTCGTTGTTTGGAATCGCAGCGAGGTACGTAGAAAGATACGTCACACAAAATGTCTCTGCTTCCCTTGGCGCAAGGTCTTGCTCCGCGGAGGCAGCTACGCCTTTAAGCAGGACTGCAAAGAAAATGAGTCTCTTCATCGTGGATTTCGATACGGCTTCTGATGGGACGAGAGTTACACAAGAATTAAAAAAAAGGATTGATGGGGACTATTTGAGGCACGAAAATCAGGAGCGGCCGATGTCTCAGCCGCCATATGTACTTTCGTGTAAGGGAGAGATGAGAGATCAGCTAGCCACTGAAAAGTGCCCAGAGAAATAGTTCATCCCTACATTACACAGTCATATCTCATTCCACCTACCAACAGTTTTCGGGTTCTGAGGTTGGTGGTCCTGAGCAGCATCCGAAGTGATGGGGATGCTGAACGTCTTTAAGCTACTTCATTGTATTCTTGAGGCCAGCAAACGACTAGGGAGTAAGAAAACAGCGGACTCTTGATTTAAGGTGTAAAATAAATATAGTAAAAGTCCCTTAAACTCAGACTAGATTTACCTAAGCATTTTAATCACTGAAAGTCCAATGTCCTCTGTTTTCTTCCCTCCCTAAGACTTTTGACGATGGAAATAATCTGTTGGTTGCCCTACGAGGCGTATGTCTCAGCCACAGCATCCTTCTCGCGGACCAAAAACTCCTTGAAGCTACCCAACCCAATGCCCCACGTCTTGACCCTCTCAGCATCGACACATTTCTCGCCATCCCTCAGGAATACCTGGGATCCAATGAAAGGATTGGTGTCCATCACTTGAGCGACTTGCTCATCAGTGTAGAACTCAGCTTTAATGTCTCGCCTAGTCGCATCAGCGAGAATCTCCATCATTTGCACGGCCGTCAACCTTTCGCTGACAAGGTCAATTCCTTGCCCATTAAATCTCTCAGGGTCACAGAAGGCGGCGAAGGCGAATTTCGCGATATCTTGCGGGTCGACGAGGTTGAGCTTGGTGTCGTGCTTTAGGGCGGTCAACCAGGCATTGTGCTCGAATAAGTCGCTGTAGATACGGGCTTTTGGGGCGAGGAGGTTGGACATGAAGAACCCAGGACGGATGATAGCCCAATGCTTGAACCCGGCACGTTGAACGAGGCCTTCGATAATATTCTTGACAAAAAGAGTCTTGAAGATCAAGTGAGTGGGAGGAAGAAGCCTGCGCCTCTCGGGAGCATCGGCGCTAATAGAGCTTGAGTACACAATATCCTCAACGCCCGCCTTCTTAGCCAGTGCAATAATTCTCTGGGCCCAGATGCGCTCATCGTCAAGATTGCTGTAGTTGGGCCCAAGAGCAAGGAACAATTTGTTGCAGCCTGTCAAACCGGCAGTGAGGGCTTCTTCATTGCCCCAATCGCCAGGGTTCAAGACGACGCCCATCTTAGCGAGAGCTTGCGCTTGGGGCGACTCGGTGTTTCGCACTGTAGCGCGAACGGACCAGTTTGATTGGCGGAGGTGGCGACATACAGCTGAGCCTTGGGTGCCTGTGGCGGCGACGACGTAGACAGTTGGGGGAGACATGGTAAAAATGAATATCTAATGGAGTCTGATATGAATTCATTGCTTTCAATTCAAGGCGGTTTCACCCTTTTATATATTATTGCTGTCTAAGGAATTACAGCTCCTCCTTGTCGCGCTGTTCCGTCGTTTTGTGGGGCATGTCAGCGGAGTTCCGCTACTCTTCAGATTCCTCAGCGCACTTCCACCAGCTTTCATCATCGCAACCCCCATGTCCATCATCCATGGAGCGCAACGACCCGCCAGCGCGACGGAAGTCCTGTCAAGCCTGCAAGAAAGCGCGTCGGCGATGCGATCTAGCGCGTCCGACGTGCCAGCGCTGCGCTCAGCGGAATATCCACTGCCATTATCCTTATGCGCCTCCACTGCGCGAGAGCACCAGTTGCATACAGCCCGAGATCCCAGTCACTGAGATTGATGCTTCTATTACGCCGTCATGTCTGGGGATGCTTGACTCGATTTTGGAACCGACGGATGGTTTCACAGATCAATTCTTCCAAGGGTCATTGGGTTGCGATCCTTCTGATTGGTCTATGCCGCGACTGTCGACAACGGCTCAGAATGCGTTGAATCGGTCTCAGCTTGTTACTGTTCCTCAGGTTACAAGAGCGATTACATCTCGACTTCAGTATGCTATGGATGCAATATTGAAGGGTCCGTCTCAAATGGTTTCGGAGAATCAGACGCCTTGGTGCCACGCGCATCTGTACGATGATGGGATGCCCAAATCCATGCAACGTGAGTTCATCCTATGTACCGAAGGCTCAGGCGTAACACTTCAAGATAGATGCGGTGTCTTCTGCTGCGCTCCACGCAGCAAAGAATCATCTCAACGCCAGAGTCATCCGCGACAACGTGGAAAGCCGTGTGCGGGAACTCCTCGCCAGCCCTGCACCAGCTTCTCCAATGGAAACTCTAGCATACGCACAAGCGCTCTTCATATATCAGATACTCCGTCTACTGGACAACGACGCCCGAACCTTTGCCATCTACGAAGCAACCATGCCTCATCTCGAGGAAGCATCCAACGCGCTCATTCCCCACATCGCCGTCGACGAAGCAGCAAGCCAATCCTCAGATCTTATCCCTCTCTTTCCCGCCTCAGCAGCACAAGCCTTTTGGACAAATTGGATCTTCCAAGAATCAGCCAAAAGAACCCTTGGCATGATAAACTTCTTCATGCTGACGTATTATTTCATGAAAGGCGAGTCGGGTAATAGATGCGGCCAGAATAAAAGCATCGCTGTGAATCGGTCTGTCACTATGTCTGCGCATTTGTGGAATGCTCAAGATGCTGTGGATTTTGCACTGGCGTGGCAAAATAACAAGCATTTTGTGATAAATGTCAGCGCGTAAGTTGATTATGAGTTGTATTTGTTGTGTCTTTAGCTGATGGGTGATAGACCAAATTTCTTGGAGACGATAGTCCAGGATGCCCACAAGGATGATATTGATGCATTTGGCAAGATATGTCTGACATCCCTGATGGGGCTTACTGAGGCAAAAGGCTGGCTAGCAATGAAGGGAATTACGTTATAGTCTTTCTATATACTCTTTCCAACTGCAGTCCACCTTCCCTGCGGAATATCTCTGATGAATTTTATGATCATCATGTCCTGCACCTCGGCTCGTACTGGACAAATAACAAGCGAGAAATACAACCTCACGAATCTATCTCCACCTCACCATTGAGCTTCGGCTCCTTATCCCCTCCCTCATCAATGAATATCTCCCTCAGTCTCTTCGTCGAAATCTTAGGAAAGTAGTGCACATACCCCCTAGTTTCCCTCTTCAACGTCTCAATCTGACCCGCGATCATCCCGACTACCCGACGTCTATGCCCCGCATGAACACCATAGTTCATATGCTCCCTCCACGACGGATCATCTCGTCTGACACAAGTCCCCAGATCTTTCCACGATGTCATCACGATGTAATTCGCGGACGAGCCCTCTGAGCGGATGATGTTGACCGCGTATTCGGTTGAACAACCGCCGCAGGACCATACACGTCCTTCGAGGGCGCTGTCTAGTCTGGCTCTTGCTTGGCAGGTTAACCAGCAGTCTCCCTTGTGAGTCCATAGACATTCGTGTACCTGTTGGCCTGGAAGGTCAAATACTTGTAAACCTAAGTAGCGGAATGACCATTGCCCACTTGGCCATTCGAATTCCTTGTCTGGGCGAGTGATGAACGAATATATATCGGTCCACTTAGCATGCCCACAAATACTACCAAGTTCGTCAGATTCCTGAAAAGCTCGGTGTAGACTTTCAACGCCCTCATTGATCTTATCCGGCGCGCGACCTGTATTCTTTCCTGGAAACAGTATCCTCTGCGATTTGAGGAGGATGTGGCTCTTAGGAGAAAAATGTACAGTCTGCTGTAGCCGTATATTAAGTTTACCATCGTGATTGAAAAACGGCTCTACAAACTGTACACTCGGATCGCCAAGGAATAGCACATCAGGGTTCAAAGGGTTGGATCTCGATATAGCTGCCATGACATCGAAATGAACCTCTCTCGAAAGATAAGGCGATACAGACGATTGCTGAAGATGCGCAGCGCCATTGAGAACACAGGCCCGCTGGCCTTCCTTTTCAGTAAATCCTTGACGACTCTTCCGCGGTTCGTGGAATTTTCGGCAGAGGTCGCAGAGTATCTCATCAGGCCACATGTAGCGTTTTTCAAGCCGACTCAGAAATCTCCATTTATCAAATCCGTTAAGATTTGTCGCGTTTCTGAAGAGGCTGTGAAGCCAACGTGATGTGAAGGCAAGGCTTGCGCGGTCGATCGGTGCGAGGAGAGTGACGATCTCAGTTAGAAGCTCTGTTGGGAGGCTTTGAAGGGTTATCGGTGGTGACCGAGCGGCGGGCTCTTTTGTCGAACGAAATGTCTTTTTTGGAACGTCAATGATTTTGACCACTTTTGGTATCGGCATATGACTCCCCGGCGCAGGGTTCTGATGTTTCTTGCGGACATTGAGCCTTCTCAGCTTGGCGAGAAGTGTCATTATGGTTATTCGGCTGAAAGCAGACTTGTTAGGGCGGGGGTCCGGGAGAGCGGTTTCCATGGATGTAGTAAGATTTAGGCACCGCAGGAATAAGAAGGGAAAGAAATTCTAACAGCTAGATCCTGGCTCTTCGTCTCTTATACGAAAGTAAAACATCTGCTTGATGATAAGAAGATTAATTCTTCAGGTGTATTGCAAAAGTGGAAGCTTAAACATGTTTAAGCGAAAGGGCTCGGGACAAAAAACGCCAATCGCTAATATTGAAGCCTATCTGCTCACGAAAGTATATTTCACAATGACAGTCTTATATGGGGTTCAGGGCTTTACTAGTGGCTTTGGTTTGAAGTACAACTTTCGGTCAAACATCAGGATTGGACAAGATGCGCTGGCAGCGGTGTATTGCACGCCTGACCTCATCGAAACCCATAATGATGGATCCAGTAATTAGGGTGTGAGGACACTTTCCGCTTGGTGATAGGTAGATTGTCAATAAACTTTGACTTAAACATCACACAGCCACGTTCACTCCCATGCATCTTCCTCATCGTCGTCTAGGTGCACTGCATCTTGTTCCTCCTTCTCAGTTTGGTCTTCATACTGGACTTCAAAAGCCCCATCGCTCAAGTCATCCTCAAATGTTGTCAGAGATGCGGACGTTGTGCGACCTTCTCCTCGCAATCTCCCGGGGGCCTTCTTCTCCGTCAACTGCCATTATTTAGCTTTCATACATTTCACGGTTTAGCTTTGTGACTCACTCCGCGAATGGGAACCCACGTGAATCTGATCCCATGAAAGAAGACAACATGGCCTTTGTCATTCTACATCCGTTAATTAGATAATCGGTAAAAGGGGACAAAACAACTTACATCGTCACTCTGAGTGCTTATCCATCCTTCTGCACTTCCTCCGTGCAGGTAGCTCCCCTTCGGAGCCACTTCGCCAAACTCAAGAGCCGTTGTACTAAACCCGACATCAACCACCTTATCCTTAGAGTTCCAGCAATTGACTGATGCATCTTCTGCTGTCCACGTTGAAGTGATGATCCACAATCCATTCTCTCTGACCTCAGGGTGTGATTTCACTATGCCTTTTGCGTTCTGCTTCATCCACTGAAGGAGAGGCTCTTTATGATAATACCGCTCATGAACAACAGGACCACTGGTCAGAAGAACAGCTCCGTGATTTCTATCGGCCTGGAATCGGAAGCAGGCGGAGATATCGAAGGGCAGTGCTGCTGCTGCCAGCATAGGTATTGCCCCAAGGCCGACACTTAGATCAATCGCGCGACCTCTTGTCTCATTGCCCAGCTTCGGTCCCCATATTTGCTTCTGAGATGGAGCGCGTTTCAGTGTTGTGCCGTCGATGGATGATAGCCCCGATGGTAAGCTTGTGGACGATGTGAGATCTCCGATAGGGTTCCAGGCCCCAGTCGAGTCAAAATATCCGATAAATCCGGGCTGAAATTGACTCGATGGTATTGGTAGGTACAGCGCCGTGCCGAAGGGATGCGCCCGCATGAGCTCGGCATACTTGAGATCCAAAGCCTTGCCCATTATTGTTAGCTATTTGGAAGGTTTCGTTAGTGATAGAGGGGTAACAGGTCTCTGTTATCTGGGGTTAGCACAAGGCAGCACAAATACCTCGTATATCAGTACCCGATTTAGCCGATGTGGCGCTAATAGTGTGCCAATATTTATGCGCGCCATGTTACACTGCGCTTCAGCTTGTGATACTGTATCCTATCAGCTGGTCGCACTGCACAGTTGTCTCGGCCGTTCCATAATCGATGAATGAATAATCGCGTCATCCACGCTCTAGTACTGTCCTGACACATGTCTGACTGTTTTTGTCATCTCGAACCAATGTTTCAAATTTCTTACACGCATGAGGATGAAAACCCCGCACGATATTCCAGTGATCATATGCCTTGTTGCTGTTCCTAGTGCTTGCGCAAGTCGTCTTTCCCCTCTTTTCCTGTCACTAAATGATCGCTCAAATGCCACCTTGTCACAAAATCCACCATGGCATGAGATCTCACCAGTCAGCTTGAACATGCGGCAACCTTGATCGCATCTCAAGAGCAAGATGAAGAGCTCATCCCGGACGGTCAGTTCTGCCGTAACAAAGACTTCCTAAAGGACCTGGATCCGGAAACATGCAAGTACATCTATGCTGTCATGCTTTCCGATCGCGCCGAGAGAGCCAAACGATTTTCCATGGCAAGTGAAGAGGTCTTGATGACGAGAGGTGTCGGCAATAATACATCTGGCCTGAAAGATGCCGCTGTCTTGGGTGCTCTGGCTGTTTTCAATGTTCTTAAAACTGAGCCTATGAGAGGGGTCGTTGTCAGCATGTTTGGGAGAGTTCTGAGGAGACAGTGGGAGGTTGCAGATCGAGAGAATGAGCTTGAGGCCCTAGATCGGGCCGTGGAATATCTGAGAAAAGCTGTCGAGTTTGGGCCGCGGGATCATTCGAATCGAGCATTGCATCTTGATGACCTTGGAGATATCCTGACACAAAGGTACAAGGTTACTCACCAAGAAGTAGACTTTGAGGAAGCGACTGCGGCTTTCCATGAAGCCTTGGCCACAGACTTCCCAGGGAAACCAATCTTCTATCTTGGCTTGGCAAAGCTGCAGCAGGAAAGGGCGTTGTTGAAAGAAGGAGAAACGGAAAGCTTACTTCGTGAAAGCATGGCCACTCTTCAGCTTGCCGAAGACTCAGTCCCAAGCCATTTCGACTCCACGCCTTTCAGATACACCATTGCAGACATTCATCGTGCTCGCGCCGCGTGTTTCGTTCACTTATACGACCTGAACCAAGATATCGAGAACCTCAGAAAGGCAAAGGCATCTCTCAACAGAGGCCTTGCAGTTTCCGAAGAAAAGCGTTCGAAAGACCGTTTCAACTGTCTCAACAACTTGGCATCACTGCAACAAAAGCTCAACGAGATGGAGAACACACGAGACCCTTCTGCTGAGATTGGTTATCTGAGACAAGCCCTTCGTGTTTATCCAAACTCCACAGAGGCACTGGAAGAGCTTGCGAATGCACTGGGTGAAAGAGCTGAGCAGAATAACCACCGTGAAACGCAGATCGAAGCAGATAAGCTTATTGAGAGAATGAATGAGCTGCAGATAGTCGATTCATCGCCGAAAACACCGGCGCGACTTATCAGAGACGCGGGTGTTCATGAAGAACAATTCAGCAAAACTGGACTCTTCTCAGAAATCGATCAGGCTGTTAAGTACTTACAAGACGCCCTCGACCATCCAGATTTACAGGGTCATCAACAGATCAACTGCTATCAACAACTCGCTATAGCACTTCTCATCAGGTTCGAAGCGAATGGAGACAGAGATGATCTCCGCAACGCATGTCAAGCAAATCTTGATGTCTTGCCTTTTCTCAATGATCTCGATGATCCTATGAAAGCTCGATGTTTGAGGGCTTCTGGGAGGGCTGCTTTTGTGTCAGCTCAGATTCCGGGACAAGAGCAATTCATTGAGGGTGCGTTGACGGCACTGATTGCAGCGAAGGCAATAGCGTCACGAACGGACCCGTTTTACCTTACTCTCATGAATGATATTGGGAACGCTTATGTGGTCAAATGCCAATGTACTGGCGAGGTTAAGTATCTGACACAGGCCGCCGAAGCATATCAGGACGGGCTTGATGTCTCGAAAGAGCAAGGGTCTTCTGGCGGCAATATGAGTATCATGTTGACTCATGGTTTGGGGAATACGGCGCTCTATCAGTTCAAATTCTCTGGAAGGCTAGAAGACATCAACACAGCGATCAAGGCGTTTGAGCAATGTCTTGACTCAACTGGGTCTACCGAGGTTCGCGCTGGCTCCCGAACAAGAAGCCTCAGTCACGCCCTTCAGCTCAGGTACGATGATACGGAGGACGTAAGAGATGTCATAAGAGCCGGTCAAATTGTTGAAGAGGTTCTAGGCAGGAATCTCAACCTTCCACCGGTCGAAATCTCGGCACTGCACAATATGCTGGGAACAGCTTATCTTCGTCAATACCACCGAGAGGAAGATCTGAGCTTCCTCGCTCAAGCTGAGAGAAACTCCAACGTAGCTCTCTCTTGTGGATGTACGGATAGGTTTTACTTATTCTCGGCGAGGGTCAATTTGACGCGTACCTTGCAGTACAGAGCTAAGAAGACACTCAGCCTGCGAGATCTTCGTGATGCGCTCGTGAACTTCCAAGACTGTATCTCCATGGGTGGTATGGACGACATCAACCGGGGAGGACTTCTCATCAACCAAGCAGAACTACTCATCGCGATCTGGACCGTCAGTCCAGCTCCATTAAGCACCGTCGCTGCAAACGCATACCTAATCATGACGGCTCAATTCTCATCGGCACCAGGTATCGCTCGTCATGTCCTCGCGTGGATGAAAGTCTGGGCATCCATGTTTGCGCATGTGGTTGCAAAGGATTCGACAGCTGCAAGGAACTACATTCGAGAAGCCGCTGAAGATCTCCCCTTTGCGGTATATGCTTGTACCACTCGGGCCGATCAGTTACGCCAAGCAAAGAAGTTCCAAGCTGTTCCGACACTTGCCCTCTGGTTTTCGCTCGCCGCTGGAGATTCAGCGGTTGAAGCGCTACAGTTATATGAGAGAAGTCGATGTGTCTTGTGGGAGGAGATTCTTAACAAGGGTGTTGATTCTGGGCTAGATGAATTGAAGGAGAAGTTTCCAGATTTGGCAACTCGTTTCATTGAAGCGAGGATCTCTGAGAAGGTCAAAGGCCAGCGAGCGGCGCGGTTTGACCTTGATAAGAAATTTCTTCAGAGTCAGACGGTTTTCAACAAGTCGACTTCGTTTCAGGAACTGATAGTCGAGATCAGAGCGAAGGATGGGTTTCAGGATTTTCTCAGGCTTCCGCGAGAGGACTCGCACTTTTACGAACTTGCTGAATCTGGTCCAATAATCATTGTCGAAACGGAACCTCTGAGCGGCGGCTACGCACTCATCATTACCACCACTGAGATTCGGAAAATCTCACTTCCCAAGTTCACTGTCGACGATATCAGAGAACATAAACAACTCTTTCGCCAAGCCATTGATATGTCGGATGACGGAGATGGTCAAGGTGGAGATCTTCTCCATTATTTACTTGCATGGCTCTGGGAAGTTGTAGCAGAACCCATTCTCCTCAGTTTGGGGTATGATCAGGCTCCCAAAGATGGAAATTTGCCGAGGGTCTGGTGGTTGACAACGAGCAGTATTAATGCTTGGCCCATTCATGCGGCGGGAGATCATCGACGGGCAGTAGAGACGGGAGAGCGTTGCACGGTGCTCGATCGATGCGTTCCATCGTATACAAATACCCTTCGAGGGTTGTCATTTGTGAGGGATCGAGAGAAAGATATGATGCAATTTGATGGACATCAGAAAGCGATGCTGGTTAAGATGGAAACAACAGATCACCTTGCGCCGTTGCAACATGCCTCAAGCGAGATCGACGCTATCCACACAATTCTCACTCGCGGAGGATACGACACCGTAGTCCATGATCGCCCACTCCGAAAAGAGGCACTCGTGGGTCTATTGAACTCACAGGTCGCACACTTCGCCTGCCACGGTGAAGTCGACAACTTGAACCCAGCACGCAGCGGTCTTCTCCTACGCGACTGGTACACCCAAAGTACAAATGGCGAGATCGCAAGAGGAAACGTCCTCGACGTTCAAAGCATGATGTCCGCGCCGAAGAAGCTCAACTGCTCTCTGATCTATGTATCAGCATGTGAGACGGCTATCACAGGTGATCCAATGCTTCCGGAGGAATCGATCCATCTTGCCGCTGGGTTCCAAATGGCGGGTGTACCATGTGTAGTAGCTAGTTTGTGGAAGGCAGAGGATGAGACTTGTGGTCTTGTTTCCAAGGTCTTTTACTCTGATTTGCTCAAAGGAGGGACTGGTGTCACGGGAGATCGGTCTGTAAGGGCGTTGAGGCAGGCTGTGTTGGAACAGCGGCAGGCTGGGGTTGATCCGAGGTTCTGGGCAACTTGGGTTCATTATGGTCCTTGAAAGCTTGTTCAGGTAGAGTTTGGTTGGTATCTGATACCTTAGCTGTCAGATCAACCAACTCAAAATAACACCCTCAAAAGCACAGTTAGGGCAGCATGCCAACTACCAAAGTGTTACCCAATCTTTTTATTTCCATCACATCTCAGACTAATGAGTGACCATTGTTCTTCTTTTTCGGCACATTACTTATGTATTTCTCCATTTACAAAAGTATCGGACTCGGAGCCATGATCTAACCAAGGTGACTTAAATAGAGTTCTTGTGAGACTTTTAGCTTTCGGGTCTAGGGCTAAAGGCCCCGAACATAACACGCGTCGCCCTTCAAGCCTAACATTGCACTCTTACTTACGGTCTGTTTGTTATCTGTGTTTTAAGCTTCCCATAATGTTGCCAACGAGGCGTCGCTTACCAGGACAGCCATATGGCCCGGAACTTGGTACACCACGTGCGCATTCATCAACATTCGCATCTCGACAGCGCCAAAGACAGCTTCCGACCACAGCAGTCCAAGCTCCCGCCGAACCTCTCCGTCCTCCGTCACCAACTGCAACATTGATTATAGCCACGATTCCCAATACAATGCCACTTCCAATCCTATTACTACTCGTTCCTTTCCTACTCTTCCTATATCTCATGTCTCACCTCGTCCTCTTCATGCTGTTGTACCTCCTGCTATAAACCCAGCTCTAGCTTCGACTCGATCGGCATTCACTACGGTCCATCGGCATTATCCGATCGAGGGCCAAGACAAAGGGCCTTCCCCACGGGTTGTATAAGGTGCTCCTAAGGACGAACTAAGTTTAGGGGACTTGGTTCTGATATCTTTATTTCAAAACTCTTAAATGTCGCACCACAGCCTGAGACCTACACTGCCTACTCTGTTTTCTGCTTTCCGGCTTTCATTTAAACAAGAATGAGCACAGCACGTCAGTCCCGTGGTATAGATCGTGCTTCTGCACATGGTCAATTCCATGCGCAGTCCTCAGCCAACGCTGGCAAGCACCGCAGCTTGCGAACTTTTAAGGGACCAAGGTTAGCTGGGGACAGTGTTCACACTTGGTGAACTCGGCAAAGGGCACTCGGCTTGCTGAAAGGGAGGAGAAAGGGGATGGTGCCTTGGCTTGGGAGATGGTGGCTGGTGTAGTGGTAGCGGGTGGATCTGGGTTGTTCATCTGTGCACCAACGGCAGACGATGCAGGTGGGACGCGAGTCTGGTAAGGGATCCGGACAACACGCAGGGCCTGGAGCTGTCGTGGACCCTGGACCAGCTTTTTTGGGAGTACCAGAGTGGGAGGCCACTCAAGCCAATATCCTCCTTGAGGTTGAGAAGGTGAATGGGTTTTGGGAGGGCATCTCTCAGCTTCTGGCTGTTAATGACACCCACCTGGAGATCCTTGCTGCTGTGCGAGCTCTGAAGCCATCAGCAGATGATCAGCATGCCAGCGTGTTAGCCACTATTGTAATAAGCGACTAAGCTTACGGTAAAGGCCTAGAATACTTATCCTAAACGTGGTCAAAGCTTTGAGTAAGTGGACTAAACTTATGATGAGTTTTAGAGTAACTACTCTAAACTCATCAAGAGTGGGCATGTGTCTGAATCGTAGCGGTGTCTTTCATGC
This sequence comes from Fusarium denticulatum, assembly GCA_013396175.1. Taxonomy (NCBI): domain Eukaryota; kingdom Fungi; phylum Ascomycota; class Sordariomycetes; order Hypocreales; family Nectriaceae; genus Fusarium; species Fusarium denticulatum. The sequence goes on along the minus strand of JAAOAK010000018.1, from coordinate 196,432 downwards.
TCTGGGTTGTAACATACTTTCATCTACATATGCAGCCAATTAGATCGAGCCGGGAATGGCCGAAGTTTCAAAGGATACCACGGCGACTACCGAAGGAACAGGCGTTTCGCTTTACCCCGTAACTCTGGGGCATATTCACTAAAACATGTGAAACGTTTCAGATCAACTCATCTCTTCATATCTAATCTCATACTCGCTTTCCAGATAACACCAATACAGTCATGCCCATCAACTCACAAACTCCACATCGCTCCCATGCAGAAATATGTACAAACATTTATATACATGTCATCTCATCTCATGATCGCAACTCTACTTGCGGTAAGTGGTCCAAGCACTGTGCATGCGGGTCTTCTGACCAGGGGTAAACTCCTCGTAGCAAACACTACAGTAACCATTAGTAATCGAATCAAAGCGTCTTTCGGGAATAACTTACTCATCGGAGTAGTCCATAAAGTTGTGGATGGGGTCATCGCCAGCCTGGTTAGGGCAGCTATCCCGGCGAGCAGGGCATCCACTGGTCTGGCTAGCCTGAGCAGGGGTATCGCTAACCAGATCTCCACCATTGCAGCCATCCTGGAAAGTATGGAACAGGTTGAACCAATGGCCGACCTCGTGAACGGCAGTTCCACCGAGGTTATAAGGAGCCATTGAACCTCCGGGGACGGTCTCAGCGACAATGACGCAACCATCACGGATAAAGGTCGATGATCCAGTTGAGACATTAGGCTCAGGGAAGAAGCAGTATCCGAGAGCATCAAGACCATCAAGCTTAGCAACGTCAGTGAAGTACAAGTTAAGAGTCTTGTAATCACCCTGACGAAGCTGTCTCTTCATCGCAACCTCGCCATTACCAGCAGCCCAGTTAGAGTTGGTAGTGAAAGTGGTATCAATGAGGTTGAAGGTAACATCATGAGGACCATAAGCATCGTTCAAGGCCTTGAGCTGGGCCTGAAGCTTGGCCTTGGTGATGTACTTTGAGGAGGAGGAAGACACAACGTGGAAGTAGGTGTCGACGGTGATGGAGGTAGCAGCGACTTTGGAGACGGACTCTATCTTCTTGAGGTTCTGAGCGTGCTGGACTTGCTCGGGGGTAGGGTCTGCGATGGCGCAACGAGGAGGAATGGCTCGTCCAGCCAGACCAGCGAGGGCGTTGCCGAAGAAGAGAGCGAGAGTGAGCTTGGAGACCATTTTTGCGGTGATGAGATGTGAAGAGATAGATGAAGAATGAGGATATCGACTATAATCTATGCAACTACAGTTCATATTTATAATTATATGCTCTTGTTCTCGACAGCGATATAGAGCGGACATAATCTATCCATCTTAGTATTTCATGGCGATCGTTTCCAATTATGCCATATCTCCGTTCATCCAGATCAAAAGACCATCCCATCACAGCATAACTCGCCATCCTTATCTATCTCAGTTCCCCATAACAGCAACTACACAAGTTATTCCGTAAATCTGACCTGCCATATTGACTCATGAGTGGACGACTAAACGCGGTGTCCTGTCCCTAGAGTCGCTAGTGCAAGGGAGAATACCCCTGGACCTTCCGTTAAAGGAAACGGCCGCCGTGGTCAATACGAGACAGCCGAACTTCGGACGCCAAGAGACCTTCCCGTCTTGGAAGGATCTTCTGCCGACGCACGGGCTTGATCTGGGGCGGGTCTGTCCCCTGTAAGCTTAAAATGAAGCATTATCGTATGGTTAACTACCGGAGCTTGAGAACTTTTGCTAAGCTTGTGTTAAAGTGATCACATTATCTTGATAGGTTGTGGAGGTGATGCTGGGGTTCAAGCCGATGCCGGCTTGGCGAGTTGATTGGGTAGTTCGGATCAAGGGATTGCCTGTACCGAAAATTCAATGTCTCAGGATAATCGAGTCATTAGTCAAAAGTGTTGATCAACGTCCGTCAGATGACATTGTGTTCATGGACGAGTAGGATCCTTCTGAGAAGGAAAAACAGAACAGGTGCTCCAATGTATCCATTGTAATTCACCATGTCTACCCAGTCTCTGTGTCAGTAATGATTGTTTACTATTTAAATCTATTTCTGTAGGGTAGTGTTGACATTCCTATCGGACACTATCTTATCTTATCTCAGATCTCAGTTAGACGGCCCAATCAAAACGCATGGATGGCTAAGCTTGAATGAGCAGTCTGCAGGGACTTTTTCATCTGACGTTATCGGGTTGCATCCTCAATCACATTCTGTGAGTAATTGACAGCTGAAATATAAACTCCACGCGGCATATTAGCCAGTCAGAAGTCGTCATATGTAAGTCGAATAGTCGCAACTCTTATTATTACCTCTTTTGGTAGACAATGCTTGGTATCATTTATCACATAAAAAAATCCGACATCATAAATCTGATGTAGTTAAAGACATGCGCAGTCAGGTCAATGAGACAATGAAGGTCGAGATTAATGGCTCAGTGTCTACCACCAGGGTTCTATGCTTGTTTTGCACTTCTATCTAAATGGGTTTCACGCTCTGTTCAATCCTCATCTCCAAATACGACAGCATGCTCAAACGCCCAGTCTCGAATGGCGTCAAAGTTGCGACATGTATGAAGCGTGCTAAAATCAGGCCAGTGACCATCATAGCCATCGTAATATTTGAAAGCAAAAACACCAGTGTCACTCTGGCACATTATGTTGTTTCGCAGAATCTCGATGCAGTGATCTAAGAATCATATTAGCATTGATCAAGCAATTGACCCAATAGGTCCGACTTACCAAGATGGCCTCTCAGGTCCTCAGGCTCAACCTCAATATCGCCACCCATTTTGGAGTAGTAATCCCTGTAGGTGTCTTGTCGAAGCAAGTTAAGACAGTGAAGCTGATGGAATACTTGGATTCCAACGCGATAGCCAGTATGTCCTGTCTTGGGATCCTTGACCTTAAGAGAATTGGGGTCGAGACCCAATTTGTCAAGCTCAGCTTTGGAAATCATTTGATCACCGACGTCGTATGTAACATGGTTCCAAGCTTTATCGACTTCGGGCCCGTAGCCAACAAATTCGGACATCTCGAGGGCTGGAGTGATATTGTACCGGACCGTATGGAAGTCTGCAACGCTTTCTGCGGGAGCTATTTTATGTTAAATGGAAGTCAGAACAGGCTGCGACAGACTTACAGTAAGGAAAGTTTGGCTGATTGCAAACGCCACTTTGTAAAGGACTCGCGCGAAGTAGTAACGAAAGAGCGAAAAACGCCAATGAGAAGGAGAGTAAGACACCATGACATATCCATATCAAGATTGGATGTGCGCCTGGCTGTGAAATGAATGGCGAGATGTTGGTGTAGATAGGCAGAGGTGATAAGAGAGCGTTCTTCTCATAAGTTTGCTGCTCCTCATCTTCAGGAACTGGACGATACTTTGAACCCATTGTTGCAGAAAATGATTGACTGAACTTCGAATTAGCTAACAAAAATGACTGGCCTGCAGTGAGAGAATAAAAGTCAACCTCCAGGGCGATGAGGGAGAAGAAGAACAAGTGCGACAAGTTTTGAAGCAATGATGTATATATCAATGCCCAGAAACCTGATTCTATAATTGGCCCTCTCTGACTTGGCGTTTATGTTGTACAGTAAGCGGATAATCGGCTCCCAATAACAACTCTTCAAACGCCAAGACGAAACGTGAAATGGTTCGTGCGACAAGTGAATACCACAACAAGTCATCCAGACCACCCACTTAAAACAATGTTCCAGCTTCACGGGTTTGACAGATCTCAAATCAGGAATAGCAAACCATTACTCACCGAGAATTACAGGCCTAGACAATATCTGTAACAGGGGTGAGTGATATTCTCAGGCAACGTGAGGCACTATACGTCGTAGCCGTCAGGGGTTACATCGTCTAGACCAATCATGTGAAACCAGCGAAACTTGTTTGAGTTTTATGTCCACCAATGGCATGTCCCAATTGATTTCGGCATGTCACTTCGCGTTTTCGCGTTTAAGCAAACAACGACCACAGCCTTGGGTTTCGGCCGAGGTTGGAGTTTCATGATTGGCCGCTCTAACCGTCCCTACACCTTGACCCCAAAGCTGCCTAGCGGGAGGCCAACGAAAGTATCAAGGAGACATTGCGCTTTTTTCGTATACGGCATGCGTTGTTGACTCAACAGAGCGGCAATGTCGGCATCATGTCCAACATGTCTTCAAACGCTATCGGTCTTGTCTTGGCGCTTGCGTTTGACGATTCTCTAAACTTGGAGAGATCGAGGGGCCAAGATCTATTCTAAGATTCTGGGGTTGTCATCTCAAGTTAGACTTAACCTACCCAGAACCAAGCAAGTATAAGAAGCTTAGCATCTTCAGCTCAAATCTTAAATTCTTCAACCAACTCACATTTCCTTCTTCAATCATCTGAGCTTAACTTTGCTTGACGCAAACGTTCTTTCTCTTCTCATCAACTTTCAAGGCTAGTCCTACCTTTTATTCTACATCACTCTCATTTTACCTGCCGGTCAGAAAAAATAACTTCTTCACCTTTTTCTTTCATCACTTCCAAGCCAAGATGTATTTCTCCAACGTTGTCGTCACTGTCCTCGCCGCTCAGGCTTTCTCGCAAGATAGCCGAGTTTCTCGCTCTAGCTTTGGACAGGTTGCTGTAAGTTGCTTACCATTGTCATGATACTTTAAAGCTAACAGAAAAGGCTTTGATGGCTGCTGCAGCTCTCCCAGCAGATGCTCTCGCTCTTCCAATATTTAGTGCTGAGAAACGAGAGGTTAGTCGTATTGATATCTATTGGCGGCATCTCAGCTAACAATAATAGCCTCATCACCAGGGTGGACAGAACAACAACAACCAGGCCCAAGGCCAAAACAACAACAACCAAGCTCAAGGCAACCAGAACAACAACCAGGCTCAGAACGCCAACAACAACAACAACAACAACAACGCTAATGCTGGCGCCAATGCCAACGCCAATGGATGCAACGCCAACAACAAGCGAGATGAGGAGCTTGTAGCTCGTCACCACCAAGGTAACCAGGGAGGTAACGCCCAGGGTAATGCTAACAACAATGCCAATGGTAACGGAGCTGCTGCCGCGGCCAACAACTGCAACAACAACAACAAGCGTGACGAAGAACTTGTCGCCCGTCACCACCAGGGCGCAAAGAGCAAGAACAGGAACGGCAAGAACAACAAGCGTGAGGAGCTCGTCGCTCGCCACCATCAGGGAGCTCAGGGCGGCAACAAGGCCAATGCTGCCGGCGCCAACCGCAATGGCAACAACCGTAACCAGGCCGCCGCCGCCGCAGCTGGCAACAACAACTGCAAGCGAGACCTCGAGACCCGTCACCACCAAGGCGGCCAGAACAAGCAAAACGCCCAAGCCGCGAACTGCAACTAAGACGATAAAAACTCATTAGAGTCTCTTGTAGGCTTGGATAGGGATCAGCAAGGCATGTAATGGTTGTTGTGAAAGGGGGAGATTATGTCTTGGCTTGGAGTGATGGGGTGCTGGAAGTAATGGGCTGGCCCATGGATTCTGGTAATTAGAGAGCTAGTTAGAATAATAAGACTAGAGAGTTCGGTTCAAATTTGTTGCGAGACCTGCTGGTGAATGATCTAATGTCTGATCTGAAGGTCGTCCGAGTCTTTGCTAGATTTACCCAAATCTTCTCATCTCTTAGGAAGGACATCCTAGATTTAGTCCCTAGAGGTGACTTGGTCGTGGCTGGAGATACTCCTGTGGCCGTGCTGGCCACGTTTCAACGTTGACTCGCTTCCTAACCGAAGCCAAGTTAGGCTTAGACCTGTTTATCAACGGCATCTCCGCCCCTCCACTAAATCTTCAGGGTCCTTCACGTGATACCCCTCACGAATGCCTTTTTCCCTCACAGGGCGATAGGAAGCCCTGTAGAGACTAGACTGGGGCCTTTTTTTATTCATCAAAATCAATATACTGTATCTAGTACTGAAAAAGCTCACAGAATGTCGATATTCATCGTTTTCTCGTATTTTCTTGAGGTTACAGCGTATCAACGTGGCTTTCCACTACCTGGCCAGAACACTCTACACCCATGTCTTTAAAGTGGGCTATCAGGCCACTTCTGAAAAGTCTTCCTCACAATCCCATCTCTTGAATCCTCCTCAAAACAAAAACACCAACAAAAAACATCTCAACTTCAATCTCGGCAAAAATGGCTCCCAAGAAACCCGAACCCGTTATCGATAATGTCGTCGCGTTTGGACGAGTTCGCAAGAACTTGAAAATGGGATGCGTCGGTCTTCCTAATGTCGGAAAGTCGAGCTTGTTCAATCTCTTGACGGAGCAGAGCGCTGCGGCGGAGAATTATCCTTTTTGTACTATTGAGCCTAACGAGGCGAGATGTGCTGTTCCTGATGCGAGATATGTAAGTTGAGATGCTGTCAAATATCGGTGAGGGAGGAGCTAAATCGGTGGGATTTAGGACTTTTTGTGTGATCTTTGGAAGCCTCCTTCTATGTACCCTGCTTATCTTCAGGTCACCGACATTGCTGGTCTGATCAAGGGTGCATCTCAGGGAGAAGGTCTTGGAAATGCCTTCTTGTCGCATATCCAGGCGGTTGACGGCATGTTCCATATTGTCAGGTAAGCTTTGTCAAACAGAGGGTTAAGGGACCAGGCTGACTTGGCTCGTTCAACAGGGCATTCGACAACGATCAGGTCTTGCACGTCGACGACTCGATTGACCCTGTTCGGGATTTGGGTTGGTCCAGCATCTTATCTAGAAGTGACTCAATTGACAAAGGCTCATATAGACACCATCCAAAGCGAGCTCTGCAAAAAGGACCTCGGTAGGTACTTTTTCTTCGGTAATTAAACAACACTAACACCGATCTTAAGACATTCTCGCGAAGCAAATCGTCGCTGAGGAGCTGATCGTCAAGAAAGCTGGTGGCAAGTACAAGATGCTGCCTCTTTTCACCGAGACAACAACCAAGATCAAAGAAGTCAGTGAAAGCAAGTAACAGCCACGAAGTGGGAAAAAGACTGACGCAAAATATAGATGCTAGAAAAGGACCAACCAGTTCGAGATGGAAGCTGGACACCTGCTGAGATCGCCCTCATCAACGAGAAGATCCAACTCATCACCACTAAGCCAGTCATTTACCTCGTCAACCTGACAATGAAGGATTATCTGAGACAGAAGTGCAAGTATCTTCCTGGTATTGCCAAGTGGGTTACTGAGCATGGTGGTACTCCCCGTGATATCATTCCCTTTTCGATTGAGTTCGAAGAGAAGCTACACAGCTTGAAGGATGATCCAAATGCTCAGGCCGAGTTCCTCAAAGACATCAAGGTCAAGTCAAAGTTGGACAAGATTATCACTGAAGGCTTCACAAAGCTTGGGCTACAATACTATTTCACAGGTTTGTTTCAAGCTTGCATGCGTTTAACTGGATGCTAAGTTATGTGCAGCTGGCGAGAAGGAAATCCGATGCTGGACTATTCCCAGGGGCTGCTTGGCACCACAGGCCGCTGGTGCTATCCACAGTGACTTCGAGAGAGGCTTTATCAAGGCTGAGGTTGTCGCTTATCAAGACTTCCACGATCTTTGCGAAGGACAAAAGTCCATGGGCCCCATTAAAGCAGCTGGCAAGTACCGACAAGAAGGAAAATCATACGTAAGTGCACGCAACGCGACTCACATCACATGAAGCTCATCTATGTACGCTGCAGGTTGTTCAAGATGGAGATATCATCCACTTCCAGTTCAGTAAGTACTACCTCCCATGACGCCTTGATCTTCTATTGTAGGCTGACTGTCTTGACTAGACGTTTCGAATAAGAAATAAGTCTATTATAGCTGTAGAGAAAACGATAATGCTAAAGATATTGCAAATGTCTCAGGATTGTGTAATATGATGTAAATATTTGTATGAAACTATTGCATCTGTAGTATATGTTATTCTTCTTGGAAAAATGTTGCCGCCCAGACATCCATTGTCCGCACCTTAGTATCGTCAAGTCCTTGAACGGCTCGCAGAACCGCCTCTCTCCCACTCCGAAGCACTACCTTTATCCTGCTATCCGCAACGTATTGCTCAATGTCATCAAGAAAACTGTTGCTTTTCACATCCCCAACTTCCCAGCCACCATCTTGCAATCCCTCATGCGGCACAATATCCGTCTCTCGTTCGATCTTCCAACCAGCATCCCCCGCAATGTTCTTTACATCAGATGGACTCAACAGACATCGAATGTTCGCCTCGCTCTCTGGTCTTTGTGCCTCAAATGTAGCTCGCGCCAAAGCAGCAAGAACATGAGGGACAGCAGCCGGCTCCGATGCCTTCATGGCGTATTCAGCAATGCAGACTCTATTCACGCGTCCCTTGAGCGCTTTGAGCATGCGAGCGAGGGTTTCTGGCGCATCGAGATACCATAGACAGTGCACAAAGACGGCATAATCCCACTTCTTGTCCCCTGTCTCTTTTAAAAAGTTATCGAGTTGGGCCTGCCAGAATTTCACACGCCTGCCCAAAGCGCCGTTGGCGATATGTTGTTGTGCTTGGCCAAGAGTGTATGGTGCACCGTAATCAAGAGGTGCGGGGTCGATGGCGTCAACATGGCCATTTTCACCAACAGCATGACCCAAGACAACAGTACATGTTCCTTGACCGCATCCAATCTCGAGGATATTGGATGACGCAGGGATTTGAAAAAAGTTGAACATCTCAAGCCGGTGAGTTGTTTGATCAATCTCAATTTGTAGAGACTCTGGTGTTGACAGGGAGTGAGACGCTATTGATGTTGCGATTGACAAGGGCATGGGCTGCCATGTCTCTTGAAGCTGTGATTGAGCTGTCATATCGATACCAAATTAAACAAGAATTGATCTTAGGAAAGTAAGTTTGTCGTATATAGTTATTGGAGGCACCTAGCCTCTGCGACCAGGAGGTTCAAGGCGACACTATTTATAAGTAGCCGACAATCTTACTGTGACTCATTCACTATCATAGATCTAAACCTCCTTCCTATACCGGTAACCACGATTAGTGCTTACAGCACGGGTGTAAGAATCAGCAAAAAGGGCATCACAGTGGAAGCGTAGTTGAGCAACAACGATCATATTCCCAGTGACGTACAAGCTACCTGCGCTCACAATACAAGGCGGGGACCTGCTGCTTATGCCATGTCCTTACATGCCTCTCAACATTGGTTTTTCGTCCCGTACCATCGCGCGCCATTCTATACGTGCATCCTGGGAAACTACAATACCATTTGATAGAGCCATGCTCCTCATCTTCATGACGGGTGCGGTCCTTCCTCAGTACAAAGCTTGCGTTGCGTCCAGTCTTGGTGCATTTGAATGGTCTTGTGTGCGTTTTGAGATGCGCCCTGTTTGCGACTATTAGTCTCGACAACTCTCAAAGGTACATGGGCGTGAAACTCACGTATATGGCGTTTTGGTAGCAAAGGTAACTGGGCACTCGGGACATTGGTGAGAGCCTGTAGTAGGAACATCACCCTGACTGTTGTCGTTTTTGTGAGTGCACCTCGCCAGACTCTGACTTGGACTTATGGAGGAAGTGTCCTTTTGGTCACTTTGGCTTTCAAAGCCCTCGCGGTCTGTCGTAGTAAACCGTTCAATGGCCTCGGACTCAAAAGTCGTCTTCTTTTGAGAGAGGAGGAGAGGTTCCCGTGCTTTTTGTAGCGATAGACTCCGAGATACCACCATGCCCCAACCGTAAGAGCGGTAAAGCCTGCAGCGAGGACCAGGTAAACCCAAAATGATGGAAACACAGATACAGTACCATCGTCGTCTCTCCAATCAAAAAAGCCCATCGAGAACATGCTCTTGGTTGTGTGTCAGCATAGCGTACACTCATAAGGTACCTTGGGTAGAACTTGCGGCGAAAAATGTCCCAGGCAAAAATATCATGGTAACCAAGGCAATGGACTTCATGTGGCGCGAGTCCTGACTGGTTGCCAATGCTATCTCGACGTTCGTTTCACCTTGAGTCTCGACGCTATTAACAAATGTTTCGGAGCATACGAAGAAGATCAAATCATGACTCACCCATTGCGTCGTCATAGCCATTCCTTCAAAACCAGCCGTGCACTCTCGAATCTTTTCGTTGTAGTCCTTAATAACCTCCTGTAGTCTCTCTTGCATTTTAGCACCGGTTCGTCTCATATAACCCCTAGAACTTCTTATTGACTCCAAATCCTGACTTTTATCAAGCCGAAGCTCTGGAGGAACGGCATCTATATAGGCTTTGTTGGTCTCCTGATCTTCCTGGTTGTTTACCAAAAATAACTCGCCAATCGGGGCATTCCAGTCTGCACTGAAGTCTGAAGAATTCTCTCCTGGAATCGTGAGCTCTTCAGTAGACCGAGGTTTAAATGGAGACGGAATAATGACATCTAGAAATGTTGTCCGGCTAAGGTGATCTGCATGTTCGTATAAGGCTTCCAAGCAGGTATTCCAGCTCATCAACTGAGTTCGAAGATACAGCATATCTAGCCAGGCTGATCTCTTCTCCTCCTTGCGAGTGAGCTTCTCTGCCTCTGTTATGTGATGCAGAGACTCGGGATCATCCAGCTCCAGGAATCGGGCTTCAATTTGATCAAGCGTGTCATCTATTATTGATAGATGCCGCCGCCTCTCAATTTCCACAAGCATACTAGGAATTAATAGTAGATGACATATCTCGTAGGTGGCCGCTTCAAGACGTGTCAATATCTCTGCTTCGACGGACAGAGGACAGCCAAACATGACTGCAAATGTGAGCCTACAATGCGGAAAGTACGTTGCCGATACCGCAAGATCGCCATCCCAAGCATTGGAAGTTCGGGCGCTATACACTGTCCCGACATTAGAAGTTACCCGACATCAGTATTCAGGAGACACGTACCGTGTGCGAGTAGTTCATGACCATCATGCCTGGCCATTTCTAGCTTGACGGCCGAGAATTGAGAAACATTTGCTCGACTTACAATCCGGTTGATCGAGTTATGTATATAGAACTTCTTTGCAATGTCCTGAAAGCACTGTTCGGAAAACGGCAGTGTTCTTAGGTTACGCTGACCGCCTGTCCCGCGCAGATTCTTATCAGAAGCAGTTCTATTGTGCATCGTTGCTTTTCGAATGGCCTTGATCCAATCTTTCGGTTCGACCCTCTCCACAGGATCTATAATGGGTTCGCCAATTCTTCTTGCTAAACTGACACTATTATCAACCTAATGAACTCGTGGATGATAGGAATACATACATTAGAACAAGTCCTGAGTCTGACCCATCAAGTTTTGGGTGTCGCTAGAAGGCTGTCAGTCTTTGTGAAGAAGGAAATAGTAATACCGACCTTCTCAGACTAATTGTTCCAATCAGTAACATCTTTCATTGTCCATACTAGAGGCTTCTAGAAGACAATTAGCAGAATACAGTGAATTCTCTTGGGACGCACAAACACTTCCGTCTGAAAGTACTCGTACGAGGCTTGTTGGTCTTTCTTGATATTTGAATACTCTGCTGATTTCGTTTTCGCAGCATATCGCATTATCATTTGCCCAATTCATGTTATTCTGGTATTGCCCGAGTTAGCATCAGGCTTTCGAAGGGATAGAAACAGTCGTAGTAAACCAGCCTTTGATCGGCACGCATGTCGCTTTATTCACCTTTCCTAGAGGGGCTTTGCTTGAAACACTTTTGTGAAATTTACCCCTCCTTGACCGATGGACGTTAGTCAGTCGCCAATGACTATGTCGAGGCATTTCAACGGTGAGCAACACTGCAACGTGTGACAGGCGCTTGAAGTTCCTCGCACAAGCCAATTAAATGTGTTTGCGTGGCTTTCGAGACGAATGGCGTATGACAAGTGGCTATCCGCATAAGAGAAGAATCAGTGCTTGAGCTACCGCTTACTGTGTTTCCATGAATTTAACGCTCTAACAAAATACGTGTCCAAAAGGCTATAAAGAATGAAAACTAAAATGCCCAAGTATTCGACTACTGCCTAAGTTTTAACGAACAATGCACCATTGGTGACCTTTTCTCGACTCTGTATTACTTATACTTATCCTACCCGCTCAGAGCGGATCCATGGTGCATAGCACTAACCGTCTGGACTCAAGAAAGCCGCCGAGAGGAAACTGGATACATGTTGCTACGATAAGAAGGTCTGGAACATATGACGCGCATATTAAATGGTGTGTTAAGATTCCAGGGCTCACATTGCGGCCATATTGATAAGTATGTCTATAGAATTTACGCCGACTACTTGAATCAAATGACAGACCTAAAGACGGGGCCCAGTGGCCTTGGGAACGCGCCGAGGGAGAATTACAAATATGATGGCAATGGACTCGTCACATTGAATGATGTATTTGGTGACCTGGGGAAACTAATACGAGATTACAGTGTGGAGGGTTTAGATGGTCGATTCTGGACTGACAAGTTGCTGCGGCATATTTTGAGTCGAGAAAGAATCAAGGCCGAACTGAAACGGCCTGAACACGGCTTCAACGATCTCGAAGTCGACGGATACGTCGACAAAATCCATCCACCAGACGTGAAACCCTCAGCAGACCGTACTCCACCAGGGGCATTCCTCAAGGTTTTCGGACTGCTCGTATTGCAAGAGCGCTGCGGTGACATTCGGCGTTTTGTTAATGCAGAGTTTAACGACCAACAGCTGCCTATCAGGGTTGAAAACAACACAGTCTATCCTCTAGCCGGACCTGACCTACCCATCGCATGCTTCGAAGGCTGGAGAACTTCAGAGAAGGAATACTTCGAATCGCATCAATGGAAAATTGATACACCATATTTCAGCTCAGTAGCGGACGAGCCTTTGAAGAAGCACCATCTACATAAATCCGCCTGCAAACCATGGCGTCGTTCTCGCGAAACATCATTCGAGCCCCGTAATGATGATTCAGATAATATGATAGCTTTTGGAAGGGTGACACGCGTTGAAATTCACCCAACGTCACATGCCTATCCACATCTGTTGAAGAGTGTGAGTAACGAACTTTAAATAACCCTTGCCAGGCGAGGGAAGCTGATTGAGCAAAAACAAAAGATCAACCTTGATTGTACAAACTTTGCAATCAAGACCCTTCACCGCATCAACCACAACAATGAGTCAAAATTCCAGGAGGAGTGGGAGATGCTCAAGCGTTTCAACGGACTCAAGCATCCCCACCTAGTAACCGCCTTGTGCGCTTTTTGTTGTGCAGATGAAAGGGGGTTTATATTTCCCGGTGCGATCTGTGACCTCGGCGAGTACCTGGAAAAGAGCGAGCCCCCTAGGCACAGCAAAGCGACAATCTGGATATCTGACCAACTCCTAGGACTAATCGGTGCGCTACAGACCATACACAACCCGGAACATGTAGAGCAGGGAGTAGGTAGTGGCTACGGGAGACATGGGGACATTAAGAGCGATAACATCCTGTGTTTCAAGAGATTAGGGGATAAAGGCGAGATAATTCTGGTCATCTCTGACTTCGGCTTATCGACTTTCAATAGCGTTAAGAGTCGCTCTAACATCCCCAACCACAAGGTACTACCAATTCCTGGATACTGCCCTCCTGAATGCCACATCGAAGGGGGAACGATATCAAGAGCCTTTGATATATGGACACTGGGGTGCTTATTTCTGGACCAAATAACCTGGTTCTTAGGCGGTCCTCGGTATGTCGAAGACTTTGATCAGGCAAGGACCACGATGTTCATCAACGGTGCAAATAACAATATCTTCTTCGCTTTCAAAAGAAGACCCGATAAAGAGAGTTACACAGTTCAGGTAAAGACAGAGGTTGTTGAAGTAAGTCGTTTCGAAAGAATGCCTGAGTGTTTTGTTAATATTCAAAAGTGGATTATCAAGTTGCATCAACACCCAGATTGCTCCAAGTTCCTGCATGATGCTCTTGATATTATTTCAAGAGAGATGCTAGTCGTTATAGCCCAAGGCAGAAATCGATCATCTTCCGGAAAACTTCTGGACGCTTTCCGGATGTTATCTTCTAAATGCACGAGGAAGGAGGAATATGTTATTGGCGACCCATGGACTGGTAAAAAGGCTAAAAAGGCTAAGGATTTAATAAGAAAGAATAATATTGCAGTCGATGCGATGCCTATTCAGAGCAGGAGACTCTAACCAATGCACTTTGGCCAGGGTTGACCAGCTACCTGGCATATACCGGGAGATAATTAGCAATAAGGCCCAAAGAGTTGAATGGTATAGACATGACTGGGTCCTAAATATTTTAGAATAACTCAAGTTGCACTTCAGAAGCTTAAAAATCAAGAATTATTAATCTTTGTAATGGTTTGGAAGATAATTTAGGTAATCGTTTGGGTTGTAGCTAATTACTTGTGCCTACATGTATAACGTATGTGGCACTACCTAGTGCCAGAACTCTTAGTTTGTTCATAGTGTCCCACGGTCACCGTTTCGCCTATCTTTTGTTTTTCGGCCTGTCACTGTTAGAATGAAAGTCTAGACTTAAAAGGGACTTGGGAATTACTGACCTCGGTGAGATTCCTCGGGAGGGTACAATGGTATTTGCCGCGTTCCCACTGTTTGATCAGCTTGCTTGCACCTCTGGAACATCGGCAGTAAGCTTCTTACCTTGACAATTGTGTTTCTTTCACCAAAGACGCTGATCATGAACTCTTCGATTCTGTCTTGCTCGTTATAAGTCGCACGGACAATCTCAACGGGCATTGTAACGAGACGAACAACCAACAATGCCGACTCGGCGATCTTTGTAGTGATTTGTGGAGGATGGCACGTTTGTGGGCATTTTGCAAGAGATGAGGGTCGTTCTTGAAAGCTCCGGGCTTAGGTGTATCTATATCTCAGTTGTCACTGAATCTCTAAGCACTTTGTAGTGTTTACTGCGTGATTCATAGAGACGTTGGTCTCCCAGTCACTGACCGGTATTGATCGTGATTAAGACGTCTTGATTAATGCTAGATCTTTAAGCAATGTCTAAGTTCTGTCTGCTGATTTAAGCTCTCTAAGTTCTCTCAGCCGGAATAAGCTCTCAGCCACAAGTCCCAACTGCAAATAGCACACCTAGCTCAAAATTTAGGCATTATACCTGAGTGTACTAGCAAGGCTACGTTTGAAACTTCAGTCAAAGTCAGTTGACTCGACACCATGTCACAGAGTAACTGGCTTTTAGGAACCGACACCTCCAGCACGCATTGTCCTCTACATCGCTGATTGGGGATGCACCAGCCTCGCAGTACATCTCTGGTTAATATGTTTCTAATTTACCAAATGCTGAAAGTGTGCTTGATCCACGGCGCCATCTGGGCGAGATACGAAGATGGTAATGGAAGTGCCCCTCCGTTGTGATCGTTCAATTGTAATAATCAAGAGGTCTTCTCATAAGTTGCTGACCAGGGAGATGACGTGAGGACCATAGCGGGCGATGGCAGAAACTTAGTTTACAAAGCTGAGAGACTCAAAACCTCAAACTCGATCAGCCATGCCATCGACAAGGTGAGAAGTAGCGAGTGGGCGGTTAGCACTCAAGGACATGCTGGGCGCCAAGAGAGGACATCAAGAGAGGAGGCAGATTATTGGGAAAATGGAAAATATGGAGAACATATAAAGTTTCCAGAATCTATAATAAAAAGACTTAAAATACTAGATTAGAGAAATTAGGTAACTATTTTCTTTTTTATATTTGCGGTAGTAATAGCTCTCTATAGCTGAAAACGACCCGTTACTTAATACCTTTACTTAGACCGGTTATGTGACACATGAAGAAAAAATAAGCCTCGACCATTCAGGTCAAAAGCTATGATCTTCACGGGGATATGGGATACTAAACCATCATCTAACGGGAGTTAATTCTTTACACATTACTTCCGCGCTTTTCGCTCTTTCTACTTTGGGTATATAAAAAATCCGCCGCCTTCACGTTTATGAATATATTAGCTCCCGTTCTTCTTATATCTTATTTCCTGTATGTCGCTTTCTATTTTGACCTCTACTGCATTAAATGAAAATGGTTAGTCTCCCTCCCCTCCACGGTTACACTGGCAAACCTTAGAACATAAGGCCAAGGAATGATATCAAGTTCTCTTGTCTTAATTGCTAATTTACTTGGTTTCAGGAATACATCTTAGCTAAGCACCTATTTTGACTTTCAGCATAATCACGCAGACGACATACATTACAGACATACCATTTGCATCTATACTACTTTCAGTCTCTCTCTACCTTTTTCTAGATCCTGATAATAGGGGAAAACCCTACAGGATAGTGGCCTAAAGCTTTGGTTTGAGCCGGAGTTAAGGTTTCATGCAATATGACACATTATCAACTTTACTCGAAGTTACTGATTGACATTACTTGAAAGTCTTCTGCCCTCTCAACTTAATATAGCGGCTAGCTTTGTAAAGTCAGGCTCGCCTAGGCCAGTTGCAGCATCCCACCCTGCGAGGGCCTCCCAACCTGTTTCAAAAAAGTTACCATCAGCACAGCCTCTCGTTTCACTACCGTCTTTGACATCACGAAAGACTAGGCTCGCCTTTGCAGAGTACAACACAGGGTTGAGAAATCCTAATACGGGTTTCTTCGCCCTCAGCCGCATGTCGTTGACAAGTGCAATCATGGCTGCAAACACAGGTGCAGACGCGCTCGTCCCGTCGTGAATCCCAGGTTGGCCTCCAGTCAGCGTCAGATAATTATCGCCCAGAAGGCTGACGTCTGGCTGTGCACGGCCGCTGACGTTGTAAAAGCCCTTGTGCTTGCCTTTCAAGGCTTTGATATAACCTGACACAGCTTTGTCTTGCCAAGAGGCACGTTTGAAAACATTTGATATGCCCCCTGAGCTATAAGAAGCCGCACCGCCATACTCAGCCGTGGCGCCTACAGAAGTCATCCAAGGGCAGCTCGATGGGAATGTTGGTACAAAGAGCCTCTTGTTACCAGATACTCCAAGGCAGGTATTGTCGCCACCTGCTCCAGCCGCTCCTCCATCCCCAGAAGATCCAATGATAGAAATTCCGCGAGCAGCAGCCTTTGCAAAAAGATCGCAAACATGTGTCGCATAGGCAACCGGTACATTCTTCTCGTCATCGTTGTAAGATATGGATATGACTCTAGGAGGATCTTTTAAATTAAGTATATAGTCGAAGAATTCGGCATATGGCTCGTTATCGTCTGGTGAGATGGGCCTATTCGGGGCTTGGCCTTTCTTGGGCGCGTGACCACCTACTGAGTAGAAGGTAACAGGAAGAGGACCGGTGAAGGCCATTGAGTAGTCCAGGTCAAGTTCAGCCTCGACTGTGAGCGAGCCTCCGTCTGCTGGAGGTTTGAGGGTGCCCTTGTTGATAGAAACGACGTTGACCGGAGGAATGGAGTTCTGATTCCGTTTATCATATTTGGCCAGGAAGGCTTTGACGTCTGTTATGTTGGGAAAGTTATTCAGAAAACCAGCTATAGCAATCGTGCTGCCCGACTTGCCGTCAGTTGGATTGTAATGAATATTGTATTTCGTGCGCAGCTGAGATGGGCACACGCTGTTCGAACAATTACGGGGTCCAGTAGGTATATGCTGTCTCTTTTGAATCATTTTGGGACTGGTTTCCAATCGGAAGAAGTGAACTGTGGGATATATATAACTGATCGCGTCCTTCTGCGTACTTGGAATGCTGTACTCGGTGGTTCGAATCACAGTCCGGCCGGTAGCCTTGTGTCGAAATTGGTAGAACGTGGTGTTTAGAACCCGATTCCAATCAGCGATAGCTGTGGTGACATCGACGTGATGGGGGCTTGTCGTGTAGTTGAATAAGCCCTCGTCTTGGAGCCAGCCCGCCACCTTTCTAGAAATGAGATCCTTGTCGGGCAAAATTGCTCGCAACTCATGCGCTTCCAAATAATGGCCATACTGTTTGGAAGCGGGATCGGACACCTGCTGGGCCACTTTGAGATAGGGCTTTTCCAGCTCCGCGAGATGAATTCTCAAAGACAGTAGCTCATTTTGAGGTGCCGCTTTCAGCTGCTCATAGTCATCGGGGGGTTGCTGAATGGACTCGTGACTGTGAGCATTGCAAAAAGGAAAAAGGAGCAGCGAGCAAACGAAGTATTTGCACCGCATGTTGGGCAATATAGAGCTATCGTTGTATGAAGAACTCTAACTTTTATGAGGACACGGCCTCTAGTTATAATATTACCTCGAATATTGCCACATATACAGAAGGACCCATTGATCATACAACGAGAAAAAGATTCGAGACACGTAAATGGAAAAACAGCATGTTTTGCGCTGGGAGGTCATTGCAATTAATGTATACAAAAACGCCGAGCCATGTCGGGATAACGTGCTCTTCGTATCGACAACTTGCGTCGACATCCTTGGTGTAGAATATCACTAATTCCCTAGCGGCGAAAAATAGAGCCTTTCAAAAGTGCCTGCTCAAAGCGGATGATATCATGACCAACAGTAGTTTCGGGAATTCATATGCCTTATCACGCTGATCTTGTTGCCGAATAACCGAAAAGTGTTCAAGGATAATACGAGTTCTTTCTGCTGCTAAACCCTGTCCGGTTCGGGAAGGCTATATACAAGGATCTATTGACGGCCTAGTTGATGTCTCAAAAGCTTTAGCGCTATCTACTCAGTACATTGAAACGATTCCAAATACGAGAGATCGACAAGCACCGTGCCGCTGAAATGATTCTGGCCTGGTCCATGACGAAATTAGAACACATCCGTGTCGCAGGGGCTTTACTAACTGACCGAAAAGTGTATGTCACGACATGGTTTATTTTGCTAGTGATCCCTATCCCTTGCTTAAACTGTCCAATATTTAACTTCTACAATAACCATATGCTTTGTGCCTTGTAGCCTGTTCAATTATACCTGATACAAAGGCTTCACAACCTATCGGCTGCAATGTTACTCACGATCAGTCTCCTCTCAATCGCTTCTTTGCACGGGGTGGCTGTTGCTGCTGCGCCATCACAGCCGCAACCTCCCATCATTCCCATTTCATATGGCTACGGCGGCTATCCTCGGTGAGTTATGCTTGTCTCCCTTCAACCCTGGAGCCGCGCAGAAACTGATACTTGTATCTTAGCGTACAAGCCGATATAAAATGGGGTACACCAGGACAATCTCCTGTGCCCACAATCTTCGACACCGGATCCCCCAGCTTCTGGGTTTTTGGTCCCAATTCGATCATCAATGATGGCTCCAATGCGCATTACGTACAGGGTCCCTGCAACAAGACTCAAAACCTTTTACAATTGGCCCAAGTCAAGTTCGCATTCTAAAGGAGGCGCTACCAAGCCTAAAGGCGGATCTTTGGGCTATGCCTATGGCGGCAATGGGAAGTTGATATCAGCACCCGCTCTCATCAACGACACATTCGGATTCTCCAATTCAAACTTCCCAAAATTGACTAATAACCAAGTGGCATTGGCGGACTATGCGCAGATTGCTCAGCTCGATGACAAATGCAAGATCCCCGAAAGTGATTTTGACCACAGCATCCTTGGTTTGGCACCACTTCCGCAGGGCTTCGCTGGGCCGTCTTTCCGCGATAATTTGCGTCGTACTGGGGAGATACGTTCCTCCTCTTTCACCATGTGGTTTGATCAACAACCCAAGTCTATCAAGTCTTCGTACTCGGGCGCAGCTGTGTTCGGTGCTGCACCTTCAACGAAGAAGTATACCGGCGAGCTCGTACGCATCAAGCAGGATTATCCGAAGGATACCTATGTGGGATACTATTCGGCCATGCCAGAGCTGACTGCTACATCGATTCGCAAGCCGGGCAAGTCCGTCAAGATTGGTCTAGTGGATTCTTCGGTCAAGCGATGTCTGCTTGATTCCGGTACAGGCGAGGATCGTGTGCCCTTCAGCGGAAAGGAGATCATAAAGGCAACAGGGCTTATTCAGCTGCAAGACCCATACGTGATTGCATGGAACGGGACTTGCGAGTCCATTCCACATACTGCCACGCTCAACTTCACCTTTACCGGGTCTACTAAAGGCAAGACTGTCACGATCGCTGTTCCTATTCGCAGCTACGCCCGTGGGGAATTCGACGAGGTGCCTGGCTTTGACGCTTCCAAGTTCTGCGCTTTGAGCCTCTCGAGCGATGAGTATGGCGACTGTACCTTTGGGGCTCCCTTCTTCACAGCTGCTTACGCCGTCTTCCACGATGACAAGAAGCAGATCGCGCTTGCGCAAGGTGGTGTTTCCATTGGAACAGCTAATGGCGCAGCTGGGGTTGGTCAGCTCACGCCCATCCTCCCGGGATCGAACATTCCGAATTCAGTTTAGATGGCTTTAGTTAATAATTACTTCAAATAAGCAGTATAGATATTATTATAAGTTGTGTGATTCTTAACTAGTTTAATCAACATATAGTTCCATACACCTATTTGGGAAATTTCGAGGATTATTAAATGACTGGCACAGGGAATATATGAGCCAAAGTTCATTGGGGAGGTTTTCCAAGTTTGGGCAGTGTGGGAATCAGATCTTTTCAGCTATTATTTGTCTTTGAGACTCAGTTTGCTATGATGACTGTTGAAGACCAACTCCCTGCAACTTGAAACCCTCCACAAAATTCACCGGAGGAGTGTACGCCTTTCTGCCGTGCGTAAGATACGCAATGGCGGCGATGATGATGACGCCAGCCCATATCAAAGGCGCCCAGTTCGCTGAGGCAGTATCAACGGGTAAAGTTAACGGGAAACAGCAGAGAATGACAATGAACAAGCTGTAAAGCACGGAAAACGCGTTGATCGCCAGTCCAAACCGTCCCAGACTCCACCGAGCAGAAGGCAGCTGTTCACCTCTGATGCGCTTGAGGAGGACGCAGCCAATGCTGAGGAGGTAAGTGCTCATGATGCCAAGTGTTGAAAGTGAGACCAAAACAGTGAAGGCGACGTCGGAGCCGATTTGGATGAGACTGAGGAGAGCAGCACCGATGGACATGAGGTAGACTGCGTTGAAGGGCATGTGCCATTTCCTGTCCCTGGCAAACTGTTAGCGGGAGATATAGGAACCGAAAGTGAAAACTTACATATGACCAATCCACTGAGAACCTGGGAGGCCTTTGTCTCTAGCAAACGCCCACGTTTCACGAGCGCAAGTCGCTAGGGTTGTGATGTTGCCAAGGTAGACCAAAAGCCACAAGATGACATTGAAGAACAGGTTCAGCCCTTGAGACCCTGTTCGATCGAAGAGAGCGATGAAGGGCCAGTCTGCCTCGATGATGGCGTCAAGAGGGCCAATGCAGAAGAGCATGGTGATGAGCATGATGAACCCAAAAAAGACGTTACCAACGTATGACCACCAGATGGCTCGTGGGACAACGATCGACGCGTTTTTTACTTCTTCAGACAGATGCACGATACTGTCTGAACCGAAGCAGCACCAGAGAACGTATATCTGAGAGGATATGTATGCAAAGCCCATGTTATCCCATCCACTCTGGTCAGTAAACTGCAAGAATACATCGTGCGCATCGTTTTTGTCGCAAAGGACCCATAGAGGGATCATGACCGCGAAAAATCCCAAGAGATGACCAACCAGACTCGCCGTCTCGAGCTGCGGAAAAAAAGCAGTGCCCCAAGTATTAAACGCGATGGTGACAACGATTACAGCCCACATAATGAGCGCAATCTGCCAGGTCGTGAACGCGAAATCAGGCTTCGTAACGTTGATGCACGCCTGCACTTGAAAAGCGATGGTATAACAACTACTCGCGAAACTAGCCAGCCATCCCAGCGTCGTCATCCACCCCGAAGCATAGGAAAGAACCTTTTGATACTTTGGTGGTGAAAACTCGCTAACCCAATGGTACTGCCCACCCGACGTAGGCGCCATAGAAGCCATCTCCGCCAAACTCGCAACAACGGCGGAATACGCCGTCGTGGTAGTGACAAAACACCAGAAAACACCAGCATATCCACCGTTCGTGAACCCCGGCGCAAGCGAAATCAGCACGAATTCCCACGTCGCCATGTAAATAGCCACAAAGCCAATTGACGACCACAGCGAAAACGTTCGTTTGAACTGCTGCTTCTTGCCGAGGCGCTGCATGTCCAGGTGGTCTTGGTGATCGTTGCGAAAGCCATCTTGGTCGAGTTCTGTTTCTTCGGGGAGGAGTTTGTTCGCTTCTTTGGAGGGACCGACGGCGGCGGAGGGGTCTGTCGATGATTTGGATGAGTCGTCGGCCATTTTTACAATTGCGAAGGGACTGTGAGGATGAGGAGAAATTCACTGCGCAGAAATTAGGTGGCGAGGACTACCTATTTATTAGACTAGGTCTTACAGGGGAAGAGATTGAGCTTTATCCTTATCGAAGCCACCAATGGATGCCCCCGCAGGTACAGATTAGTACCTTTATGCGTTATAAACTACTGGTCAATGTGCGCAATTTCTTAGTGTGAGCTTGGTAGTGCTAGGTATTGCTGGCCAACCAATTTCGAGTCGGAGGCGGCCCGAAGGTCTAGATCCATTAAAATGCGTTACACTAAGATCAAACAAACGTAGATCGTCCGAAGCTGCGGGTCTGCTAAGGCTGAAACTGCTATTTGAGGAAGCTGGCAAACAGTCGCGATTTCATTGGCTTTTTCTTCAGATGAAGATCATGTTCATGGGCAATTGAGGCTCAATTCCAAGCATTCAATGATATCTCTCTAGACCTGGCGCTGTATTGCATGTCAAGAGAATCAATGCATTGGTTTATGCACTCTCTACCCTGGCCGCGTCTCTGCTCTTCACTTTCTCAACGATCCGCACCAGTGGATTCTTCCTCGCCTCCTCTAGGGCTTCTCCTCCAATCTCCAGTTTTGATCCACTCATCAAAACCTTCAGATATTCTTTCACCTCCTTACTCCTCTGCCAAGGCTGATCCTCAAACTTCAGCGCTGAATCGAACGAATCGTGTTTTGAGGCAGGCCTCTTGACGAACGGGTCCGCGCCCTTTTCAATGAGAAACTCAATAATTTCCCAGTTTTCGTGGTGAACAGCACTTGACAGCGCTGTACCGCTTGAGTAGGTCCTTGCATTGATCTCAGCTCCGTGGTTCAAAGCCATTTCCATTAGAGGTCTCCAATCTGTCTGCGCGCCGGGAATGGAATGGCTGTGCAGTCGTTTGACAGCTCCATGTAGTGGACGTGAATATTGTGGATGAGCGCCATGCTCGAGAAGCATCTGCACCACAATGATTGGACTCTTCTCAACTGCGAGGTCGAGCGCGAGTCCAGATGTACGGTCCATTGGTGGCGTGGCTTTCTCTCCCCAGTCCTGTAGCCTTCCGTCCTTGAATGGGGCAAGATCTGGATCGGCGCCGTGTTCAAGGAGAAAGCGAGTGATATCCACATCTTGTACGCAGTGGTTTATGGCAACTCCGAAATACCCGTCGCGGCTGGGTATCTGCTGATTAGAGTGATACCCATGCTGAACGCACAGTTCAAAGAGTGGGAGGAAGAGGTTATCGCAAGCTTCTCTTACCACTTCACCGTTCAGAGGAGTCCATCTTTCATCGAGCAAATATCGCACTAGTTCAATCTGATTCGCCCTCGCTGCGTAGACCAATCCGTCTTGGAGACCCAGTTGCTGAAGCTCTTCTATCCGTTATCTATCTTCTGTCCAAGCCTTGACCTCATCAAGCAAGCCCTTATCGCAAGCCACCATAAAAGGTCTTACACTCGTTGCTGTGATTTTCAGCCCTCTTGAATAGTACACTTGTACTACATCCAGGAAGGGGAGGTGGCAGAAGAGGAAGGTTGAGGTGCTCGAAGTAGCTGTATATGATGAGCCTCAGCCGTTCCTTGGACGCATCACTCCTAGCATTGTCTCTGTCCATGATATCCTCAAAGGCTTGCGCGTCTGTCTGACTCCAGTCCCTGGAGTGGCGCGCGCGGAGTTGTTTGAGTTGTGCTTCATCTTCGTTGCTTCGCTTTTGCTTCGCTTGAATAATTGAGGCTGATATGAATCGATGTTGGCGAGTCTAGGTCTGGGAGGGGTGTCTCTCGCAAACTGCATATAACAGTATAGAGCCGGCCTGCGACCAGGACGACGCATATGACGACTTGTGTATGTCATCTTTGGTGCTATTTAGCCTTGGGTTGATCGGGTCTGGATTATCGCATACGTATTCCATCTTGCCACAAGGAATCAGCTCATGAAGTTCGTGTTGATACCTCGGGCGTCATATTGGTTGGTCGCCTAAAGCACGTCCCTCATGTTGTATCATGTATATTGCCATTATTGACGTTGGCCCCCAATTAATTCTTGTGTAACTACAATAACTTGTAATTTTGCCGACAGAGAAGCAATCGCCGCATGCTGTGCCTTAGCTATTGATCCTGTGGCGAAACGATACCTGGATTCGGAGCATTTGCCCCAGATCCACTACATTTAAATCGTTGACGCTAAGACTCGATGAATTTTCACATGGCATCAATCAGCGACCGGATAGTACGGCCGGATCTTTCGGTGCATCTCGCATGTTATCTCGTTCATAAACGAGCCTTTAACGTAGAACGGCATGATCTTGACTTTATGCTTTCCCAGGGTTCAACGTATCTGAGGTTCTAGATGCATCACGCAAACATGGGAGGCAAGATCCAATAACGTAGCATCGCGCACCTTGGCCATGTCCTGCTTGTAAGCTGAATAGACCGGTGATCTGGTACTCAGCGGGGCTCAAACTAAGCGCACCAGTCCACGCATGCACTGTCTTCCGAATCTGTCTATATTCCTGACGATCTCCTGCTCAAGTATAAACTCAAATAGACTATTTTCTCACTAACATCAACGCAATACTACAGGATAATTCTGGATAATAGAATCTCCATTTAGGCACAAATCTTGCCGTGACGGGCGTCGTATTCTGCTTACGCTTGGCGGTGTGTTGTGTCGCCCCCAGCTGGTTAGTTGAGGGCGCGGTGCAGCATGACAAAGATTTTATATAGAAAATATCCAGTAAACTCTATTGAAATTTGTTTTATCCGGCGGGCCAATCCTGTGCCAAGAGGATACCCCGCAAACCCCGTCTTTCCTGGGGAATAGGCTGATTTATCAAGGGGACAAACTTAGTTGAGGTCATCATCACGGCAGTTGGTATACTAGTAAGAAAACTGGGTATAAAACACAAGGCCACGATCCACGAAATCTCTACTCATCAGGCTCTTGTTCAATCCTGTCAATCAAGCATTCGGTTTTACAGTTTTCCACGATGCAGCTCAAGTTTCTGTCCTCAGCATTGCTGCTGTCTTTGACCAGCAAATGCGCTGCGCAAGACACTAATGATATCCCTCCGTTGATCACCGACCTCTGGTCCGCGGATCCCTCGGCTCATGTTTTTGAGGGCAAGCTTTGGGTTTACCCATCTCACGACATCGAAGCCAATGTTGTTAATGGCACAGGAGGCGCTCAATACGCCATGAGAGACTATCACACCTACTCCATGAAGAGCATCTACGGAAAAGACCCAGTTATCGACCACGGCGTCGCCCTCTCTGTTGACGATGTTCCTTGGGCTAAGCAGCAGATGTGGGCTCCTGATGCCGCTTACAAGAACGGCAAATATTATCTCTACTTCCCTGCTAAGGATAAAGATGAGATCTTCAGAATTGGAGTTGCTGTCTCCAACAAGCCCAGCGGTCCTTTCAAGGCCGACAAGAGCTGGATCCCCGGCACTTACAGTATCGACCCTGCTAGCTACGTCGATACTGATAAAGAGGCCTATCTCATTTGGGGCGGCATCTGGGGCGGCCAGCTCCAAGCCTGGCAGGATCACAAGACCTTTAATGAGTCGTGGCTCGGCGACAAGGCCGCTCCCAACGGCACCAACGCCCTATCCCCCCAGATCGCCAAGCTAAGCAAGGACATGCACAAGATCACCGAAACGCCCCGCGATCTCGTCATCCTCGCCCCCGAGACAGGCAAGCCCCTTCAAGCAGAGGACAACAAGCGACGATTCTTTGAAGGACCCTGGGTTCACAAGCGCGGCAAGCTGTACTACCTCATGTACTCCACCGGCGACACGCACTTCCTCGTCTACGCCACTTCCAAAAACATCTACGGTCCTTATACCTACCAGGGCAAGATTCTCGACCCTGTTGATGGGTGGACTACGCATGGAAGTATTGTTGAGTACAAGGGGCAGTGGTGGCTTTTCTTGGCGGATGCGCATACTTCTGGAAAGGATTATCTTCGACAGGTTAAGGCGAGGAAGATTTGGTATGACAAGGATGGCAAGATCTTGCTTACTCGTCCTAAGATTTAGACTTGCGCGTGCGAGTAGACTTTCTCTTCTTTGGATTGGAGGATAGTTATGAGTAGATGTTTTATGTAAAGAGCCAATATTATGAGTGGAGTCGATTATTTCTTCTTCGACAACAAGACTAGTCCCTAACCATGTACATTATGCTATGATGTCTTTAGTGATTTCCAGTGCCTTACTAAATGGTCCGCAAAAGGTCCTGGCCTTTTATAATTCCTCTTCCCATTCTCGCTACAAAACGGGCAGTTATAATAATTATCTCTGTCTCTGAAACCAGCCAGAGTAAACGGCATGTCCCCTGCAGCAAGGATCCTCTCAAGATATTCTGCCAAAGACGTTGGAATCTCATGGAATGTCGTGCCGACCTTTTTATCACTCGGTATCCGACACATACCATTATTTTGATCCACGTCGCCAGGAGTTGCCATGTTGTTAGCAGGCTGCGACTTCAAACTCGGCGCTGCCTTCTCGTGAGGATTTGGATCATAGTGGATTGGTTGGAATGGATCGAGACTTTTATCTGAGGCTGGGTACGATACTTGGCTTGCTCGTCGACTGCTCTGGGGAGTATGAAAGACAGGCGACTCGGCTATGTCGTCGCCAAATGATATGATTGGGGGAAGAACCCGAGGCGACTCTGAACGGTTGCTTCGGGTTATCGGGGAGGTCGTAAATGGGGAATAATAACCATCTTGTGGTGTTCTTTGATGGCTTGGTGGTATGTGAGATATGTATCTTGGATGCGATAGATTGATGTTGTCTGCAGAGGCCCGACGGATAGGCGGTAGACAAAGAGCATCCCGAAGTCTCTCCGCCCGGTTCTGAACCTCCATCTCTTGAACCGATGGAAGCGAGGACGAAGTTCCAGGCGTCGGCCTCAATGGCTTAGCTTGATTTTCAGTTCTTATCTCATCATGCTGAGATGCAGGAACCCAGGGCGTATTCTGTTGTTGCTATAAACCTCATCAGCATGACACTCTGCATGTGGGGCCTGAGCACTGACCAAACGGCGGTAGATGCTCGTCTTCTCTATCAACTTGGATCCCTCATATTCTGGATATACTTCAGACCATGCTCGTAACGATCTCTCGACTTGAGGTCGTCCGATGATCCCGATGATATCGTGACACATTGTGGTGATAATCAGCCGCATTTCCTCCTCATTCTGCGCCAATTGAGCGTGCGCAACATCTCCGCGGCACTTGGCGACAGCCTGTTCTATAAGCATCACCCGATCGAGCCATTCATCGGTCGACATGTTTGCCATTGATTAGCATGAAACATGAGACATCTCATGTTTGAATGAAGGGAGAATGTCACAAGAGCGAGGTCTCTGAAAATCATATGAAGGGCGCCGTTGACAGGCCTTGGAAATTCTGCGTAGTGACTCGAAAGTCGGGCAGCGCTATTGCTTGCCGAACCTCGGAGGGCATGGGCGAATGGTTGCTATGCGGCTTGGATAGCGGCTGTCAAAAATTCATGATTCCGCTGTAAACTACTTAGTTCGCGCGAGAACGCGTCTTCTGGTTGGCCGATGTAAAAAGGGCAGAGTATTCAGCCGACGGCGGATCGATCGGGTAAGCCGGATTATGACGTTGCAAGGCGATATATAAGCATAATATTCTTATATCTTATGGTGAGATGGCCAGTGGCATTTTTCGAACGATACTTGAAACATCCAATGCTGCTAGATGTCTTCTGTTTTGAGGTAAATATCAAGAGTGACCAGTTGCTTCACCTAAATACTTGACTAGGCTACCCGGTAGTGAAGGTTTTGGACAGGTCATAAGCTTCAAAGTCATTCTGATCGATCTTACTTCATAATTTGCCATCACTAAGAAATTAACACTAAGAAACCGGTCACTTCTCAAAGAATATTAGATGCTATCGACTCTTTAAAAGCAGCAGTTGAAGGAAAATAGTGAGAATGGTGACAAGATCCCGAGATCCCGTGGGATCTTAATATCACTCACCGAGATTGCGGACTCCCACTAAGATAGGCCAACATCAATTATGGAGTCAACTGCCGAATGGGGAAGAACCAGCCACCAGTAAGAACTTCGCAAATGGATCGCTCGGATTCCGCTTTCGCGGAACGAGATACTGTGGCAGGTAAAGCACTCATTGTGGCTGGTTTTGATCGCGGCTTGAGGCCAAGCAGGCCGACAACGGAGAAAACTCAGCGAAAATGTAATGCAACAATTCCAACAGTTTGATGTTTCAAGAATAAGTCGCAACTTAGGAAAGCAATTTCAAGAATAAGAAATGTAATTGACATTGCGTTGAGGTAATAGATGCCATGTGTACGGGACGACTGGATAAGGGCACAGCTTGGAGCATGCTAAGGAGTACAGGAGACAGCACGTAAGAAATGGCGATCTACAAGTAGTCCTTAACAGTTCTGGCTTTACCAATGACATCTGCAACTGTCTAGCCGCAATTGGCGGGCGGGGTTCATCGTGGCTGGCTGTACTATCTGCCCGAGATTGGTCTGGGCCAACACTAATGTGAAAGGCTTAGCAGACTATTGAACAGTGTACGCCATGTCTCTCACTATGCGCAGAAAGACTGCAG
This sequence comes from Fusarium denticulatum, assembly GCA_013396175.1. NCBI lineage: Eukaryota > Fungi > Ascomycota > Sordariomycetes > Hypocreales > Nectriaceae > Fusarium > Fusarium denticulatum. The sequence goes on along the minus strand of JAAOAK010000018.1, from coordinate 167,620 downwards.
TCATAGGCTGGTAAAGTTCGATAGCTACCACAAGCTGCCTATAGTCAAACGCCCGCCTACGTATGTTTCTTAGGAAGTGTTGTGAACTATAGTAGACTGCATAAACGTGGCCAGCTGAGCTCCTATTGACAGTCCAGACTGGTGATCATGAGGAACTTGATCGTCTCTAGGACTCTGTATTTTGGGTATAAAAGGCGTCTGAGTTCCCGTATGCCTTTCTTGAGGCTATAGAAGCGCACAAACAATTCTTCAACGTAATTCCTCATTGAACAATACTACAAGTCTTTGCCAAAATGACAAACTATTCTCTGCTAGTCGAGGTTCAAGGGCAAAGGGCCCTACAGCAACTTGCACAGCAAGGCAACAGGCTCTGCTTGGGTTTCGGAGTAGGAAGTGATCAACCCAATGTCATCGCATTAAGCTCAAGTAATGTTACATGCTCCTCCATCTGAACCTACACTAATAATTGCAATCAAGGCCTTGCACCCAACATCGAAACCCGGTGGAGTGATGATTATGCCATTGCTGCCACTCAATCCAACTTCATGCAAGGGGGTATGCAGACCCTCGATATGACAACTCAAAGGTCAACTGCTAACCAGCTCTCCAGCCCGAGTTGAGGCGTCGAATGAACCCGAGGCCATCAGTCCTGGTCAGACCTACACCTTGAATCCAGATTTTACAGGCAGTGTCGGTGGTGGTGGGCCTCAAGGAGGTTTCCGCTTCAACAACCAGGCTGATAGGGCCGCCCCCATCCTCTACAGAACGATGGGTTTCGAGAGGTCTCCCATCTACGTTGGCTCCTCGCAACTCCCGAGAGGTGCCAGTCAGGAAATCCAGCCCGGTAACAAGGTGACCGTCTGGTTTCAGCGCGATGGTTACACTGGAACCATGATCGATGAAATTTATGCACAGACCTTTGAAATTGATATGTCGGGAAGGACTAATGCCACAGTCGTCTTCAGTGACGATTTCAGGTGGTCGCTTCAGTAGTAAATACGATGGTGGGCACAATCAGCCGTTGACTCGGAGGCTTAGCGTCTCGATCTAGCAGTTTTGATATACTCTGTTACTAGTTGATTCCTTGCTTCATGTAAGAGTTAAAGTGAAGCCATTTTATTGTTACATCGGGGTAATAATTGTCGTATTCACGGGGAAATGAGAGGAATCTCGACCGTGTGAGCGGACGAATAACCCTCCGAAGTCGTTGACGTCATAACTGAAACGGCCCGCGTCGGTCATTCATACGCGCCGTCCCGCGTCACAAAGTGATAGCTTCTTAAGAACGGGAAATGAGTTAATTATTATATATAGTGTTAATAGTAGACTCTCAATAATTCTAGCAGCATAAGAAAATCTCACTCAACCGAATATACAATTCGCATCTGTCATCACTGCTCAAATACATCGCACTCGAAATGCGTGAAATCCAGGAATCGATCACAATTTCGGCGCCTCCATCACAAGTATGGAGCGTGTTAATGGATTTAAAGTCTTGGCCAAAATGGAATACCTTTGTCACATCAATCGAAGTACAAGCTCCGCATAACGAACTCGCCGTTGGAAGCAAACAGACCATCACCATCGACAAAACCCAGTCGTATACCAATGTCGTATCGGTATTGCAGCCTGAAAAGGAACTTCGATGGAACGGCAGTATCTTGACACCAATCATCTTCGATACGGAGCACTGGTGTTGCCTGGAAGCTATCGAGGAAGGACAATCGACACGATTTACGCAAGGAGAGCGCTTTTCTGGCATCCTGGCACCAATAGCTGCTGCGGCAGGAAAGCTGAACGAACTACAGGAAGGATATGTAAGGATGAATCGGGACCTGAAGAAGGTTGTTGAGGAGAGCAAATAGGTATGGGTTAGGTATAGTTATGAGATCTTTCCAGTTTCTGGATGTCTTGTTTCGAGAGCGGATTAACATTTTCCTTGCTACTTGTTGTCTGGGCGATGCACGTTGGTGGAGGGCCTCAATATGAGGTAACAAGGCAGAAATGCACGTTACACAAATCAGCCGCAGCGCTTAAAAATATCATGTTATTGGCCATGAGATCAAGCCGCCCCCATTAGAAGCCCTAGAGCCTGATTTTTCAGAATTAAATTGCGTGAATGTGAGCTAGCTTTCCTCAACCATTAAGTTATTCTCTAGCTCAGCTACAACTAATCGCTTCCAAAGCTACCATTACATTACCTACCACGCTTAATCTACTTGAAACGGATAGTGCTTGACATAGACCAATAACAAGGACTTTGCACCACCCTCCAGAGGTATCAGCGCCAACGTTTCGCTGTTGCCATGTTTTCCAACCAGACGCTGCCGTGGTCCCTGGCCATAAACTCTTTTGTTCATCCCAGGATGCTTGGCCACAGAATTCGGCGATGACTTCACCAGTAACCTTTTCACAGACTTGGCGCCGTAAGTCAGCAGTCCATGGTAGACATATGATACTAATTTCCTCCCAAGACTTATTGCCCTCTTCGGAGAAAGAGTTACTATGCAGTACATGAGCCAGGCCACTGGCTGGGCTGATAGTTTTACTCTCGCCATGGCCCCGCTTGGAATTCTCACCATCATTGTCAGTGCTATTAGAGTTGGAGGGCCCTCGTGGTTAAAGGCGATTATCGGCAGAGCCAGGGAAAACCTGGCAGCCGACGAGGTCGAGCTGATGTCTTCAACTTCTCGAGACGTATGTGAGCTATGGAATGGCTCTGAGATTGTCCGTAGCCTTGGGTCATCTCCAGTAAGAGAATTTATTCTTCTGCTGCCCGAATCTCGGGAACCTCGGGAACCTCAGGAATCTCGAGGATATCGGGAAAATAGGGAATCCCGGGAAGATATCTCTTCTAGTAATGGATTCTTCGAGTTCGAGTGCAAAACCATCGAAGAGGCTATGAACGATGGCTGCTTGACTACTAGTAAGTCCCCACCGACATATTTAGGAAAGGGTCTAACTTGTAGATAAGGTGAAGGAAGTGGAGACTCGGAAAAGGGAACGAGTGCGCATAGTCCAGGCAGAAGTGAGTACCCATAACGTGGGACTAGCCTAGCTGAAGCTTCGTGAACAACACTGATCTGAAAGGTTCACAAGATATCGAACTCAAGGAATTGAACGAATCAAACAAAGTCATCATCATCTATAACGAGTCAACCTCTGCACCCAACATATCGCTCAATGTTCATCCTCAAAAGCGGCACGAAGTGCGAATGGCTGCTATCCTAGGCACCCTCCTCCGAGTAGGGGTTTTGATCTATGCTGGGTTCGTAACATACTATTATACCATGAGGTTCCCAAAGGAGGAGAATAAGCCTGTATCGAATTACGCGTTTCCATGCACAGCGAGTGGCACAATCATCTTGGTAACCGGACTACTGCTCTGTGCCGACGTAGTTGAGAAAAGAACTGCAGAGGTACATCGAAAGCCACGGACCGGTTATAAGGCCTACGCAATTTGGGTGCAACGCGAAGCGACTGTTGGGGATCAGGTCTTCAGATCTTTTGGAATTTTCTCTGATAAACACAGAAAGGAGATCATAACATCACGCCGTGATATTGATTCAAAGAAAGATGCCGAGGTTTCATTCGTCGACAGAGCTGTTCAACTCGTTTGCTACGTACCATCGCAGATCCTGGAGTTGTTTAAAAAGGTGGAAGAAAAGAAGACACGCCTCGGCCTAGAACGCGGTACGAGCATCTAAAACAACACTCGGAGCACTTCTCAGCATTTCTGGGTACGTCATAAAATTCGTTGGATTGCGCGACATGCACTGGTCTGTTTCTATTGTCCAGCTGGGGGCGGTTATATCAATGACTGCTGCTCGAGCTGCCATTCGCCGGGGACTTGCGACCTCCCCAAAAACCCAGTCTTTATTCCAGAACTTTGAGCTAGAGTGGCTTGCATCTACCATTGTTAGCACGGACGGCAGACGCTGGAAAGTACCTGCAACCGATACGTCACCTTGGACAAACTGGGTCGTTTTAGGCAATGAAGACGTACAGCCTGACTCCTCAAATGACGCAAGAGACAGCACAGAAGTACACGCTCGTTCAAGTGACGTACAGCATCAGGATAGAAGCCAAGAGGGCGATGTCGATGATAGTGAGGAGGCAAACGATGAGGATAGCGAAGACGACAGCGAAGACGACAGTGAAGACAAGAGTGATAGGAACAATGACGAAGAAGGGCCTGAAGATGACAATGGAAAGGATTCAGAGGAGGACCGCGGTGAAACTAGTATCAATATCAGTATTCACAGCGATGGACTTGGCGATGCCAGCACCAATAATCGTGGCGATGTCGATTTGAGTCATGATATTGAGGTGGCATATGAGGGTCAAAAAGGTAAGGTGAATGAGAGCAACGATGAACATCTTACGAATAAGTTCAGCTCCAAGGCTCAAACAGTCATGATCTTGCGGTCTCATTTTTCCAAGTCTACTGGCTGGCGAAGTCCAGTATTCGCCGAGGCAAATTCTCTATCTAGGGCCATCGAAGTGGTTATGAATACCTTATTCCTCAACTCCGGGCTCACGCAGTTCAACTGGCCGTTGCGAGCCATGTACAACGACCAAGAGCCTCAAGTCATTAACGTCTCGATGAGCCTGGTCAACGGAAATTGAAAAGTTAGCCGCCACGATGTCGAAGCAATCTTGTCGCTTTGGTTACTATCTACGAAAAACGATCCTAGAGATGGACATGCCTCCAGAGAAATCGACACCACTATAAACGGACCGGGAGCGCACCTACTAGGCGCAGACACGCCGCAGCTACGACGTGATATTAAGTGGTGGATACCTCAAGACCTCAGGAAAGTAATGATCGTTCGAAAAAGCCCCAATTGATTCCTTAGTAGTGGACAAGTCTCTTGTTGTTGGTTGCGGAAGAGCCACGAAACCTAAGGTGAAGCTGGAGCGAACAGACCTAAGCGAAGACGACAATAATCCTCCCTATGGAAAGGCCTTAAAGAGAGGCTTCGTGGCAGTAGAATCATTTCAGCCATCAGTATCTCTGTTTTCTCTCAGCCTTTTCTCTTCATTTTTGAGTGCGGCGGCAAAAGAAATGAATGAACCCATTAAAGGCCAAGCAGAAGTAAATCCGAACGACAGCAGAAACCTTAGCTCTTGAACGTCATTCACTCTACATCATGCATCATTATCGAAAATGGCCAGCGAAGTTCAAAGTACCGGACTTGCGACTCTGAGTGAAGCGTACTCGGTGATTATCCCGTCTCTCAGTATTGAAAACAAACTTCCACAGGTCGACAACGTCATTGAACTAGCTCGAGAACACGCAAAGCCATACGAAGAAAGAAATGACATGAGGAGAGCGACAGACGTCTACCTGTGGCTGATCAGCACAGCAAACCTTTTCCCTTCCGACACACCGTTTGTCCATAAATCTATGGCGGTGATACTCGAGCATCTGGGTCAACTCATAAAGTCGATCAAACTCTCAAGTCGCCTGATACCGGCTGCTCTATGCAGTATGTAAAACCCTGATACTCCTACTCAATTGTTTGCCGACCCTAACCGCCCAATCTGATTGGTATACCATAGCTAATTTCAGTATCAGTTCGTTGATCTTGGCGACACAGAAAGAAAGACGTACCGTTTCAGCCCCCATCCCAACAGCCTTGATACCAGTATACTTGGCCCAACTCCACGCCTCGATCCTCTTAGCATACGCCAAAGCTCCATGTTCTGGTATGGTGGTGTCAAAGACCTTCTTTGGAAGAGCTGGGTCTATGACAGAGGGTCGAGCTAAACCGACCAGATCACAACTGCCTCCCTTGACAGCAGCTTCCATACCTTGGCGCGTCCGAAAGCCACCAGTCAGCATTATGGGTACATCTGGGAGCTCAGACCTGATGGCGTTTGCGAAGTCGATAAAGAAGGCTTCTCGAGCCTTGGTGCTTGCCTTCACTGTTGTGTGCAGGCCAGTGCTGAACATTGGATCCTCGATGGATCCTCCACTGACCTCTACAAAGTCAACTCCCGCCTCGACGATGGCCTTCAGCTGAGTTATGAAGTCTCCCAAGTCTGTATGGTCCGTCGAGTTGACCTTTATGCCGACACATGTCCCAGCTGGTACAGCCTTCCTGACAGCCTTGACAACGTCAATAACGATTTTGGCTCTTTCTAGTGCAGAGCCTCCATAGTCATCTGTTCGTTCATTCGAAAGTGGCGATAAGAATTGTGCTAGTAAGTACCCATGTGCAGCATGTATCTCCACTCCTGCAAAGCCTGCTTCCACAGATAGCTGCGCTGCTTCTGCAAACCTCGTCACCACGTCGCCTATGTCAGTTTGGGTCATCTCCTTTGGCGTTCCGTATACCAACGATCTGACAAGCCATGGGAATAGACCCTTGCCAAGATACAGAGGGATTGGGCTTGGGGCTAGACTCTTGACAAATGGTGCTTGCCGTCCTGGGTGATTGATCTGGACTATGGCTTTCGTCCCGTTGAGTGAACAAGCACTGGCCCAAGACTTCCAAGCTGTAAGAGTCTTTTCTCTAGGGAGATCCCGGTTCACAGTGAAGTCTCCCGGTGCACCAGGATGAGCGGGATCTATGTGCACGTTGCCTTACAAGTGATTTAGCCTGTACTGCCATTTTGGTGGTTTGAGTGAGTCTTACCACTGATAATCAATCCCCAGCCTCCTTTAGCCCACTCACTATACGTCGCAAGACATTGCTTCCCACCTGGAAGGCCTTCTTTATCAGCCAATCTTTCAGCCATGGCTGCTTTGGTGAGCCGATTTGCTAAAGTGAGCCCGCATTTCAGCGTGATTGGTTGCGCGATAGCTAGTTCCATAATGAAAGTATTGTCAAGACCGACACGCAGTTAGTGACGAGCTGGAAGCTGAGTAAGGACCTAGTATTGATATGAACGGAGGTCAAGAGAGGTACACCGTTGAGAAAGCTCAGATACTGCAAGTAGAGTCCATGATTGGCACTTTCTGCAGTCCAGAAAACAGTTCTGAATTTTTGACTACAGATCCACGTCAAGATGCATGCCCCATTCGGGTGTCCGAGCAGAATCCGGAACAGCACGTAATATCCCGCTATTCTCCGTACCCAATTATATCACAATCCGTCCACTTCAAGTCTTTTGTTGCAACTTCATCTGTGTATAGAACTTTCTGAGAGGGACCGTTGATGAAAGTTTTTACTCAGCTCTGAATGGGGAATATGCAGACCAAATCGGAGGTGATTTATCCAGAGACAAGAAACAGCTTGGAAGTGCGAGACAGGTCTTTTATATAGAACAAAGGCGATCTGAGAACAGTGTGTTGAATATTTCCACTGATTCAATTTCACATACAATTATGGGTGATATCCATAGGCGTGAGTTGGAAACGTGTTATTCAGTACCATTGACAAAGAGATTCCATACCGTCTTCTATAACGATCTGGGAACCGTAGAAACATTTAAATGCCATTTACCCCCTCATATATGCAATCTGTACCAAGAATCTCTGAATCATCTGTATAAAGCCACCTTGACACCAGTCTTATTCGACGGCCCAATTCTCATAACGGGAACGTACGGCTCTGGGTCGCGAGGCTCGATGCGTTTGAAAGTCTTAGCAAGATGAGCAAGGATATACGCCGCCTCAGTCTGAACCATCATCTGAGCCGGGCATCGTCGCGGTCCACCACCAAAAGGCAGAAAACCCCACGAACCTCGATACCCGTCAAACCTCTCTGGCTTGAACTCGTTGGAGTCATCGCCCCAAGCCTCGGAATCACGATACATGACAGTCTTGTTGATAAGAACAAGATCGCCCTTGCGGATAAGAGTTTGTGATTTGCCATCTGGGCCGCCGCCTACTGGTATCACGACATCCTCAAAGGCACCGCGAAGTTGAGACACGTTGTTAGGGATCATGCGATGAGCTTTTCCGTTAGCTTGAGAATATGTGAGGCTGATGATACACTTACTCTCATTCATGACGCAGTTCAAATACTTCATGTTTCGTAACACCGAAAAGTTCATCGGGATATCGCCCAGGTCCTGGACTTCCTGGCGAATCTTATCCCAGACATCGGGGTACCGAGCAAGCCACCAAACGCAGTTGCTGATAAACACAGATGTAGTGTCGATGTTGGCGACGAGAATCAAGCAGATCTGCGATCTCAGCTCCTCAACATCTTCCAGGTTCTGCACCATTGTCCAGAGAAGATCGGTACGCTCAGGCTCCAAGTCCGTCGCGCCCTCTTTGATCTTCTTTTCACGCTCATGCTTCTCCTTGATGGTCTCTTGAATGGGAGGAGTGACGAAAGCATGGATCTCATCGACTGACTTTAGCCAGGGAGTCCAATCACGAAGAAACATAAGCCTGTTAAGCTGAGCGCGGAGACGACCACCGTCAAGCACGTCAAGCATTGTGTTGGCAATCTTGGCGCGTTCGGGATATACGAGCGCCTCAGTGGACTTGCCAAAAATGAACTCCGTGGCGATATCCAAGAACTGTGTAGAGGGGTTAGCGTGTGATAAATTGAGCATGACGATTGTAATTGACCCATCGTTGAAGAAGTGGTTGAAGATCGACAGTTTCACCATTCTCAGGTAGTAGCTTGATGAACTGATCCGTATGTCGAGCCACTCTGTCGGTGCTTGTATACACCTGACGATCAAAGAAGGGCTGAATCAAGAAGCGACTATGCTTCCAGTCCTCGCCATCAGTAGTAATAGCACCCTTGTCCGCGAAGGGAGTCAGTCCTCTGCGAAGATTACCAATCGGTGTGACTCCAAACTCCTTGAAGTGAGTCGCATAGACAGCTTTCAAAACTTCAGGATCATATGTGTAGATCCACTTGACACCAAACATGTTGATGCTGAAGGTCTTGGTGTGAGGCATGCTAGCATGAAGCTTGGCAAGCCAGGCCAAGAATTGGTTTGACCTCAAGGCATGGATTTGACTCGCTACCAGATCGAGACCCCATATTGGATCCCATTGCCAGTAGCGAGGTATCGGTTTCCAGCCTTTTGCTTCAGACTTTACGCTGATTGTGAATAGCTTCCGAAGGATGAATATGAGAAAAGCAGCCCCGATTGCAAGAACGGGGAGATTCCGAGTTGAGATTTGTTGGAGGACTAACTGATGCAGTGCCATTATTTCGTGTATGGTAGTCCACAATGTTTTACTTTGCTTGAATGAATTCAGAAAGACTTTTGAATCTATCACAGATCGAAATCTGGTGGCGTATATGGATGGCTATCATAAACTTTGGCATCATGAGCTATGGGACCTGCACCACTAACAGACTCTTCTTGACACGCGGTCAGATCTTGGCCTTCAAGGAACATCGGGGCAAAAGACCGGCACAGTGCTTTTCTGTTCCGTAATGCGACAATATCAACACTGTGCAGCAAGGGTGAGACGGCACGGGAGGAGACCCTCCGAAGGATTTCCCGTAGGATTCCCCGTGCATAAATCGCGCGACTCCCATCGAACAATCTCGCATACTCAGGTTAAGAGTTTCTATCCGAGGAACTTCATCATTATGCATCATACGAGAGACCTAGGTGATGTTCGAAGTTATCAGTGAAGAAAATAGGCTGCCTTGGATGTCATACCATAGGAAAGGAATTCGAAAGAATGGTTATCTACACCGAGAATTAAAGGAGTTTCATATTGATGATTAAGTAGTGAGCTCAATGTGATCAAAATTCGGTTCTAGCATGAGGCAACTATTCTGCAATGCCAAAGGGTTATCAGCCCATCCAGATATCTGACTCTGCAAGTGACTCCCTTCGCCTCCGCTTGTCCATTGTGTCAGAACAAACCTTCAGTACAGCCTTGGCAGCTTCATGAATCCTAGTGGTCACCTTCCCACTGTCCTCCTTTCTCTGTAGGCTCTCAATGTATGATGATGCGCATGAGAATAAGACGAACTCTTCTGTTGACTCTGAGCCGTGTGAGGCCTCGACGCGTTTTTTGAACGATGTAATTGAGTTAGACAGTATATCTCGAAGCTGTGCTCGAGAAGCACTATCTAAGTTGGGAAATGAGTCTTCCTCAAAGTCACGAATTAGATCGAGACATAGGGTCATTGTGGCCTGTCTCTGCATAACCGAAAACTGTCCTGACCCGTTGACAAGTAGTTCTGAGTAAGAGCCTTGACTTGCTGAGGATGATAGTAGTTGGGAAGAGATCTCCATACGCATTCTGCGTGAATAGTAGTATTCCGGCTTCGAATGTCCTTCTTCGGCAAAAGCTTCATGCAGCGCCAGCACAAACGGTTTGGTGAAGCTAGTCAGTAAACCACTTTGAAAATCGCTGAGCTGTGAATCTAGCTGGAATACGCTGGCGGAACATGCCGCATTGAGCTCTGATGCAAGACTGTAACATTCCTGATACGTCTTTGACGACCCCGGTGCATTCACGAGTTGGAGTATTCTTAGACGCAGCCTTTGCGTCTTTGCAAGAAGGGTCAGAACAGATGATTGACTTAATCCCTGTGATTCGACTCCGAGCACGAGATCATCATCCCCAATACTACTCGGCACCTCACAGTCATAGCTCTCCGGCGCAATAGGAGCCGGAAGACCCTGATCGACAGAAACCTGCAACGACAACTCCAGCATCGTAGCCCAGAGCCGTCTCCGTGTCTCGGCTTCCTTAGCGGACATATTCGGCGATCGGACTCTTGGTTCCCGGTGTAAACCCATTTGGACAGCCATGTGAGTTAGACCGTGTCCTTCAGAGAGCCATGCTACACCCATGGGGGCCGAATCCTGGTGCTGCGTGTGACGTGTCAGGGCTAGGAGACAGGCGATCTGTGCCATACTTAGATCTCCTCGCATGCCCTTCATGCTCTTGCGGGCGAGCCAGTCTTTGACGTATGAGATCCAGTTGTTTGACTGCGCTCTGCATGAAGTGGTCTGATCTTGTTGTACTTCCGATGGGACCATCGTGATGGCTCCAAGTGCTGAAACGAGAAGTAGCTTGCAGACGAATGTCTCGTTCGTGGGTGAGACCGTTGAAGCAGAGTTTTCCCAGAAATGCTCGTAATCTCTCAAGAACGACGGCACGTGGATGATGCGTAGTACAGACTCAAAGGTCTTGATATACGCATCGACGAGTGAATCGCACGTTCTTCTGCCCGGAAGCATGCCGCGGGCGCTAAGTTGAGTTGATCCTGTATTTTCGCTGGTGGCTCTTACTTCGTGGGCTTCCCTGACCTCGCGATGGAGCCTCTTGTACATCTCAAATAGTGGTCGAAAAGCATCTTGCTCAGGCGAAAGGTGGAGGTCGTCGCTAGCAAGATTACCCACCAGGAATCTCAACTTCTCGCACTTGGAAAATGGGTTATACCAGTGATTCTCATGGTCTTCGGCACCTACATACTCTGATTCTCGAATTTGGGCTGCCGAAGACCTTCCTGAACTCTTTGTTTGCGTGAGAGGTAGGTTCTGCAGTGAGTTTGCGATGCTGCTGGCCATTGTTGAAGGAAGACTCGAAGTCGTCCAAGACGGTGATCTCGACAGACCTTGAAGAAGCGAATTTGTTGAATCAATAGAAGTGGACTTAGAATGAGAAGCATCACTCATCCCAAAGAAATCCATATCAACAAATCCCAGCGACACATCAGTCATGGGCGCAACATCCATATTAAAAAGATCAATTTCCTGCACCTCATCAAAAGGCTGCTGGCCAAAGATCGACTGCTCATAAGGCACTCTATGCGCGTGACTGCTCGGAGCCAACGAGTCGTGCTGCTGCTGCACCCCGGGATCCAGATAATTCTCGGGGATCCGAGCTGTTGGCTGGTTGTTGTACACGCATCGCAGGCTCGGCATTGATTTGCTACAGGGTCCGCAGGGAGAGTGACGGTCGCAGCGAATCTTTCGTCTGCGGCATTCGGTGCACGCTACGGCGGGACGGCGTCGTTTGTATGCTGGTCCTGGATCCATTTGGAGACTGAGCTAATGGGTTTTGGTTATAGGTAGCTTGGTTTAGCCGGGAGTGGGTGTTGTCTGGATGACAGGAGGCACCTCTATCTTTGAAAGGGAGCTATTGACGACGGTTCATATGTATAGCAGAATTATGTCCACGGTAATAGGACGGTGTCACGAACTATGGGAATGATACGCCCAGGGCGTCAATATTGTCCTGCAAGTACAGCATTTACCTTGGAAATCATCTCTTCTCGGCAGCTCCGAACCGTAGTCAGAGACAATAAGCATTTCACTCAGTAAATAATGCAAATAACATTCGACTTCCACTGCAGTCAGCCATGTTCGACACGTTGTGATTCGCGCCGATCAAAGGATTCAGTCCTAACCATTTTGGGTTACACCTTCCCCCATATACTCGGCATCTCAAGGCCAATACGAAACCTTAAGATTGGTGGATATCGAGCTTGACAATATTTCCAATCTTGTCAATGAAAAAGTCATGACGAATATGTCAAGGTTTTTGCTGCATGTAAGATCCTCCGGATAAAGTACTCCGCCTAGATGCAGATTCCGCGGAAGTCTAATCAGATCATGCTCCCTCATAATCTCAGACAGGGCCAACTTTGACGACTCTATCAGTATCACGACGGTATCTTATTCGTCCAGTCCTACGGACTTTAAAAGAATTGCCGTCGGCAGTGGGGCGAAGGATCACTGAGACATTGTGCCATGGGTCCCGAGTGGCCAGCTCGCCTAACTTGCATTAGCGAGAACTGGACGTGTCTGGGTGGGTGTTGGCACGATGGTTTATAAGGCTAAAAAGCTTGGTATTCTAGGCGCTTAAGCCCAGTTACGCAGGTCAATGCGGGATTTCGTCTTGGAGAAGTCCCAAGTTGGGCAAAGACCATGGTTCTTGATCCTCTGGAACTGCATCACAGAGTCCCATGTGATAACTGCTATGTAAAGCTATTATAACCGTTAGTAGAACTTTTTGGTGCTGGTCAGCTGTCCTGGCGGAGATATACTCAAAGGCTTGCTAATCTCTAGACTACTGACGGCCCAAACGCAGTGACATTCGTTCACGTTTCCCCAACGCTTCCCCATCAGGGTTTCTTTACGAATCTTGGGGTAAATGGATTGTCGATCTCGATACGGCGGGTAGGTGGCATTTTAACTTTGGCGACGTCGCAATGGGGGATGACAAGTGGGGGACATCTCATCATTATCCACAACTAAAGCTCCTCTGACATGCAGAATAAATCCTACTCTTATGGGCGTTGCTCTTACGAGTTACCTTGTACAGAAGCCAATAATTATCTCACACGCTTCTTGACCAATAGTGATTACAGGGCGTATTCCGAGGCGGGTCTTCGCACTTTATCACGCAGATCCTTCGAACCCCACAAGGCTATAAGCGTTACAGTTTGATAGGTAAACTGCTCAATGATAACTCAATGACAGTTATTATATATGCATGTACTCGGGTTGATTGGTTTATGATTGGCTGTTATCAATCTATAGGATATTGCAAGCCGAGATGAATGCTTACTAAACATTATGGTCCCATGGACAGTTCAAGGCAGCCAGAAAGTGGATGGATAGTAATTTCAAATATTCCCTTGGCTGGTATCTAGTAGTAGCTATCTTGATCCTTCCAACCAAAGTACCATCATATGAAAGTTCTAGAATCTACTTCTTAGGCTTCAATCCTCCGGCAGGAACACGACCCCTGACAGCAAAGCTCTGAAACTCAGCCCCCTTCTCAGCAAGCTCCTTCCGAACTCTAGTATCAAGAGTATCAAGCTGCTCAGTAGTAAACCCCTCCAACTCAGGAAGAGCTATCATAAAAATCAGCACTAATCAAGGATAAAAGGTCCGAAGAAAACTTACTGCGCGCCATAGCCACAATCATCGGCCCCGCACCAGCAGCACCGTTGATACTAGCCTGCTTCAGCTCAGGCTTAGCCTTCGCGCCAACCTTGCACTGCAAAACATCGACCTGAACGTCCTCCAGCCCCGCATTCTCCATCCACTCTTTGAGATTAGGGCCAAAGTTGCCGCCCATCTTCTTGATCTTCCAGATCTGCTCGAGAAGACGAAAGAACTCGTGCGCTGCGGTTCCTTCCTCGAGGAGACTCTGGTCACAGTCGAGTTCTACGAGCTCGACCCAGCCGCCGGGCTTGGCGAGGGCGCAGAGGTTGGCGACGGCTTGCTCGAGGGAAAAGTTACCACAGAAGCCAAGGACTTGGCGCTGGTGGACGAGATCGAAGGATTCTTTCCACTCAGTGGGCCATGGCTCTGTAATGGACTGTTTCTTGAACTCGATCCCGTTGGGTCTAGGCTTGGGGAACAAGTCTTCGACGAGATCAGTGCCGATATACGTCTGCTCGTCGGCAACAGGACCAGCTTGTTTGCGCAGGTCCTGCAGCCAGATACCTGAGTCACTGTTATCATCGCCGGTTCTGTATGTCTAAGAAGGCATACATACCGTCTGCAGTAGCCGAGTCAAGAATTCTAAGGCCTGGCTTCTTCCAATCAACTGGTGCATAAGACAGCTTGCCACCAGCAGCATCAGTGTAAACCAAATGGTTATCAGTTAGACGGGATATCTCTTCCTGCAAGCCACGCTTCTTCGCATCCTCCATCAGGGCATCCATTCCAGTGCCATTGGCAACATTGGAATCGGTACCCGTCTGGGGAGGTTGGTTAACTGCTTCAGTAGCCATTATTGATTTGTGCAATGTGGATTTGTTGTCTTGTTTGTGGAGTCTAATTGCCAATATTGCGACTCTCAACTGCATCAATCACCACCTTCTTTTAACTGTTTGCTTCCAATCTGTAAAACGCCTCCAAAGCTAATGGGCGTAGTGCGCGGAACGGCCCGTATCAGACTGCAATACGGCGGCCGACACTGCATACGAGTATTTGCCGCGCTGATTATACTAAAGCCGGATCTACGGTTGACTAGCCTAAAGAATAAGGTGAGCCAGGGGTTTTCCGTGGGGTGCCGAAGGATTCAAGCACGGTAACGGAAAATGGAGGGGAAATGGGCTGACGGCTGACGCAGCAAATCCCACTATACCGGATACAACATTGGATTTTGCTGCTCACGTCAACCGGAGTGTTTTCTCCGCGCTGATGGTGAGAATTCACATGCCGAAGTATGGGCGGGATAACGGCACCTTTACATCAGAACTAGTTTTGTGGTGGTGGGTGGGTGAGATGGCATTCGTATATGCTGTCATGCCTGGTAGGATGGATCATAATCATAGTGTCGTATCTCTGCAGTGAGTTAGTTGAACCTTCAGTACCAAGACGACCATGGAGAATTTGCAATTGAACACCAGGACACTGCTGACAGTGGCAGCTTCTCTCATTGCACTGCGTATCACCTATACCATCATCTACCGACTGTATCTATCGCCTCTAGCAAAGACACCGGGACCCAAATTGGCAGCTCTCACATTCTTCTATGAGTTCTACTATGATGTTGTCAAACGAGGCAAGTTTCTCTGGAAGATTCAAGATCTTCATCGTCAGTATGGTCCCATCGTGAGAATAAACCCTTACGAGGTCCATATCAACGACGATAGCTTCTATGATGAAATCTACGCCAGTGGTCCTCATCATCCTCGCAACAAAGTCCGTTTTATGTCTACCCATGATGAGAGCATGTTTGACAGTTACGCTGCCGAAACCCATCGGGTTCGACGGGCTGCATTGTCTGGTTCGTTCTCAAAGCAGTCTATTCGTGCCCTTGAGCCACAGATCCTGCAAACCATTCACCAGCTCGCTGGCAGAATGAGCTCACTCAGAGAGAGCGGAGAGATCGTGAATCTGAAGGCCCTTTACAGCGGTCTCACCATGGATGTCATTGCACAGTATTGCTTTGGTGAGAGCATGGATAATATGAAGCAAGACAAATTCGGCAAAGAGCTTTTGGACTTCTTTCATGAGATGCCTCAAGCTCACCCGATTGGACGCATGTTTCCATGGCTGTTTGACATAATTCAAAAAATTCCAATCAGCTACCTTGCCAGGCTTGATCCAAAGCTACAGCCACTGGCGGACTACGACAAGAAGATTTCTGGTCAAATCTCAGAAGTCCTGGCAAAAGAAAAGAAAGATGGGATTAGGACTGTGTTTCATGAGATGAGAGATAGCAAGCAACTTCCCGAAGCGGACAAGACTCTTGAGAGATTCAAGTCTGAGGCGGCTATCTTTTTGGGTGCTGGCACTGAGACGACGGCTGCAGCGTTGACTACATTGAGCTTTCACCTTACTGAGAATCCAAATATGCTTGCTACATTGCGGAAGGAACTCGAAACAGTCACAGGAGATGCTGATTCACCCATCACTGTTGCGAAACTTGAGCCTCTCCCATACCTGGTGAGTTGGCCTTATACACGACTTGACGTTTACTAACGACAACAAGACTGGAGTGATACAAGAAGGTATCAGGCTGTCGTTCGGCGTGCCTGGACGGTTACCTCGTTATGCACCAACCGAAGATCTTGTTTATGCTGGATATAAGCTACCTCGAGGAGTAGGTCTCCATTCCTTGTTTTTCTGCCGGGATGCTAACCCTCCTAGACTCGCATGAGTTCATCCTCATATCTCATTGACACAAACGAGGAGCACTATCCAGACCCTTTCAAATTTGACCCAGAGCGCTGGACACACGGTAAGGCTAGTCTAAGCCGTCACTTCGTGCCTTTCTGTAGAGGTAGTCGCCAGTGCATCGGTATGAACCTCGCATATGCTGAGCTATATCTCACTGTGGCGACCATCTTCTCCCGGTTTGATCTAGAGTTGGTTGGCACGACAAAGAGGGATGTGGAGATTGCTCATGATTTCTTTGTGGGTATGCCGCCGTTGCACTCAAAGGGTGTCATGGTCAGGGTTTTGAAGGATCACAGCGAATAGTTTGGTTACTTTGTAAGCTGTAATATAAGAATCTCTTTCATAACAACAAGACTCTGCAAGCTTGGTGAATCGGTCTATAGTTCTTCCAAGGGATTGAGAGTGGCCTTGTACACTTCTTCTGGGAGACGACTGGGGTGAAACCACTCAAAACAGCTTCTAATTCCACGACATCATAAATCTGGGGTATCTATAAGGCATCACCATCTGTGTACTGTATCTACCAGAAAGGCCAGTCCTCCGTGCCAGAGATTGGAATATCGCATCTTTTCGAATAAAAGGTTCTAAAGCAACTACGATGTATGTCAAAAGCTTTATCTAGCTACAGTGATGCTTTCTTGACATATGCCATCAGCGGGGGCTTTGACCTTGTACCAAATGTGAGCTGCCCTTCCACCCAATTCTCAGACTCAGGCGTAAGCTCAATATCAAAGCGATACAAAAGCTTACACAACGCCAGACGCAAAACATAAAAGCTCAGTCTGTATAATGTTAGTATGTCTTGACGAAGCTCACGAAATAGTGGGACTTACTCTTGTCCAAAGCAAGACTGCGGGCCAACGGAGAACGGATGAACACTCCCTCGCACATCATCGATGCAATCCTGGGGCCGACCTTTTCCTTCAGGAAGCCATCTCTCAGGAACATAGTCAGCAGCCCTCGAGAAGTTATGCTTGACTGAGTATGTGACTTGGTGCAGCATCATAACCACTGTATTGCCGGGCACAAAGCGGTCTGCGATCTGAGCACCAGATGGAGGTACTACACGGTCGGTGCCGGTCGCAGCGGGTGAGTAGCAGCGAATAGACTCCTGAAGACATGCCTCCAGGTAAGGAAGATTCTTCTGAGACTGGCTGATCTTATCCATCGTGATATCAGCATTGCTAGAAAAAGCTCCGCGCACCTCTTCCAGAAGCTTCCTCCTGATATCCGCGCTCTTCTTGCGGAAGACGAAGTAGACGAAACCAGTAAGAACAGTAGGCATAGCTTCACAGCCACCTAGCATCAGGAATGGTGCAAACTCTCGTAGAAGATCAAGAGGCATAGTTCCCTGACGTCCTGTGCCTTCAGTATCTCCGTCTAAAACCATTTGCAGCATATCATGTCGAGTTGAAGTGAGAGCGACACGACGATCAAAGCGTGCAAAAATGGGCGCCATGAAGGAGTCGCGCTCACCGCTTCCCCAGCGGTGAACAGCGAAGAGGAGGAATTTGTGTAAGAAGGGAAAGCGGTTGAGAACAGCGAGGACGGTGACGCCTCGAGCGAAGCGATCGAAGGAGTGAACCCAAGGGATGAACTCTGGATCAGTGAACAAGTGAAGTGATTCTCCGAGGAACAGATCCGCGATAAGATCGCAGATGAGAAAACTGTTCATATCGCGCATATCAACAGCTTCTTTCTTCTCACTAGCATCTTTCAGAGCAGAGAGATACTCCTCAATATGCCCATTAATCATACCCTCAAGCTTCTTAACATTGTCCCTCTTCAGCGCAGGAACCATCGCCTTCCTCATGATACTATGCGTCTGCTGCGATCTCGGCTTCGCAGGATCAGGATTCACCAAATCACCACCCACCAAAGCCGCAAGACGAGGATCTTTCGCCATGCCATCTTTAGCAGCTTTCGATGCGCCGCAGATATCAGCCCAGGCACGCTCATCAGTGAATGTCAAAGCATCTGGGGCGATGCGAACAACGCCGCCGTATTTGTTGTGGAGATTGATGAGCCATGGGAGTTGGCGCCCGCTGGCTGTTGCTATGAGATGGGGGATGCGGGAGATGGCGCAGAGTTTTGGGCCGGGGAATTTAGAGAGCGGGGAGAAGTAGAGTTCGTAGATGATTGAGATGAGAAGGGCTGTGAGTGAGAGGGTACTGATGGCGATGATTACTCGTGAGGTTGATGAAGCTGTCTGCCAGGTTGAGGCGACATGCTCCCAGTTCACGCTGAGCTGATTCATGGTCATGTTTGTGGAGTTTGTCATCTCAGTGAGCTCTAACCGTCAAATGATGCAGAAGTGCTGATATCGCAGGATCAACTCGTCTAGTCTACAAGATCAATTTCTAAGCTATAGCACTACTCATCGATGCCTTTGACGTGACTATCGACCATCAAGATAGTAAGCACCGTGGCATCACACTAACGGCACTGGCACGAACTAGCCATACTCTAATTCCCCGTGCCGCCCGGGCCGGTCGTGCAGAGATGCATCTGCCGGAGAATCCTTCGTCACATCGGGTATAGTACCCATTGCAGGCCGTGTCCTGGAAAACGATATCCCGGCTTCTACCTCGCTATGCACTTCGGTCTCGTGTCACACTCCATTTCACTAGTAAAAAGGCGGAGGAATTTCAGTTCAGACTCATGAGTAGAATAGCGGTCCATATCAGACGATAAGCACCTGTCAGCACAGAATGTCGTCATCACACCCCGCTCCCCAATCCTTCGTGGCAGTTTTCGTAGGTGCAACGAGGGGTATTGGTCTCGCTACTCTCAAGGTTCTTACCCGAGCTTTGCCTAATCCGCGATTCTATGTTATTGGTCGGTCGAAAGCGAGGTTTGCGGGTGAACTCGCTCTTCTCAATGAATTTAACCTCGATGCTACGATACAATTTGTCGAAACTGAAGTTTCGCTTATCAAGGGTATTGACGATGCTTGCGAGAAGATTAAGAACTTGGAAAAACATGTGGATTTATTGTTTATGAGTCCTGGATCTTTGGCCTTTGGTGGACCCCATTGTAAGACGCCCGTCCTGTGGAGTTTGTGCTTGCTAACTTACTCCACAGATACTGAGGAGAAGCTTGATCTTTGTTTTTCTCTATCCTATTACATCCGCATGCGTCTTATCGAACGCTTACTCCCCATGCTCATGCAAGCACCCCACCCACGGGTTCTCTCCGTCTTGGCCGGAGGTCATGAAGGTCCGCTATTCACCAAAGACGGGGATATTGGATTGTGCAAGAAGGACAACTATACAGCGCCGAGGGCCGTAAATCAGGTCACCACACTGCACAGTCTTGCTTTCATCCACTTTGCATCTCACTACCCAAAGGTGTCTTGGTTGCATGTCCATCCTGGTTGGGTGGCGACTACCTTTCTGTCTGATTTGCTGCAGAGCGCTGGAGTCGTTGGTGTACTAGCTGGGAAGTTCGTTTTGCCTGTTTATCGGTTTGTAGCTATGTCTGAGGAAGAATGCGGACGACGGCAGGCAGATTATGCTTTGAGTGCGAGATATCCAAGCAGAGAAATGATTTGTTCTGCAGTTGTAGACGTTACTGATCAAGCAGCCTGCCATGGGTCGTGTAGTGGATTTTATCGTGTCTTGAGTGACGGGAGCACAACTACGGACAATAAGGTTTTGGGTCCCCTGGAGAGAGAAGGATGGCCTCTCAAGGTTTTTGAACATACCCAGCAGGTGTTTGGTGAGATATTGAGTCAAAGTTGAGCTTATGTCATTTGAATGGCTTTTAGCTCCGTTGATGAAGCATTCCATTGATTGTGGCTTTTGTGATGCGATACTCTGAGGACGAACTTCAGTGTGTATTCCCATGAATTAAAGCTATGTTTTCTCAGGCATTCATTACCCCAATCTCGTCCCTTGAAGGGGATATGAGAAAATATAAGTTCTCCATCCTAGATAATAAAAAGCCTTGCGTAAGTTTAGTATAATTTAGTACCATTTAGTGTAGATTTATATGATCTTAGACCGAAATCTTAGTACCTGATCTAAAATCAGACGTCTTCTTGTTACCTAGAGTCCCTTTGACATTTACCTCGGGGTCACAGCGATTTTAACACCATTCAAACTACTAGGCCCAACTCTCATAACCGGAACATAACCCGTCTCGTCCCTTGCCTCAATTCCCTTGAACTTCTGACAAAACCTCGTTAGGACATAAGCTGTCTCAGTAGCTACAAGAATGTGAGCAGGACAGATTCTAGGACCGCCACCAAATGGTACGAAATGCCAAAGCGGACGAAGGCCATCCCATCGTTCTGGTCGAAACTCAGCTGCATCTTCACCCCAGTAGTCAGGGTCTCGATGCATGAGATAGCGGTTGCAATGAACGATGTCGCCTTTGGCGCAGAAGATGGGTTGTTTGCCGTCTGGACCGCCGCCGCGGGGGAGCGTTGTGTCATGGGCTGCAACGCGGATCATTTGGATGCCATTTGGAATAGTTCGGTGTGCTGAAATGATCAGTGAGCGCCTTCTACGAAGTTGAATTGACTTACTCTCGTTGATAACCCAATTCATATACTTCATCCCTCGAAGCTTGGAGAACGTGAGCTCCTCATCACCAAGCTCAAGAACCTCCTTCTGCAGCTTCTCCCAAGCATCCGGATGTCTCGCCAACTGATAAATAGCATTTGAGATATGAATGCTCGTAGTCTCATTACTCGGCACCCAAACAGCAGTGATCTGATCCCGCAGAAGAATTCTATCCTCAGAGGGGATTTTCTGGACCATATCCCAGAGCAAGTCGGTTCGCTCAGGCTTGTCAGCAAACTTCTCACCTTGCTCGGTTCGCTGGTGCAGTTCCTCATATGCTTGGTCGATGTACTCATTCAAAAAGTTGTGCACGAAGCGAATACTCTCATACCATTTTGGATCTCGGTGGAGAAACATGAATTTGCTCATGGTGAGACGCACGCGTGCGCCGCGCATTATGTCAACCATGGCAAGCATTACGTCTTCACGCTCGGGGTAAGTGAGACAGTCGCGAGATTTTCCGAAAAGAAACTCAGTCGACGTGTCAAGGAACTTTTCATGTTAGCACTCTGATTCATAGGAACAATATAGGAGACTTACCCATCGTCTTGTCAGGACCTGCATATCAAAAGTGTCGCCATTCGTGGGAATCAGATCCAACATTTTATCCGTAAACGGTTTCAATCTCGCGACATTGGCAAATGCCTGTCTCTCAAAATACGGCTTGATGATACCCCGGCTATAATGCCAGAACTCACCATCCGCCGTACTAACACCCTTCCCAGTAAACGGCGTCGCAACGCCATTATCCACACGAATCGGCTCAAGCACGAACTCCTCCCACTGCGACGTACTCATGGCCTTCATATTCTCCATCTCAGACGAATACACCATTCTCATCCCCAGAAACCTCGCCTTGAAAGTCTTGGTTCCCTGTGAAGCCCATGTCTCCTCCATCCATGATAGCCACCGATGCTCTTTGAAAGCACGACTCATACAGAGAACAAAGTCAATGCCCCATATGGGATCCCAGTGGGGATAGGTCTTGAGCGGACCGCATTTGTACTTCTTCGTCTTGATTGAGTAGCTGATATGGTCCCATAGTCTGTTTAGGAAGTAGAGAATTACAAGACTGTAGAACGCTGCGAGTGAAATTGCGGAGAGACGAGATGACATGTTGGATGGTGTTGGGGACTTCAGTGCGGAAGGGGATGGCGACAACGTAGGGGCAGCCAAACGTCATTGGTATGAGTGAAGAATGAAAGGCTTTCCAAAGGGTCGAGTTTGGTGATGAGGAGGGAAGAAAGTGCAATAACACAGATTGTATGACACCTGCGGCAGCGGATGAGAGGTCTGCCAAAAAACCGACGGATAGAGTGAGACTGGGGTGAGCGTATCCACCTCGCCGTTGCGGGGCCGAGCCCGGAGATTCTCCACTTCAACGGAGATTTACTCCATCTGCCTGTAGACGCAACCGGCTGCAGATAGACAGAGATAGGCCACTGACGCACAGCAGAGCATCCATACCCGCAGTGGGTTCTATTGATGATTATCCGATAGGTCTGGCATCCTTTCGAATCAGCTCTCGTGTTTGTTTAGTAATGCATCTGACGTCACCTTCAGTAGTTATACAGGGTAAGTCATAACAAACGAAAATGATAGCAAGCTGCAAAGGATGTAGGGGTAACCCAGAGGCCTCAAGAATGTAATTTAGTATCTGAGTTCTTTAAAGGTTGAATGATGTATTGTATAGTTGTTTATTGTTATGGTAGACGATCCCAGTATGCGCTGGCCTCGTGTCATAAATTCTTATTCCATCTAAACAGGCTGGTGCCTTTAAATCACAAAAACCAGCAGCGCATGGAAGATATAATATAGTATGCTGAAACAATTCACAAGCCGAAAACCGACAATTGCTCGTGTGATGAACTCATTAAAACACTTTGCATGTGTTTGATTCAGTTAATTTCTATGTCGCAGTGGCATCTCGCGTCAAACAAGAGAGTTTTGCAAGATCTGGTGTTGCTAAAAATAGGTATATGGTCATTGACTCCAGCGCGTCGTAACTACAAAGAACGCGACGCGTCACAAACAGATTGTCAACACGAACCAAGTGAAGACCGATAAAGAAATTACTAAAAACGATGGAAATTCCATAAATACGCGTACATTAAGATGTAGATGGCGTAGAAACACGGTATATCAGCTTCTTACCACCAGCCGTTCCCATCTTAACTCTCTCTGCTCCCTTCGCGACACCCGCCAACCCTTCATCACTAACCTCCATCGGATGGGTCTGAATACTCTTAAAATCCAGTATCTTCTGTGCAATAGGCGCCCATCTCTCTGCGAACGCCTTATCCTTAGGTCTGGCTTCCCGACGATATGGCTTTCGCCAATCAACAGGTTTGCCGAGCGCTGTCCAAGCGAGAACCCAGCCTGGACGAACATCGCGGCGCGTATGGCCGCGAATAGGGAATTGGTCTAGACCTATGTAGTTACCTCCGTGACTACCGATGGCAGCGTAGCAGATTTTCATGCTGCTGCTTTCGGTGATGCAGTCGAAAACGTACTCTAGACTGTCGTGTGTGAAGGTGCGGATGTCTGAGGCGCAAGAGGGAGAGCGGTAGTCGAAGGCTTCTACAGCACCTAGAGACTTGACGTGCTCAAACTTGCCTGGTGAGCAGGTCGTGATGGGCTTCAAGCCAGATCTGAACATGGTCAGCTTAGGTTCACTGTGTAAGGAGGATGAACTTACAGCTTTGCGGCCTGAATGGCCAAACCTCCAGTGGCAGTTCCACCACCGTAGATCAAAATGTACTGATCTCTCGCTTCATCCGAGTAAGGAAGTGGAAGCTTCATAGTATGATACAACGACAAGCCGACAGTCAACAAACCAACACCCAATGTCGCGCCCTGCTCAAAACTCATCCAATCCGGAAGTCTAAGCAGCAACATCTCTGGAACACTGACATACTCTGCGAAACCGCCATTATTCGGATTATCAGATCTGTTTCCTGCACAAGCACCACCAACGCGATCACCAGGCTTGAATTTGTTTGTGAGAGGTCCTGCAGTGACGACTTCACCAGCAAAATCGCAGCCCCATGTTGCGCCGGGGGATGCTGACATGTCTAGGGATTTCCAGTCATGGGGATTGACGCCAACGCAGAAGATTTTGACGAGGACTTCATCTTCTTTTGGGGGTTCAACGGGGCTGTTTTCTTGGAGGGTGACTGTTCCTGCGCCTTCGACTTTGAGGGCTTTTTGCGTAGTTGGGATGGGTTGACGCGAGACGATTGATTGGACTGCCATGATGAAGGTAGTCGATAACAGCAACGACAGTGATGAGTGAGTGAGACTACCACAGTAAGACGAGTTGAACAGATATGAGATGGCAGATCAATCAGAGGAGACGCTGCATCTATCAGACATTAGATACTCGTCCCCCAGCGAAGACCATTTTGATCACTAACGCTCGCATTCCATTGCCACCATCAGAACTGTTCCCCGGAACTTGCGCCAAACACAACTGCCTCGTTCCGAGTAATCGAAGCCGTAAGCCGGCGTTTACTCGAGGACCTTTCTCCGCACTCTCCGGAATCTACCCCGGTGGAGGATCCATACCCTTGTTCGGGATATTGACCCATCCCGGTTGGCCAACGGCCACCCCTCAGGGAGCAAGAAAACATCAGACCTTTGGATAGGGTGTCAAAATAATTAGTCAGTAAAAGGTGTCCTAAACTTGGTGAAGATATTATAAACTTGTACTAAGTTACCTAAGTCTTTTTGTCACTTAGGATCGAGGCCCTGCGTTTTCTTTCCTCCCCTAGCCACCTCCGGAATATGCTCCACACTACTCACGGCACTCGACGTAAGCACAAGCCCACTTGGCCGATGCCGAAAAGACTGAGGCGCCGTGGGAGCTGAAGCCGCATCGATCTGATCGAAGATGGAATACGAAATTCCCAAAACGGCTCTACACTGATAGTACTTTGAGTTAAGATGAAAGACATCCGTCAAGTGAAGCAACTACAACCTTAGACAAACATCAAGTAACCTGTCGTACTCAGCAAACCTTCAACATCTTGACATACACTTTGTCTTCAACAGCACGGCACTACACTCATTACCCAACTTCCCAATCACAATGCCATCCCCAGGCGAGCCCATCGCCGTAATCGGCTCAGCCTGCCGCTTCCCTGGCGGAGCCTCATCCCCCTCCAAACTCTGGTCCCTCCTCCAATCCCCCAAAGACTGCCTCCGCGACTTCCCCAAAGACCGTCTCAACCTTGAAGCCTTCTACAACAAAGATGGCGAGCATCACGGCGCCACAGACGTCTGCAACAAAGGCTACCTTCTCGAAGAAGACAGTCGCTTGTTTGACGCGTCGTTCTTCAATGTCAATCCTGCTGAGGCTGATGGTATGGATCCGCAGCAGAGATTGACGCTTGAGACGGTTTATGAATCGCTTGAGGCGGCGGGGTATACGATTGAGGAGATGCAGGGGAGTTTGACGGCGGTTTATTTGGGGGTTATGACGGGTGATTATCATGATATCCAGTCGAGGGATCCGGAGATTATTAATCGGTATCATCCCACGGGGACATCCAAGAGTATTCTCTCAAATCGAGTGTCGTACTACTTTGATCTTCGTGGACCATCGGTTACCATGGACACAGCGTGTTCGTCATCACTTGCGGCACTACACTTTGCAACGCAGTCTCTACGCAGCGGCGAGTCAACCACTGCCATAGCTGTCGGAGTGAACCTCATCTTTGACGCCGCGGGTTATGTCGCTGAGTCAAAACTTCATATGCTGAGCCCTACATCACGCAGTCGAATGTGGGATGCTGGAGCCGATGGCTATGCTCGTGGTGAGGGTGTCGCATCTGTCATCCTCAAGCCTCTTTCTGAAGCTATCCGATGCGGCGATCACATTGAGTGCATCGTGCGTGAGACGGGTATGAACAGCGATGGTCGTACCACCGGTATCACCATGCCCTCTGCAGCCGCACAATCAGCCTTGATCCGTCGAACGTATCAGAATGCTGGGTTGGATCCTATCAAAGATAGGCCGCAGTATTTTGAGGCTCATGGCACAGGCACTCTGGCTGGTGACCCGGTTGAGGCTCGCGCTATTCGACAGTCCTTCTTTGACGACGATGAAACATCGTCTGAAGATGCCGATAAGCTGTACTGCGGCTCTATCAAGACGGTCATCGGACATACTGAGGGCTGTGCTGGTTTAGCTGGCTTGCTAAAAGCATCTCTAGCAGTGCAGAATGCCACCATCCCACCAAATCTGCTCTTCAACACGTTAAACCCGTCGATCAAGCCATTCTACGACCGTCTTCAAGTCCCTACTGCAGCAATGCCATGGCCAGAAGTCCACAGCGGCCCCAGACGAGTCAGTCTGAACAGTTTTGGTTTCGGAGGCACTAACGTTCACGCCATTGTTGAGAACTACCAGCCTGATGAGCCCTCCGCAGCGACGGTGTCTGAGAAGTTCGTTGGCCCTCTCGTCATATCAGCCGAGACTGAGCCATCTCTCGCCACAACAGTCGGGAAGTACGCCGAATTCATCCGGTCCAATCCAGGTGTCAACCTCGAAGACGTAGCGTTCGTCACACAGACGCGTCGAAGCGTCTTCAACAGGCGGGCCTTCTTCTCTGGCGAGAATCGGGACAAGTTACTCGAGTTCCTTGACTCCGCTGTTGAGACCTCCAAGACTGGCTCTGAGATCGGCACCCAACCGCCCGGTTCATCCTCCGAGCCACCGGCTATCCTTGGCATCTTCACTGGTCAAGGAGCGCAGTGGGCGTCCATGGGTAAAACCATGATTGAGACATCATCTCAGTTTCGGGAATCCATACAGAAGTGTCAAGATGCTCTGCGTGATATTCCTGATGCCCCAACGTGGGACCTCATGGATGAGCTGGTGGCGTCTGAGGAGAAGTCCCGCATTGGCGAAGCTGCTATTTCTCAGCCTCTGTGCACAGCTACTCAGATCGCCACTGTGGATGTTCTAGCGTCCGCGGGTGTTCACTTCGATGCCGTGGTCGGCCATTCATCAGGCGAAATTTCTGCTGTTTACGCAGCAGGTCTCCTCTCAGCTACTGATGCCATGCGCATTGCCTACTATCGAGGTCTCCACGCCAAACACGCCTCCGGACCATCCGGCGCCAAAGGCTCCATGATGGCTGTAGGCATGGGCTCTGAAGACGCGACAGCCTTCTGCGAGCAACAGCAGTTCAAGGGACGAATCAGTCTTGCTGCGAGCAACTCTCCTTCCAGCGCTACTATTTCCGGCGATCAAGATGCTATCTTGGAAGCGAAGGAGATTCTTGATGAGCAGAAGACTTTTGCTCGTCTTCTTAAAGTTGACACGGCGTATCACTCTCATCATATGAGAGCCTGTGCAAAACCATATCTTGAGTCGCTCAAGGCGTGCAACATCACTGTGAACACTCCTTCCAGCAACTGTATCTGGGTCTCTTCTGTCTACGGGAACGCAGACATGCTTGATGATGAGGATGATCTTTCGGCTTTGGCTGGGCAGTACTGGATTGACAACATGGTTCGCCCGGTACTCTTCTCCGAAGCACTGGAGTGCTCGTTGTGGAGGGCTGGCCCCTTCAACCTCTCGCTTGAGATCGGTCCTCATCCAGCTCTGAAAGGACCAGCCTCACAGACTATGAAGACCGCTCTGGGCCATGTTCTTCCCTACGCTACGTTCTTGCGACGTGGATACGACGATGTTGAAGCATTCTCGGGTGGAATCGGCTACGTCTGGGCATATCTCGGGTCTCATGCGGATTTTGCTGGGTACTACAAAGCGATCCATGGTCCTGAAGCAGATAAGCCAAGGATGATCAAGGGACTCCCGTCTTATACATGGAACCACAACAAGGTCCACTGGAAGGAGTCTCGACTCTCTCGTCGCTACCGTCTTGCTGAGAAAGCTCCACACGAACTTCTCGGTCGACGCACTCCCGACGATTCGGAGTTTGAGATCCGTTGGCGCAACATCCTCCGCCTCAACGAACTTCCCTGGATTCGCGGACACGCCTTTCAGGGAATGGCTCTATTTCCGACATCAGGATACATGGCCATGGCTATCCAAGCCGCCATGGAGATAGCCGGCTCACGGCCTGTCAAGCTCGTTGAGATTCGTGATCTTGTCATTCCTCGAGCTTTGACTATTGAAGAGAACAATCCTGGGATTGAGTCTATCTTCTCTGTGAAGAAGGTTGGTGGCCATGGTGATGAAGACGCCTTTTATGGAGAGTTCTCTTGCCATACTTGTCCCGCCGAAGCTGAAGGAACTTTGGAGAGGAACTGCACCGGTTTAATCAGCATTGACTTTGGTGAGCCTTCAGACAATGATCTTCCAACGCGAGCACCTGGGAAGTCGGGTATCACGCCTGTCGACACCCAGGAGTATTACGACTCGCTTCTAAACATTGGCCTCAACTATCAGGGCCTCTTCCGAGGTCTCAAGTCTGTTCAGCGAACCATGGGATATGCTACGACAAAGGCAACCTGGGACAGATCTGAAGTGGGCGACCAGTATGTCATGCATCCGGGACCTTTGGATGTTGCTTTCCATTCCATTATTGCGGCCATGTGTACCCCTCTTAGTGGAGCTCTTTGGGCACCATATCTACCTGTCAAGATCGATAGGCTTGCTATTGCCCCCAACACCAACTATGAGGGAGTACCAGGAGAGATCAACTTTGACGTGGACACTTTCATTACGGAAACGACGTCCAACACGTTCAGAGGAGATGTACACATCATCAGCCCCGATGGCAAGACTGGTCTGCAGGCTGAAGGTCTCACCCTGAAGCTCTTCACTGAGGCAAGTTCCTCTGATGACCGACACATGTTCTCCAAGACAATCTGGCGCGCTGATATCTTGGACTCTTCGGAGAATCTTGAAGAGATCAACCCTGACGATCAAGAACTTGCACTCGCTGAAGCCATCGACCGCACATCCTTCTACTTCATCAGGAAAACTTTCGATCATCTGTCAGATAAGGACGTCGAGGGCTGGAAGTGGTTCCATCAAGCTTTCTACAAAGCTGCGAAGGAAGTTCTCCAGGAGACGAGAGATGGCAAGCATCCAACTGCGCAGAAGGAGTGGTTTGATGATACCGAGGAGTTGATCCAGGAGTACAAGGACAAGTATCCTGAACAAGCTGATCTCAAGCTCATTCACGCTGTGGCAGAGAACCTTGTTGGTGTCATGACATCCGACACACAACTCTTGGAGGTCATGCTCGTGGATAACATGTTGAGCAATCTCTACACAGACGGACGAGCCATGCAGCCCCTCAACAGAATCGTCGCAGAGCTCTTCCAGAATCTGTCTCACCGATATCCCCGTCTCAATATCCTTGAGATCGGAGCTGGTACAGGCGGAACCACAAACTCAGTCCTCAACGCTATCGGAGACACGTATGGTCGCTATACGTACACCGACATCTCAGCTGGTTTCTTCGAAGCTGCCAAAACACGCTTCCATGCTCACAGCAAGCGACTTGACTACAAGGTCCTCGACATTGAGAACGATCCTACAGGCCAAGGTATTCCCGAAGGTAGCCAAGATGTCGTTCTAGCTGCCAACGTCCTTCATGCCACTCGCAACCTCAACGAGACCATGACCAACGTTCGCAAGCTTCTCAAACCTGGTGGCTATCTCATTATGGTTGAAGTCACAGGCTACTATCTACAAATGATGTTTCTCATGGGTGGTTTGCCTGGTTGGTGGCTTGGTGTCGATGAGGGAAGGACTCGTGGTCCGGGCATTGGGTTGACGGAGTGGGATGGGATTCTCCGAGATTCGGGCTTCACGGGAGCGGATAAGTATGTCACTGACTTGCCTGACTCTCTTAAGCACGTGTGCTCTGTTCTCGTGTCGCAGGCCGCCGATGAGAGGGTCACCATGCTCCAAGAGCCGCTGTCGTTCCTTGATGAGATTCCTTTGGAGCAGAGACTTCTTATCATTGGTGGCAAGACTCTACCCATCTCTCGAGTGGTCAAGAGTATCCAGCGCCTTGCATCCCGCGTCGCAGACCAGGTTACGGTCATCGACAGTATCGACTCCCTATCAGACAAGCATCTCGGCAGTGAAACATCAGTCATCTGTCTTGCCGATCTCGAAAAGCCCATCTTCTCTACTCCAATGACATCTTCGCGTCTAAGCAACCTCCAGTCTCTGTTCTCCCACTCATCACACGTCCTCTGGCTAACAGCAGGTCGTCTCGATGAGAACCCTTACGCCAACATGACAATTGGCTTGGGGCGCGCTATCATCAACGAACTTCCTCAATTGAACCTCCAGTTCCTTGATCTTCCCAAACCCTCGAGTGTTGATGCAAAGATGGTAGTTGAGGCTTTCTTGAAGCTCAAGCTCGGAAAGTCACCTGAGTTTACCAAGACGCCGATGCTGTGGAGTACAGAGCCTGAGGTACTGTTGAGGGATGGTCTTGTGACGATTCCGAGGGTGGTGCCTGACAAGGAAAGGAACCACCGGCTAAACTCTCAGAGGAGAAAGATTACGAAAGATGTTCCTCTTGGAGATACAGAGGTTTCCTTGACAGATACTGAGGGTGGTCTCTGTCTTGAGGAGAAGGCTCCTTGGGCCAAGTCTCTGACGGGCGATGGAATTGTCACTATCCAAGTGGAGCAGTCACTTTCACTTCCCTTCTGCGAAGATAATGAACGGGTTCTCTGCATTGGCAAGGATGATGGTCAAGCCACCATGGCCATCGCTCCACATCACAGCTCAACAGTCTCAGTTCTGGCAACGGAAGCATTCGCTGTTCCTGAGGCTGAGCCTACACGAACCCAGGCCGATCTCTTGGCTGAAATAGCTGTCAACCTGACTGCATCTCTCATTCTTTCGACAATCCCATCCGCTGTACCTGCCACTGGAGATGATAACGTTCTGATTTATGGTGCAAACACTGATATACAGAGTGCTCTTACCGCCCAGTCTTCTCGCAAGCTTATCTTCGCCAGCTCTGAGGTCCAGCCCGACTCTATCTTCATTCACCCCAGAGCATCCACCAGGACCATTCAGCACCTACTTCCTCGCGGCATCAGCCAATTCGTCGACCTCTCCGAGAAGGCTGACGACAAGATCAGACAGCATCTATCTCATTTGTATGAGGCCATCAGCTTTAAGCCCACACAGGCATTGGCCACTAAGACTGCCCCCTTGGTTGAGACTGCTCATCGTTTCTGCCGCAAATCACAACTCGTATCACCTCCAGCAACCGTTTCTGTGCAGGACGTCACATCCCTTCCAGCCCTCAACCTTACACGCACCATCATCGACTGGACTAAACTCCAGCCCGTTAGCGTCACCATTCGCCCCATCAGTGGGCAGGGCCTCTTCTCTGGTGAGAAGACCTACCTCATGGTCGGTCTTGTCTCAGACTTTGGTCGATCCCTCTGTCGCTGGATGGTTGAGAACGGTGCCAAGTACATCGTCCTCACCAGCCGTAGAGCGCAGGTCGATCAACTATGGCTTCAAGAAATGGAGGACTTGGGCGCTGTTGTCAGAGTTTACCCCATGGATGTATCCAAGCGTGACTCTGTACAGGCTGTATGTGATTCTATCAAGGATCTTCCGCCTGTCGGTGGCGTCTGTAACGGTGCACTTGTTTTGAAGGATCAGCTCTTCGTCAAGATGGAACCCGACGCATTGACGGACGTGTTTGCGCCCAAGGTTGATGGAACAATTCATCTTAGCGAAATATTCTCAGAGCCGACTCTTGACTTCTTCGTCTTGTTCTCATCCATGAGTTCTGTGGTCGGGAATGCTGGTCAATCCAACTATAACGCAGCATCTCTGTTCCAAGCCGCCATTGCACAGCAGAGACGCGAAAGAGGCCTCGCAGCTTCAGTCATGGCTTTGGGTATGGTCGCCGATGTGGGCTACATCGCTGCAAAGGGTCCAACACTCATGGAGCGGCTGAGGAAAGCTTTTTACATGCCCATCTCAGAGTCGGACGCCCACCAAATCTTTGCTGAGGCCGTTGCTGCTAGCAAGCCTGGAGTGACAAGTGACGACACTATCGAGATGATCTCAGGCATCCAGCCCTTCAATTACACGGCGTCGACCAAGGCTCGACCTCCTTGGGTCAACAACCCTCGCTTCTCACACTTTGTTCGTGAGGAGGAAGACTCCAAAGGTGTTGATGCGTCTCGAGCAGGCCAGAGCAACATCCGCATCCTGGAACGACTGGACGCTGCTGGTTCTGAAGAGGAGGCTGCTGCAGCTCTTCTTGTTGCCTTCAGAGCCAAGGTCGAGACAATGCTGCAGATGGCTCCAGATAGTCTCAACGTCGAGGCGTCATTACTCGATGTCGGTATCGACTCCCTCTTGGCTGTTGAGATTCGGTCATGGTTCTTAAAGGAAGTCCATGTCGACGTACCTGTTCTCAAGACACTCAGTGGCGATAACGCAAAGGATATCTGCACCGATGCAGCGAACAAGTATCTTTCTGCAAAGATGCAGGAGAGCAAGTCTGACACCGGTGATGCGTCAAAGTCAGACTCAGCAGCCAATGGTTCCGCGACCGGGACATCGAGCGACGGCAGTTCAAGTCCTGTCAGATCAGGTCATGCAACGCCACCAAGTACAGTGGGAGAAACAGAGCACCAAGAGGAGATTAAGCAGGAAAAGGAGTTGGAAAGAGTGGAGAAGTTGTCGTACGCCCAGTCGAGGTAGATGTTCATGGCAGCAACAATATGTACTTTAGCTAAATTGTATATAGGTTATGGTTTCTAAGTCAATTCTCCAAAGACGATACCTCTTACAACTGCGTCTATGTCTATAAGGTCGCCGGAACCATCCAAATCCCGCGATTGAAGAGGGCGGTATCCACTGTTGCAAATCATCATGACTCGTTGAGAACGTGCTTCTTTACCCGACCGGGAAGTGGCGAGCCTGTTCAAGGCTTGCTTGCTTCAGCCAGAGACTGTTTCAAGCATGTCAAGGATGAAGTCAGTCACGCTTTGGAGCATGAGACCGAGAATTGGCGAAACCATGTCTGGCAACTTTCTGATGGAGATGTTCTCAGAGTCATACTTATCACTCATGGACCCGAGGTGCACTCTCTCATCATCGCCTACCATCACATTGCGATGGATGGCGTAAGCATGCATCTCTTGCTGCGCGATCTCAACGCTGTATACATGGGGCACAAACTTGATTCATCACCGAAGCAGTACATGGACATCTCAGTCGGAGAACGAAGAGCGATTGAGAGCGGCCAGATGAATGACAGAATTTCGTACTGGACCAACTTGCACTCACCACCTGCAGAAACTCTACCACTCTTCCCATTCGCTCGTGTCAAGTCACGACCTATTCCCAAGACGTACCAAAACGTAGAGTCTCTTATGGACATTGGAAGCGAGCTCTCGGAGCAGATCAAGCGAGCAAGCCAGTCTCTACGTATCACTCCTTTCTACTTCTACCTTGCCGCGCTGCAAACACTATTCAACAGGCTTTTGGGTGTGGAAGATATTTGCATCGGTGTTACAGATGCGAACCGCGGTGAAAGTAGCTTACAGGCAATCGGCTTCTTCCTAAACTTACTGCCCCTTCGCTTTAGCGTACAGAAAGACCTAAAGTATTCAGATATTGTCACAGAGACAGCGCAACAATATCGAACAGCGCAAACCAATATGGGTGTTCCTTTTGATATCATTCTGGACAAGGCTAGCGTCCCGAGAGAGTCAACCAGTACACCACTCTTCCAAGTCGCCATGAACTATCGACAAGGAAACTTCTCCAAGATCCCACTTGGTGGAAGCAACCTAGAGTTCAAGGATGGCTTTGATGCTCAAAGTCCTTACGATCTTGCATTCAGTGTTACGCCGAACAACGACACCACTTACGTACAAGTTGTTGCCAGAGAAGACTTGTATACGAGAGAAGGGACTGACAATTTATTGTCTGCATATCTGGCGTTGCTGCACGATGCCTCGCGAGATGTAAGCAAGACGTTGGAGACCATCAACCTTTACGATCAATGTCGTATCGACAAGGCACTATCACTCGGATACGGGGATGTTGTGGGCTACGATTGGCCCTCGACACTAACAGAGAAGGTGGATGAGGCTATCAAGAGGAATTCTCATGATGTCGCTGTCAAAGATGGCACTGGTCAACTGACCTACGGAGAACTTGCCGTAAAGGTCAAGAACCTTGCCTCAGGCATCCAGTCTCAGCTCCGGCCTGGTTCAACGGTCGCTGTTCTCTGTGAGCCGACCGCATGCTGGGTCATCTCCATGTTGGCTATCATCCGTTCCGGATGTATCTACGTCCCCTTGGATGGGAAGCTACCTGATGAGCGTCTCAAGGTCATTCTTGATGCTGTTGCTCCTGGCCTGATGCTCTGCGAGGACTACACCAAGCAGCGCGCTCACGACATCTCTGCTGGGGGGCCAATCCTTTCCGTGACTGAGATACACGGCACGGTTGAGACGATTACCGCAGCAAACCTCGAGCGTGTGAATGAGACAACTTTCATCCTCTTCACAAGCGGATCGACGGGTACACCGAAGGGCATCAGACTCTCTTCACAAGGTATCATCAACTATGTCGCCACCAAGAGCTCGAAGCTCTCCCTCGGTCGAGAAGTTGTTCTTCAGCAGAGTGCTCTTGGCTTCGACATGTCACTTGCCCAAGCCTTCATGGCTCTCGCGCTTGGTGGGACCCTGGTCATAGCGCCCAGTGTCAGTCGAGGTGATCCACTCGCGTTGGGTAAGCTCATGGCTGATGAGGGAATCACATTCACGTTGGGGACTCCGACTGAGTATCTCATGCTCATTCGGCATGGAGGCCAAGCCGCGAAGACAATGGGCTCTTGGCGTAATGCAACTTCTGGTGGCGAAGCCATCACTAGTCAGCTGAAAGCGGCTTTCAGAACTCTTCAGCAGCCTCCAATTCTTACCGATTGCTATGGGCCCACTGAGATCTCATGCTGCGCCACCATGAAGACTATTGGCCTTGACAATGAAGGGGAAGATTGTGTTTACTCGTCTGTTGGTCCAGCGAACCCCAACACTTCAATCTACATCCTTGATGAGAGTGGACACGCCGTTCCGCTGGGTCTCACAGGTGAGATCTGCGTTGGTGGCGTTGGCGTTGCTATCAGCTATCTCGATGAGAAGTCAAGCTCACAGAAGTTTGTGCCGAACCCGTTTGCGACAGCTGAGTATAATGAAAAGGGGTGGACTACGATGTATCGTACTGGAGACAAGGGCCTCATTCGTGCTGACGGCGGTCTTCAGTTCATGGGCCGTATGGATGGTGACACGACCGTCAAGCTTCGTGGGCTACGCGTTGATCTTGATGATGTCGCCAATATCATGATACAGCAATTCAA
The DNA here is from genome assembly GCA_013396175.1 of Fusarium denticulatum. Classification (NCBI taxonomy): domain Eukaryota; kingdom Fungi; phylum Ascomycota; class Sordariomycetes; order Hypocreales; family Nectriaceae; genus Fusarium; species Fusarium denticulatum. The sequence continues at coordinate 132,159 of JAAOAK010000018.1, read as the reverse complement.
GGACTCTCTTGAGGATGTTGTTGTCACTGTCCGTGGTGATCCAGCTTTTCTCGTGGCGCATGTTGTCCTGACCCCCGGAACCTCTATGGATGCCCCGAAGCTGCAAGAGATGGCGAGAACCCTGCCACTTCCTCAGTACATGAGGCCTGCATTAGTCATTGGGTTGGAGAAGCTGCCGTTGAATAGCAGTGGAAAGGTTGATCGTCGTGCTATCGCAGCCTTTCCTCTACCCACAACACCTGCATCATGTGAGCCTCTGCAGAAGGTGTCGGACCGAAGGCCAACACTTGTGGAAGGAGAGTTGAGACTCATTTGGCACAACTTACTATCCCAAGCAGGTCTTGCCAACACTGCGGGACTCGAGCCTTACACAGATTTCTTCCACGTTGGAGGCAACTCACTACTTCTTGTCAGACTCCGCAGTGCAATTGAGATCTCTATGGGCGTAACACTGCCTCTCAGCGACATGTATCGTTCTAGCACACTAGCTGGAATGGCGGATTTGGTCACACAGCATAAGAGCTCCGACAATGTACCTGAAGTAATTGACTGGGATGCAGAGACAGCTTTTCCTCACTCCATCGACTTGAGCTACTCTCGCAATGCAACTCCTGTCAGGACAGAGACTGGTCTTGAGATCCTCATGACTGGTTCATCGTCATTCCTGGGGAAGCAGATCCTCCAGTCTCTTTTGAACCGGCCGTCAGTGGCACGCATCCACTGCATCGCTGTTGACTCAGACTATGAGGCCAGTCACATAAAGGATGATCGCGTCACGGTCTATCCTGGCAGCCTGAGCGAACCCATGTTGGGACTCAAAAGAGAAACGTACCAGCGCCTTCAAGCCATTGTCGACACTGTCATCCTCGCAGGATCTCAGGGCCATTGTCTCAACAATTACTCAACCCTTCGCGCACCCAACGTGGAGTCAACGCGACAGATGGGTCTCTTCGCTCTTTGTCGCCGAATTCCTATTCATTACGTCTCATCGAACCGCGTCACACTGCTTGACTCCAGCGCTGATGCAGCCCTTCCACCAGTTAGCGTTAGAGACCATCAACCTACCACTGACGGATCGGAGGGGTTCACAGCAGCCAAATGGGCAGGTGAAGTCTTCCTAGAGAAGCTATCAGAAGCAACAGCAGCGAATGCAGAGAGGGATCTGCCTGTCTCAATACATCGCCATTGTGCGATTGTAGGTGACGAGGCTCCTATTGAAGATGCACTCAACGCTTTGCTTCGATACTCCAAGCTTATCAATGCTGTGCCGCGTGTATCGAGCTTGAATGTCGGCGGATACTTTGATTTCCTCCCTGTCACGGATGTCGCCGACTCTTTCGCCGAGTTTGTCGTGTCTGCGCAAGGAACCCACTCGGGCGTAGCTTTCATGCATTACTCAAGCGGTGTCAAGGTACCGCCTACTGATTTCGCATCATATATGCAGAAGACATATGGAGACGAGTTTCGAGAACTGGACTTGGACGATTGGATTGAGGAGGCTAGGAGGGAAGGCATTGAGGAGCTAATTGTGTTGTATTTGCAGGCTATCGTGGAAAAAGGTCAAAGGATAACATTTCCGTTCCTGGGGAACACTATGTAATTATGTATAATAGGAGGCCTAGGGGAGGAAATTTCAGGACCTCGATCCTAAATGACTAAAAGACTTAGGTAACTTAGCATAAGTTTAGGATATCTTTACTAAGTTAAGGGTACCTTTGCCAAGTTTAGGATAGCTTTTGCTGAGTGCATTTTGATATCCTATATCAAGGTCTGATGTTTTGCTCCTTAAGGGAGCTTTCTAACCAAAGCATTCTTCATGCCTTCTTCGCCACTACAACGACAAAGTTGGGGTCCTTGAGGTAATCCTCCCAAAACTCGCGATTGTTCTTGACAAGCTCCGTCTCTTCGGCTGGGGCAACATGTATCTCAACCAGTCCCAGTTGCTTGCCGATGTCATCAGAGAGCGAGAAAGTCGACTCCATTGAAGTAGCCTCGAATGAGAACGGTGGTTCAGTGACACAATTGACATTGTATCTCAAGCCGCCCGGGATCTCCGTGACATCGGTAAAGGTGACACCGTATTTACCGTGGCTCATGTACTCGGCGCGGATGCTCTTTGATCTCACGCCAATGAACTTGCCACCAGGCTTCAAATTCTTGACAACATTCTCGTACATGCTTCTCAGCTCTGGAACAGAAGTAGCATGATCGAAAACCCAATTGGCCATGACAATGTCGTAACCCTCCTCCAACTTGACTTGCTCCGTGACTGGTTTGGTGACATCAGCCTCGAACCAACGAATGCGATCCTTTCGTCCGAGACTCTTCTCAATCTCCTCACCCGCTTTCATCATCTCCGGTGAAATATCAACTACATCAACAATACTGGCCCCAGCATCAATCGCTCTTCTCGCATGAAGTCCACTTCCACCGCCAAGATCCAGTACTTTCAAGCCCATACAATCCCCCAGAGCACTGACCACAAGCTGGCCCTCCAGTTTTGAACAGGGCAGCTCCTCCACAGAAGCATACTTGGGCGCGAACGAATCGTATTGCGTCTTCTCGGCGTGAGACATGCTGGGCACAGACACTGGATAGTGATTGGTTTGTTGGTCGTTGATTTGCGTGTTGGTTCTGGGCAATATCACTCACAACCCCGCTCTGGGCCTTGGATATTGACAGGGATGTTGTGATTCTGATCTAGCCGCTATAATCCTAGTCCTGATGTTATCATGATACAGACTGGAAGGTGATCTTATCACACGTGACTGGTGACAGATCATCCGTCTCAAAACCCCACTCGTCCCAACCACCATTTCGATCTAACGTCACGTCAAACACTAAATCGAACCCTTGACAATGTGCGCGGACGAAGACCCCCTTGCTGTCGATGAGCATGTATGCATTTACTGTGGCTGAAGACTTATTGTATGCGACTAACCGATTGGACAGGCGGCTCCGGACGACACTGATGCTGACTCCGCCATCGGAGACGTAAGTGGATATTTGAGGAAGATCGCAGTACATAGTTAACGGGTCACAGGACAATGCTAGTGATACTACGTCACTAAGATCGAGTATTTTGAGATACCGTGAGGAAAATGGCAGGACTTATCATGCTTACAAGGACGGAGGTGAGATCTGAGGATATGCAACAGATGCGACAAGCAGTTGAACTAATTGGTGTAGCTTATGCACTTCCTAATGACGAGGTTAGCCCTTTTCACTTTACATAGCATAGTAATTGCTACTGACCTGATATAGATTGAGAACGAAAGATTAGGTATGCTAGACTATGTCTTTTTGTTTACCGATCTAATCCGATAATCGCGCAGATCTTCAACATCATCTCTTTCTGCTCACATTCGATGAAAGACTGCACGCAGCTCCTTTACCCAAGACGCTCAACCGCGCTTTTGATGCGGGCTGTGGCACTGGGATCTGGGCCATCGAGTTTGGTGAGTAGTACAGGCCGCGCAAGAATAACCATGACGTTAACAAATCGGACAGCTGATGAGCATCCCGAGTGCGAGGTGAGTTCTACGAGGATGACTTGGGAGACTATTACTGACTTTTTAGGTTATTGGCGTCGACTTGAGTCCGATTCAGCCTTCAGCGTATGTAATTGTTCTTGTGGTAATGGGGGAATGTGCTGACTTTTTGAAGCATTCCACCCAACGCTTCCTTTTATGTAGATGATCTAGAAGAGTCATGGGACTACTCCAACAAATTCGACTTTGTTTTTGCCCGTTTCCTCACAGGCTCCATTCTGGATTGGCCCAAGTTCTTCAGCGAAAGCTACAAGTACGCATCTCTTCTCCCTTGCCACTTCGATCAAGTCTGACACGTATCAACAGGAACCTGAATCCTGGAGGTAGAATAGAGATGATCGACATCATCTACCCTCTCCTCTCCGACGATGACACTCTTACAAAAGACTCAGCACTATCCAAGTGGTCAGAGCTTCTTCATGACATCTTCACCAAGAATGGGCGCCCCATGGATAGCGCGCTGAAGTACAAAGACCAACTTGAGGCGGCGGGTTTTGTAGATGTCAACATAGTGAAGCGCAAGTGGCCTTTGAATCGATGGCCCAAGGATCCCAAACATAAGCAGATTGGTTAGCTCGTCTCCGCTTGATAACTTGGTGTTTTACTAACACTAGTGAAGGTACCTGGGCCCAACAGAACACATTGGATGCTCTGGCAGCTTTGAGCCTAGCTGTCTTTACACGTCCTGATGGTCAAGGTGGCCTCGGCTGGAGCAAAGAGGAAGTCGAGGTGTTCCTGACTGATGTGCGAAAGGATATTAAGAATATCAACATTCATTCATACTGGCCAATGTAAGTACCAGACCCAGCAGCGAAGTGTTGTATTAATGGTGAAACAGATGGTCTGTTTATGCCACAAAGCCTGAATAAACCACTAGCTAGAGCAGGCAGCTTTACATGTCCCCATCAAGGACTCACGGACATTGAAATTTAATTATATGCCCTGACACAGAACCGATAAAGATCGTTGTAGAGTTCCCACTGACCCAACCTTTGGCGCTTCCATCAAGCGGCCTGTACTGTGGAGGCACCCATAGAAGGTTCTCAGACCCTTGCATGATCCAGTTTCCATCGTATCTGAGTCCAATATCGTATGGAAGTCGCTCTAATAGATTTTCACTAGTTGTACTGATAGTTTGGTATCTGTGGACCCGAAGTTTCATGTCGTTCCAAAGGTTGAAGAAAGGAGGGATATCTGAGACTGAAACAAGTAGCTCATTAGGTAGGACTTTAATAGCTCTAATCAGGCCTTCCGGGCGTATAGCCCATCTTGATTGGGTGCCGGAAGATGTGTCCCAGAGCCTAACAAGACCGTGTTCTGACGCTGTTGCCAAGAATTTCCCATTCGGTGACAATGCGATGGTTGTGACAGTCTCCTTCTGGCTTAAGGTGAAATGTGCTTTAGGACGTAAAGGGACATTCCATACTCGAACAAACTGATCAGTCGATGACACGGCTATCGTTCTTCCATCAAGTGAGACACATAGAGCCATAGGTCTCCCCTCCAAGTCTCCGAGTGTATGTTGAAGGGAGCCAGTTGCGACATCCCAGACGGTGACCTCGGAACCAGCTACTACTAACAACTTCCCGTCAGAAAAGAACTCTGCCGTCTTTGCTTTGATTTCAAGGATTTGCGGCGGTTCAGAGCCAGTGATGCGCCATAAAAAGACTTCGGAATGCCCCAATGCCGCAATAAGTTGGCTATCTGGGGAAAATAGAATCTTGTTGACAGTGGAGTCAATTGGGCACCATCGGCGCTGCCCGCCTGTGGATACTTCCCATAAGCCCAAGAAGCCCGTGGACCAAATTGCCGCTACTTTGTGGCCGTCGTGTGAAAAGATTGGGCTGGAATATCCTCTAGTATTGCCTAGGAGTTCAGAGCTGCCAATGAGTTCCGAGAGTTGTAAAAGTACAGCAGGTTTGGGCTTAGCAAAAGTCGTTGACTGGCCGCCAGATAGTTTTCTCAGTTTATACTCCTCCCTTAGTTCTTTTGACCTGCCTGGGACCAAAGTTCGGGTGCCATCGAATAAGCATAAATTCCTACCAGTTGCTGCTTCCCAGAGCGCTACTTCACCGCCAAATTCGTTCCAATACGTTGATGCCACGATCTGGCCATCTGACGAGTAAGCCACGTCTGAGATTGAGCAGGGAAACTCCTCCTGTCGCGCACGAGATATCATGTTCCAGACGCGTAGTTGTTTATCCTCTGAGAAAGAAGCTAGCAACTTGCCATCTGAGGAAAAAGACAATTCAATGGTATCCATTTCATCCCATTCGGAAATACACCAGCGTATTAGTGTTGAAGTGTTCCAGATTCCAATCGTTTGATCTCGAGAAGCTGACGCGAGAAGTTGTCCATCTGGTGACGAGACTATTCGAGTAATACACTCATTGTGGCCACCGAAAACCTGATGTTGTTGAGGTTTCGTGGTATCCCAAAGGTGTTGGGGTGATGCTAGAGTTGAACCGTCCGGCGTAAAGGCCAATGCACTAACAGTTCCATCCTCGATCAAAGAAATCTTAGAAGTACGAGTCTTTAAGTCCCATAGTTGAATTCTTTGCCGTGTACTCGACGCTATAATCTTTCCGCAAGGCGAGAACGCAATAGCGTCTATGGGATGATCGTGTATGAGTGACAGCTTCTTGGAAGCTGTCCTCACATCCCAAATAGTCAGTACCTCGACGTACACTAAGGCCAAAAGCCTACTGTCCTGTGAGAATTCAACTAGGCCAATGCTATAACGTCTAGATCCATCCATCTGGTCTCTGGCTGTAAACCTTCGTTTGTCGTCCGCGAGATTCCAAATCCACACTTGGGGATGATCTATAACCCGGTATGCCAGTAGCTGCATGCATGGTGAGAGGGCTGCCCATTTGAGTCGCACTTCTATCCCACTCGTGTGTATAGGTGCCTTCCGATCGGTGCTTTTTGTGACATTCCGTCCTAATGTAACGATCTCCTGGTAGAAACTTTTACATCTCTCCCAATACTGAACCGCCCCATCCTTTGAGACAGATATCACAAGGTTCAGATCTGATGAGAATCTAATGGCTGCAAGTTGACTGTTACAACCAATATCCATCTGCTGAGTATGACCAGATTTCACATCCCAAAGTCTTATATGCCCATCAAAATCTGCTGCTGCCAGATGACGACTGTCTGCTGAGAACGTAATTACTTCTATGCGGCTCCCAGTGAATGGCAGAGTGTATAAATGGGTACCAATATTGATGTTGCTGCGTAGTTGAATCTCGGATTCGCCGAAACCACTTTCTACTGCAGATGCCAAGAAATGATAATTCGGTGAAAAGGTATGTAAATGCACGGTTCTACCAGAGTTTTGAATAACTTGGAGGCGTGCGCTCCAGTGGGCCTCGACGCCTTTAATCTCGCCAGTCTTCGGTATACGCTGATGCCAAAACCTTTGCCGCACCATGCTTCCAGTGGGAGAGAAGAAGATTGAAGATCCATAGATTTGAAGAGGAGCAAGTTCTATAATCGTGATAAAGGCAACGATGACTCTTACTGAATCTTGGAGGAAAGGAATGTAGTCCTGGTGTAAATCATGGCATGCCTGCAACTGTCAGCTAAGGGACAGAACATAGGATTGCTTCGCATGTTATACCTGGCTCCTCTCTAATAGTTCCCTTAAGATACTCACACCAGCTGCTAGTCGCCCCAGTAGCGACAACACCTCGATCCAGTGCAGAAGATGCTCGTAGAGAAATGTATACTTGAAAGAGCTCAGCGACCGATCGCTGCGTTTCAAGTGTAAGAACCAGTAGGTGCAGGCATACTCGAGTTCAGCAGGGATGCAACTATGTATTAGGTTCTTATCAATCTCGTCCTTGGTAGTCCCTGGCTTCTGGACTTTGCATATATCTTGCCTGAGCTTTGCTTCCATACATTGGATGCAGGCCTCTGCAAGATTAGCATGTATCTCAACTGTGTTAATCCGGTACTTGTTACAACCTGAATCTTCATCGCTGGTGAGGAAGTCGGAAAATGACTTGTGAAGGAGCTGTATGGGTTGGTAGAGCTCGGACGGTACATGCAACACTGCATATAGCCTTGGAAATCACCAACTAATATCGTCCAAATCCGTGCGAAGTAAAAGGGTGAGAGACTTGGCTGAAAGTGGTTTGGCAAGAAGTATAACGGTACCCAGAAAACTTAGCTTGTGACGAAACTCCTTTTCATCAAAACCTAAGAATGCTTGGTCGAGAATAGGACTGTATATCTGGTGCAGTTGCGACTTGCTCCCTTGTTCCAACCACATGATGAGCTGTTGAATCGGACCCCGGTTTTTATCTGAGACGAATCGACATAAAGTCGCGGCATAGATGAACAAGGGTTCAGGCGTGGTAGAAAGTTCTACAAGGCGATCAAGATCTTCCATAGTTGGCCATGGGTCTTTTTGCACCCGCCTTTTGTACTTGATGTCCGCAAATCTAGCTTTTAGAAAGTTGCGAATATCTAAGGTGGTATCGCTAGAGAATTCTCGGTGGAGCTCTAGAGTATGGACGGTCTTGTTCTGCAAGAGAGGCTCGAAAGCCTCGACAATCTCAGGCGCATACCTGCTTGTGATTACTATCCGCAAGTGGATCGTAGAGCTAGTGGAAAGCTTCGAAACAAGCCCTAATAGCCTTGTGAGATTCTCGGGTCGTTCACACTCATCTAGAGCGTCAATGATGATGATTCTTGGCAACATATTTACTTCTGTGAGTTTCAAGCTCTCAAGGGGGTCCCATAAAAGCTTTTGGAACTGACTTTCGAGGCTACTCTTGTCCACTGCGTCCTTGTCGAGACCTTCAAGTGAGTTGCGAAGACTCTCTTTGAAAAGGGAAACAGTATCTGCCAATTGCATCGCGAGTGTTGAGAATAGTCGATTGGTATCATTCCGGTCCTGTTCTCCTCTTTTGAACATGTATCCAGCAATTAGTCGTTTCTTCACCTCCAGAGAGTCAATTATACTCCTGGCAAGAGTGGACTTACCAGTCCCAGCAGGACCGATAAGCCAAAGTAGTGGTAGCCCTGAGTCCTGGTCTGCCCAGTTGTGGATGAGCTCGAGGACACGAGCTCTAGTGCCGGGCTCACATCTTGCACCGACTTTGACATCTTCGCTGTCGTAGCGTGCGTTGTGAACAATGTGGAGGTCAATGGGGCGATCATCCAAAAGTTTTCTATTCCCAGTTAACGACAAGTCGTCCAGGAGATGGACTACATACCTGATCTGCTTTTGTTCATTTAAGCTCTGCACAGATGTTTCTAGGTGATCCTTGGCAACTTACATGAGTTAGCGAAACCATGTACATAACATTGACTGGGATAGATAGTTTATATTAGAAATCTTGGTCTTGACGGATCTCAGCATCTACACCTGCTGATTTCCTGCTATGAAATACGCTGCTTCCACCCCCCATTTTACGTGAACTGGGCGTGGATGGCAACTGTTTGCATAAGATTAAAGAAAGAAACTAACTAACCTGACACGAGCTCTGATACAAGCTTCTTCTCTTTTAGAACCTGGTCGGGTGGCACAAACAACAGCAGCTCTTTCGCAAATGCTGCTGCCGTCGCAGCAGCATACGCTTGCCACATCTTGTTCTTGTGTGAATCGGCATAATCACAAATACCCCGGATAACAAGACATGGAAAGTCGTACAGGCCTGCAGCTTCCATTTCGAAGCACAATGCGCCGTATTCTTGACTCAGGCGCTCACGTGTCTTTCCATCCTTGATGACCTGATTCCCCGAGGCAATGATACCATAGTGGAAGTATGGATCAGTGTCACCACGATCCTCACGAGGGATTACCCTGGATTCGTCGCACTCGGCACATGTCGTGCTTTCTGGCTTGACATGGTCATACCCGGCTGGATAAAGTCGATCATGCAATGTACCCGGGTAGCTGAATTTGCCTTTCATCCGCTTGGGAGTTTTCGCGGACAGCTGTGACAGAAACTCGGGCACCTTGCTTTCCTCGGTCATATGAGTAGCTTGAAGGCGAGCCAAAGCGGATAGTAAGGATTGCGGTGGCGCATTGTGTGAACCCGTACGTTCAAATCCACCTTGCGGGAGAATTTTGCCTCGATCATGTTGTACCACTCCTGCCAAGGTTCCTGAAGGCTGACTAGTCACCACATCGCCCAGTCGAATATCATGTTGCGCTGATGGTGCTCCACCTCCAATTCCAACCATCAAACCGAACCGAATGGATTTGAAGGTTCGGAGCAAATCCTTCGCAACAGTAGCTGCAGAGTTTGTTCCGTAGTTGCCTGCAGGCAAGCAGGCAATGACAGTTTTGTGGCCATTGATTTCACCCAGTATGTAGCTATTATGATCATCGGGGTCTTGGTGAAAGAGGTCGGGGTGAATGAGATCCAGCATTCCTCGAGCAGCCGCCATCTCTAGCGGAAGAGCGCAGACCCAACCCACTGTGTACTCCTCCGATTCGAACGCCTGATTATCTCCGGACATCGTCAAAATAAGTTGGCTTCGATTTAAGGGTATGAGACTGCAAGGTAGATGTAAGGCATTAGGAAGTTCAAGTCGAAAACTCAAGGGCGCGTAATAGCCTTGGCGGCACAACTAATTGGCCAGCCTCCAAAGTGAGGCGAGCATCATGCAGGCGGTTACCGATTTGCCGCCCGGTGCCAATCATGCGAGCAGCACGTCAAGATAACGAAACGGCCAAAAAGGGCCACCATTGCGAGGCCTTGTCGACAACATCGGCGCTTAGTGGCTAGCTGAGAGCCAGGGTGGTTGTCAGTCGCAAGCACTTATTGGACCAAGCGATGCTATCATGCTACACAAGCGCGTAACGTGCCCTGGGTTTCTCGGAAGGCAACATTCAAATCTCCAGAAACAGAGATAAACTGTTCAGATTTAGTTGTTAACTTCTTTCTATTCATTTTCTTCGTTCTACTCAGACAGTATTGCCATACTTCCTGGAGCATAGAAAGACAAACTTGCAAGTTATTGTGACCTTGAACCTAGCTGATGGTCTAAATCGTGGCTTATGACCCCTCATTCGTGTCTACCTAGCCCATTTCTCGTCTTTCTCTCACTTCTTCTACCTAATCCCCCCAGCGTCTCCATTCGTTCTTGATATCATCTATTTTTTCCCTGAAGTCATTCCTCCTTTCATCCTGAATCTGCCGAGGAGACTTTCCCTCCGTATTCAGCTGATCCATCAATCTTCCTCCACCACCTTGAAGCCTTCGAAGTATTTCTCCCATGCTTTTGTACTTCTCTTCGACTACTCCAGGCCAGAACGTTCCGTCCGCGGCTTCATGTAGTGGTGTGTTTCCTTTCAGATTCTTGACAGATATATCTGCACCATGATCAAGAAGAAACACGATGGCATCGAGATTATCTAGATTCTTGACTGCCAAGTGTAGTGGCGTATTACCTTTATCATCTGTATCTGTAACTTTTGCTCCATGCCCGAGTAGAATTTCTATAGCTGACGTGTCGATTGGCCATCCTCCATTGTCGTGGCATAAGCAATGTAGCGCTGTTTCACTCTTTTTGTTGAGACTATTGGCATTAGCGCCCCTCTCACAAAGCAAATGTAATATCGCCGTGTACTGTTTTCCGCGGTTGCTGTCAGTCTTGGCTGCATAGTGTAGTGGTGTATTTCCGTGCTGGTCCTGCGCACTGATCATTCCCGGGCTGCAGTCTAGTAGCAGGCCAAGCACTGTTATAATTCGTTACACCCTCTTCTCCATGACTTCTGCAATCACTTCGCGAGGGTCTTCATCCATCGAGACTTGACAAGCCCAGTGAAGTGGCATGCTTCCCCAGCCATCGCGATAAGACACTGCATCTGCCACATCACCAACAGTTCTTGCGCAGTCAAGCAAGACTTTGAGAGCTTCAACATTCGCACATCGACTTGCGGTGGAGATGATCGTTACATCAGTGCGAACTGTGAATTCTTTATCCTCCATTAGCTTGGCACGGGGATCAGCGCCACTCTCAATCAGCCGCCGGACCAAATCGGCGCCCGCCCACTCTGCAGCAAAGTTCAGCGCCGTCAGGATCGGCATCTGCTTCTGGGTACCCTCTCCGGTTATGGGATCAAGATAGTAGCCCCACATGTATTCTGCATCGGAGGCGCGGGCACCTCGATCAAGCAAGAAATTAATGACTGCTTCTTTTTTCTCAAGATTATCTTTACAGTAACAAGCATCGGCAGTCACCATAATCGGAGTGTATCCATTGTAGTTATGGTGGATATCAGCCTGAAGAAACGGGTGATCGAGGAGAAGTTTGACAATTTCAAGGTGGCCGGAATGAGCTGCTGTGTTCAACACTCGACAGCAACGACCATCGAGGTCAGTTCTTCCGACAGGTTTTATAAATGCAGAATAGTGATCCAAAAGCATTTTGAGAGCATTGAGGCTTCCGTGTCTAGCTGCCACAATAAATGGATCATAATACATCCCGAGAGCATGACCTCTCTTGACAGCCCATGGTGCGTTTTGTAGGTATTTCTTGAGAGTCAATGTATCGTTGCGCTCGATAATTGCTGTGCGAAGTCGGTAAAACTGCTTTTCGTAAAGACTTGATCCGTCAGTATCAATAATTGTGGGATATTCCGTCGATGGGTTGGGAATCTCGGGCTCAACAGATCGGTGACTGTGACGGAACGCATCATATGGGGACGTAATGATCATTACGAAATCAGTAGCAGATATCAAATATGATGCAATTGAACTGGCAAGAGGAGATAAAAAAAGCTTATATAGGTAATAGTTCACATTCAAAGACTTTAAGCTACATACTGTCCTGTATCTATGTCGATAAATTCTCATAAATTACCCCGAATCTACTCACTCCCCTGTACCCGGATGAGTCAGGCCGTCAAATTATCCGAATAATAGCCCGAAACTCCATAACATGCACAAACGGCTAACCGAGCTTACAAGACCCTGGAAAGCATTTGTCACAACGAACCATTGCATCAAGTAACCCACTGGAACAAAATTTTCCGGGAGCATTAGCCTATCATTTATGAGTCCAAGCTTCCGGGATTGATGACCCGGGGAGTCGGGTAGCGTATCTTGGATCCTGAGTTGCTACAAACGCGCTACTAAGACGAAGCTAGCTAGTCGATCGTAATAATCCTTGACGCCCATCGATTTTATCGTGAACCTTGAGCTAATGACTCAACACAGGTAGAGTCAGAAAAGAGACGCGTTTTCCATCACAAACGAGAGAGTAAATGATAGCAAGAGTCTATGAGAGATTACTCGCATTCTGACTCTATTCAGACGAAGATAGTCGTGGCTGGTAGCCAAGGCTGCAGCCCACGATCCCGTCATCCGCATCCATCATCGCTAAAATCTTTAGTCTCGGTCTAAAGAACCGGAAGCGATCGCTTCATTTAGATTTCAGGCTCACCGCAAGCTAGCGATAGCGGAAGCTGGAAAATTCCGGGTTCGCGCTAAGAAGGCGGGGATCGATGCTCCACATATCGTCCCATCTTCATCTTATTCCTCGATTTGATTCCGACCTTGATGAGAGTATACATCATCTCTTGGCTCTTAAGACTGTCTTCTATCTGATCTGGCAACTTCTCAGCTCTCTACGTCGTACGCTACTACTGAAGGAATTCGCACTGAACTGCGTCAGTCAACATGAGCAACTTACCAACGGCTATTCCCCGAGGCTCATGGGTCCTCGTGACAGGAGCGAATTGTTACACCGGCAGCCATGTGGTCATAGAGCTTCTGAAGCAAGGCTTCAAGGTGCGTGGGACAGTGAGAGATCTCTCATACAGCAAGTGGCTCCTCGAGCACCCAGCTGTGAAGCCGCACGCAGACGAAGGAAAGGTAGAATTGGTTGTCGCAAACACATCAAAGCCCGGAGATTTCGATGAGGCGGTGAAAGGTGTCTCGGCTATCATCCATCTCGCCAATATCGGCGAATATACCCCAGATCCCAACATCGGTTTCGCATCAGCCATCGAGGCTGCCTTGACCGTGTGCCGATCTGCTGCCAAGGAATCATCAGTCAAGCGATTTGTGGTGGCAGGTGGGCTATGGTCGTCAGTTTGGCCTAAGCCTGGGGAGACTAAAACTGTTGGACAGGACACATGGAACGATGATCTGGTAAAGGTTGCACAGGCGCCGCCACCGTATGAGTTGAGCCGTATTCTTCCAGTGTACCTGGGTGCCAGAGTTGAAGCCGAGAAGGCGGTATGGAAGTTTGCGAAAGACGAGAATGTCCCTTGGGAAGTCAATTCAGTTAGTCCTTGTTGGATTCTGGGTGATCCGCTGGATGCAAGACACTATGGGCCTATGCCTACCCAGCTCTTGCAGCAACTATACCTTGGGAAGATCGAAGCTCTGAAGGACAACACAACGGGTAAGTTGACATATATATTGATAAGAGCCTCGAAAATCTGACCAGATAGTCTATTACACTCACGTTTCCGATGCGGCTGTTATTTACGTCGCAGCAGCCATCGACCCAGATGTCAAAGGCGCTCGTATCCCAGCACTGGCCGAGTCTTTCAACTGGAACAACGCTTTGGCCATTATGCGCAAAGCATATCCTGAGGAAGACTTTGAAGATGACTTTATTCCCGGAGACCCTGCTTTGTGCTATAAGATTGAGAACGATATTGCACCCGGGCTGCTGCAAAAGTGGGCTGGAAGGGAGTGGATCAGCCTTGAGAAGGGAATTACTGAGACTATTGACTTCTCGAGGAAGCTTGGTAACTTGGACTAGTCCGTTACTTGCGAGGGGAGACATATGATGGAAAAGCTTTCAATGTCCTTATGTAACGTATGTGCTGAGCTGTTACGAGATTTTGGCAGAATGATATTTATGGAAACGAGATATACTACTTTGAGTCACGCATCAACATATAACGTAGGCGATATCCCTAGGCTTTGCTTGCAGGTTGTTCCAATGGCTTTCTTCCGTAAACCACATACCTATGAATAATAATGTCAGAGGATGGCCATGGTGGTATCGAACCGAACCAGAACTTACACCGGGATATATGCATGAATACTTCGATCGCGCAGTTGCTTTCTCATGGCACTGCAAAACACGCGGACCTCATCCGCACTCCAACCCAAGAACCTCGTAAACAGTCCAAGCAACAAACCTTCCAAGCCATTGTTGATGTTAGCATAAGACCACTTTCCCAATTCCTTGTAGTGCTTGTCCTTAGGCCACTCGTTGATAGGCCACTTGAACTGCTTCTCCACCACGTCGACAAACCCAGACTTCTCAAGAAAGCTCTTGTACTTGGGAGCAAGATTAATGGCCCTTCCTGCTTTAGCACTGGCTTCGATGCTGAGAAGGCCGGAGCGGAGGACTTCGCAGTCTGGAGGCAGGGTTCCGTCATCGCAGGCGATGGGATAAGTTAGGTCTTGCATCTCGAGATAGCCCCCTGGTTCAAGATTACTGTCGCACGTTAAGAGAGGAATGGTGATTAGATGGGGCTTGACTTACTCATAGGCGTTTTGAACGAATTTCTCCATATCGGCGAAGGATCCTGTCATGACGCGGCAGAAGATGAAGTCGAATGGCTCTGTCCACATCCACTCTTTTTCGAGATCGTCAATTTCGAAGGCGCAATTCGGTGGAACCCTCAGAGATAGGTTAGCTATGCGAAGTCTGAGAGTCAGAGCAACCTATACATTGAAGGTTGGATAGGGCTAAGGTCTACACCAACGACCTGAACTGGTTAGTCAAAGAATCCTGTTAGGAAAACGAGGAATGATACCTGAGCTTCGGGATGGAGATCGGCTGGATCAGATGGTCAGTCAATGAATTAGTTCAAGAATTGCATCACGTACCATATTCGATAGCCCAGATGCCAGTTCCGGTTCCAACATCCATGACTCGCTTGGCGGGCTCCTTGATCTTTGGACTGAGCCCGAGTTCTCCATGAAGGGTGAGTAGCCAGAGATTATGTTGAAGATCTGTGTCGAGACTCAGCACGGAACAGAAATCGACATCTTTTGATATACTGACCAAGGCGATCGCTTTCAGACGCGTCATTGGGAAAGTTGTAATCTGGAAAGTATGTTAGTCATGGACGCGACGTTGTAGATGAGAAAAACTCACTTCCGGAACTCATCGCGTGGTAAGTTCTTCCATTTTCTTCTTGGAAGCGTAAGACGCTTGATCGAAGGGACTCTAGGCTTTCTGAATCGGTCTGTGGTTGTTTAGCTCTAACTCTCGGTGCACTATCATGCACTGGGAGACTCGCCGCTGAACTCACGCCTGAGAAAGTCGAGTCGCTATCGTCAAAGGTATCGGCGGCCTGATCAGATGGGTCAGTATCATTAATCACAGTCAATATCACAATGACTCTCTACCAATGCCTCATGGGGCTCCTGAGTAGGCGCCGACATGATGTAATGCGTCAGTCTGCCGGTAATATGTGGTAGATGGTTGTCGAGTATCAGTGAATTGGAGAAAGGTGTTAACTTGAGAAAGGACAGCAATAAACCCATGAACGGTCAGGTGATTGTCGGAGTTCGGCTCTGGATAGGCAGGAATGAAGAAAACACCTCATGTGCAATCATACAATACTGCCTGGTTGAGTAACGCAATCCGATGCATGTCACGGGCACAGCGAGAGACCCAACCAACAGACCCACCAACGTCGCAGTGATGCTTTCATCAGGCAATTCTCTCTCCCTGGGGGCTTTCTCGAATAGTGATTCGCTGGCTGAACGAAGCCGAGAGTGAAAGATCCCTCATTGAGCCACGGAGAGCCTTGGCAAATAATGAAAACGATGTCAAGGATATACACGACTGCGATAATACTCACTAATTTGAGCACGTAAAAACCCTTTCATGTGATCATCCGAGTCTGATTAACACTTCCTCAGGCTCCAACTTCAGCCATTGATCCAAGGATACACCATGGCAAACTTGAACCCTTCGAGCGAGGCCGTCGTCTCCTCTAGAGATACACATCAAATCAAGTACAAATCTTTCCTTCGAGCATAAATCCCGCCAATCAGAGACAGCGGCGTCATAACTCCATTGGTTTGAAAACAAGCGACCGCTCATCTTGGCGTTATATCGGCTCGTTCCACAACCAGCGGGATAACCAGAGAACTGTGGAGGCTCGGGATCCGTCAGTTTGGCAGTGGCAAAGACGATAAACTCTAGCTTGTCTGGTTGCTCGGCACGCCAGCCAGGATCACACTGTAGGCTTCCAATCGAATACCCGTCGTTCCCTATCATATTG
The DNA here is from genome assembly GCA_013396175.1 of Fusarium denticulatum. NCBI lineage: Eukaryota > Fungi > Ascomycota > Sordariomycetes > Hypocreales > Nectriaceae > Fusarium > Fusarium denticulatum. The sequence continues at coordinate 115,374 of JAAOAK010000018.1, read as the reverse complement.
AAGCAGGGCAGCCCAATCCTTCCGTCGGGGTTTCTGACGACAGTGATGCGAGCAGCTGTGGTTTTGAACTCCAAGATGGGGGCTTTTGGCTCGAATGAACTCTGGGATATACGCACTGGTGAGAGATATTTCTTGTATCTTTCACGCAACGTTTTGTCGGCGTCTGTCTCTTGGACGATCCCAGACCTACCCCAGGCGCTCTCTCGCCCTCCACCAGATCTCCTTGTACTGGAAGGTACGTCAAGACACCACTTAACTGGACCTAGGAAGCCAGACCAACTCCAACTGGGGAAGTCACTTCGCTGTCTATTAGGATCGGCGTTATGGCCATGAAGCGGTTGCCATCCCAGCGCGAAGCCAAACTGGTCCAAAGGAAGACCGAAACTGCAATTAGATCCCCACTTCTTGTCTTCCTCCATCCACTGGATCGCAGCAGCCCATGCGTTGAGGATGTCCTCAGGATGACCCAGAGTTCGTTTGGTGTACTCTTCGACAATCCTGTAATAACCTCCCTCTGGGTATGATCCATTTGAGCGGAGGAGCATCAGATCCTTTATTCTACCAGCCTCTGTCGTTTCTGTGTTTGCTGAAGCTGCCGTGGAACTACCTCGTGGTACTTCCCAGACACTTTCCTCGCAGTACATCGTTTCGCGACACAGGAAGAAGGTTTGTGACGTCGTGAAAAAGAGGATTCGTTTTGAAAATGCTGCTTCTTGAAATGTCCAGCCGCGGCTGAACCAAACTGAGCTCTCTATTTCCGTGAAAAGCGAGGGGTAGCATGTCATGAGCCTCAAGCCACCTACAGTGGCCTGGTATTGGATGTCTGGACGCCTTGTACTTGGCCGCACCCCCGGGAGGGGATCAGAAAACGTAGTGCCGCTCAAGGCGACCAAAGTACAAGCTGCTCCGGAATAGATTGACGCCATGTGGTGGATCTCAGGGTCAATCGAGCCCGGTTTCTGGGGAATGCACAATTGATCGACCCACAAGAAGCGCAAACCGATCTGACGACAAAACTTCATAGCATCAGTGATGGTATCTCCAAGAATTATACCAGGCGCAACGAGGCTCTCCGGCAGTCGAAGTTCTTGCTCGTTTGAGGTCTTCAGCTGTGTACCAGGTGTACCATCACCCCAGACATAGCTCAAGGCAGCGTAGCCGTCGTTTGAACAGGATCCAGAGACAATACAGTTACTCTGAACGTCGATAAGCCTATTTGGTCGAGTTACCATGCCCACTGGCTTGTACTCCCTGCACTCCTTGTGCTGCTCATCGCAGAGATTGAGCCAGGTTTTACAGAGTCCAAAGTCAATATCCGTACCGACGAGTCGCCCAGCAAAACAGCTCCCAAACTTTACGTTGAGTTTCTTGTTTGCTTGAAGTCCAGAAGTTGATTCTGCTTCTTTCTTGACTTGGCGTGCGCGCTCCCAAGCCGCAGTATGAGAGCGCTCCGGAGAACACAGCTGAAGGCCACGAATCATCAGTGATCCATGGCTGGGATGTCGATATGTACCGTTATGGAAGCCAATACACTGCGTGAATTCTTCGTCAAACATGCCTGTTCCTATCTCGACCGCCGTAATTACCATCTCATCTTCTCCTGCATCTGGAAAAGGATCAGGTACCCGTAGCCGGTTCGTGGTGCGTGTTGTTGTCCGAAATGTCTGTATCTGATGGAAAGTTAACATGCAAAAGGTACAGCACTTTGCATGCATTTTTATGTGCTTCCAAGTTCTCGGGGCCTGCTTCTTAGAGTCGAGATCTGCCCGGTACGGGTTGAAGCCATTGGGGTAATTGCCGTAATCGCGGCCTGTGAATATGCCATGGAAGTCCACGTTCCTGCAGATATTGCAGAGGCTACTGTATGACATATTGGCTTAGGTGTCTGCCACGATATTCTTACCTGCAGGATGATGGGTTACGGGAGATGAGAGACTTTTATTGAAGGCGCAACAGTGAGCTGAAATGGCAGTTATAAGCTTATAGCGGGGCTGATAGCCACAGGGAGTTGCGTTGCAGCACAGAAGGAGAGTGAAGCAAATTTAATCGATCCGCAGAAATTGAGGAAACGAACAAATCCCGCACACGGGTGACCTGACAAGCTGACCCCGGAGGTCGTGTAGAGATGGTCCAGAGCTGAGTTGCATCCCTTGTGGCTCTTGGAGTACTACTATTGGGCAACGTTGCCAAAGTTGCGGGTCCCTGCTTTCTACGTGGCACCAATATAAGACGCATGGGAATGTCGGGACTGCTTACAGCTGCAGCCAAGACGCGCGTCCAGCGCAGCGAGTACTTACTGTACCAGCACTCGTTATTGAGGATCACACCATGCAGAAAGAAATGAAAGCGGAAACTGGGATTTTCTTGACATTCAGAAGAAAAAGTGGCAGAGATAGCAGGTGATATAAGAGTTCAAGTGTTCATTGTCATCTCAAAATAGTTATATATATCTCCAGAGTAATGGCTGTTGTTCAGTCATGCAACAAGAGTTCGACCCCTCTGAGCATAGCCAACTGCTTAATCCTCTTAATATCAAACATAATCGGGTCATCCACAAATGCTTCTGAGAGATCCAGTACTCTCAACTTGCTAAACCGCCCCTGTGGTCCGGTTTCTTCAAGTAGTTCTATAACACCTTCCAGGTATGGCTCGAGGAACGGGTCATTACTACTGCTGATCCACGTTTCGATGAACTTATGAGAACGAGGCTTGAGAACTTGGATACCTTGAGGTATTCGATCAGGGACGATCTTGGTACAGCCGTCAACGGCATCTTCGAAGAAGTCGACGATATGAACCGCAAGAGTACGGATCCGTGACAATTGTGAGTAAGCTGACTCCAAAACAGGGTCTGGGTTGGGAAACCTTGAGATACTAATGTCGAGATCCAGATCTTCCAAGGAATCTTTGTGTTTCAAAATAGCTTCTGCCAGCTCTTTCTGGTCTGGAAAACCATACATGTCCAGCCCATGGTCGACTCGAACGTTGAGCTTTGTGAGGGTCCGACATGCACTGATAAAATCTGGGACGCCAGATCGCAAGCATCCAACAATGGTCATCTCCGTGATTGGTGATGTCGAAACTGGGAAAGGAAGCTCGTAATAATCACGATATGTTAGAGGAAGTTCATTTTCCCCGTCATCCAACTCGCTATCCAGGTCATCGATTAAGCCATAGACACAGAGCGTCTGAATACAAGGAAGATGCAGAAACGATCTAGCATACGCCATGTCGAAAACTTCCTCGCTGTTCCAGGGTTGCAAGGTGACATGACGAACCAGACCCAAAGGCAATTGCGATGCCATTTCAGCCGGCTCATCAGGGCATCGAGAAATTACCTCCTTCACATAAAGCAGAGGCATAAAGTGTTGGCGAGATTCAGGATAGAAAGAAGGTATTGTGATGTTCAGATGGGTCAACCTCGTACACCAGGCCAAGATCAAAACGGCGATCGCATCCTCGCACCCGAGACGTATGCGATGGCATACATGAGTCGAGAGAAACTTGGATACTTGAAGGTCCTTCTCGGCAGCGTTTGCCAGAGCAGCTAGACTCTCAGGGCTCAAGTCAACTGAATCTGGATCATGATCGTGCAAAGGCCGAATATATCCAAAGTCGAGGCTTTCAACGTGCCGTCGAAGCTCAGGATTTCGGAGAAGATGAAGCGCAAGTCTCTCAATGGAGGGTTCGAGACATTCTTGGCTGTTCTTCCACTGGCGTACGAGGAGAGGAAAGGTAATTTTATTGAAGCGGCTGTTTACGAGGCTGGCGTTTTCAAGAGAGGGGCGGTCAGTTGTGACGAATTCGAGAACTCGGTGGAGGGTCTCGTCGGGCAAATTGGTTAAGATGGCCATGTTATGGAGGGGAAGTATGGCTATTTTGAAGATGCGTCTATTGAAGTTGGTTAATGTCTTGACTCACAGTGAGAAAGACAAGTGATGTCATTGTGTTTCTTGCACGTATCACAGGCGAGCATTTGCTGACAGACGTTCTTGTGCATAAAGTCCTACGTCGTTAGCATAAGGATTATGTACGTTATGCACAAACCTCAAACTGCCTGACTTGATCGGTTGGAGGAATTTTTCATTGCTGTCCCAGCATTTTACAAGATCATTTCATTCACCAAAACGCGAGGCATTTTTTTTTTTTTTTTACAGCAACGCAGTCAATGCCGCTGAGCGAGAAGTTGAAGCAACTGAGGATAGCTTGCTGAATCTTTGTCTGGCCTGTGATGTGTTCCAGACGTGGCGTTTCAACCCCTCAATTTAGCGGCAAGGATCACTATGGGCGCATCTAGACCACCATCACCAAAGCAGAACCGCTCTCTGCGCCATAATAAATCATCGGATGTCTGCTGCTCTGGTCTTTACAGAGCCTCACCTCTTGGCTACATATCCTCCTCTCAATTCCCAGCCCGGCTTCTCCGTAGCAACTCATCCAAGACCCATCACCTACCGTTCGTCTCTGAACATTGAGAGCCTTACAAGGCTCATTTTCTGGGGGCAGTGACTGTTGCCAAGACCAATAGTCTCAAATCATAGCGCCCAAATCTTTTCAGCTCCCGACGCCAAGCCAATGAGACATCACAGGGCTGACTTTAAGCATATTCGCCGAAATGAAAACGGCTCATGCTTAGTTTTTGGTCAAACAGCGGTCTTAGAGGTCTTACCCAATTGAGTTGGGTTGAGTTACACTGCGGACGGGATCTCGTATAGAGGCAGGGGCGCTGTTTTGGGGATGCTGTGCGACGATAAGCAAAGGACGGTTGATCTGGGGACGGTGTATGGCTCGCCACTGTTATCGTAGGTCTGCCTCGTTCTTCTGTTTTTCTTTCTTTATTCGGTCTGGGCTTGGGAGGATTGATGTTGGTTGTGATGAAGATGAAGCGAATGCGGAATGGTAGAGGGGCTGTGCTTGAGTAACGGTTCGTAGATGCCCAACGTGTGCTTTTGTGGTGTCGTCGTGTACCTCAATGTGGAACAAGGCCTTTTCGTTAATTGAGTAGCGGGGTAGACGATATTTATCCTCTCCTAGCAACAACATTCTGAAGCAATTGATACCACCCATCAGGTCGTGATGGTCCCTGCATTTCCTCATTGAAGGAACAAATCTCAGAATGTTCCCCCGACAATCACGACTTTAGCTATTTTTGAACCTCAAGTCCTCGTCTAATCCTCCCCTCTCAGCGTAATTAGCTCCGTTCCGAGGCGGAGATTGCTAACAATCACCCTGAATGGGGTGCGGCTGAGGTGACCCTTGGTATGTTGGCTTCAGCTTCTGCAAGCCCTGTCGCACAATATTGGTTCTGGCCCTTCAGTGGCGTTTTGACCTGCCCGGGGGGGGAATCAGCTGAGCCGCATTTTCGCTCTTCATAATAATTGTTTCCTGCAATCGCGTGGCCTGTCTTTTTGCTTGGTTGTCATCTCTTTTTTCTTACCATTCTTGGTACCAATTTTGTCACTTTTGGCCTGCAGATTCACTATGAGGTCGACTTCACAGGCTCTTCTGCTTGGAGCTATGCTCCAGGCTGCTAACGCAGCGGATGTTGCTCGTGCTGCACAGAGGAATCACGCTCGCGACATTCCGGCACCGACCATAACAGCTTCCCCAATTGGTATCCTCGATGAGCTCAAGCTTCTTGTCGGCGGTGATGGACTACGTGTGCGACAAGCAGATTCGTCGAGTGAACCTTTGAAGGTTACCATCGCCCCCGATAAGACATGCGGATACTTGTCTGGTCAACCGGGCGCTGCAGTCACTTGTGAGAACGATCGCTTGTGTTCATGGGCTGCTTCGAGTGGTGTTGGTCTTGTCGCTTGCGCATCCGAGATTTACGTCGCTTGCGTTGAGTCCAGTAAGGCCGTTGACCCAAGTCAATGCAATGACGTTTGTCAGAGCAATACCTTCAATCTCTTATGGTGAGTTACTACCGCCCCGGGTTTGTGTCTCAATGCTGACGGTGCTTTTAGTACCAACTCCGACACGCCTTTCTGCCGAACGTATGCCTACCCAAGTGGGATCTTCGACTACCGATGCGCTTCCACATCTGTCGAGAATGTTCAATCCGTCAAATTTACATACCAAGGCCAGAAGAATGCCAACTTCGTCACTACAACCCTCAGTGATGGCATCGCATCAGAGTCACTATCGGCTACCAACACTGATAGAGGCTCTGCCGATCAGGCAAGCGCGACGGAGACACAAACAGAGACAACGACTACTTCTGAAGCTCCTGAGCCTACAAAGAAGAGCAAGTCAACGCCTGTCGGTGCTATCGTCGGCGGTGTAGTCGGTGGTGTCGCTCTCATTGGCCTCATCGGTCTCGGTGCTGTCTGCCTGCTGCGCAGACGCAAAAAGGCTGAACCCGCCCCAGCACCAGCTCAACCAGTCATGGCTCAGCAACAAGCTCCTCCTCCCGCCCCTATGGCCCAAAACCCATACCCTCAGCAACAGCATTATCAACCAGCTGCACAGCCTTATCCTGACCATAGTATGACGGCATCTCCAGCACCGTCGGATGCTCGTATATCGATGATGAGTGGACCTATGTCAAGTGTTGGACCGGCGTCACCTATGGGATGGAATCAACAGCCATCGCCTCCGCCGTTTCATACACCTGCCCCAGCTTATGAGATGGCTGGTCCTGAGGCCCGTGAGCAGGAGCCGGTCTATGAGATGGGTTCTGACTCTGTGAAGAAGTAAAAGATCAACATTCGTTCAGCTATTAATGCATTGCTTGGTAGTTTATTTAGAGTAGTCATGATTTGGAATCAATACGGATTTCTCATGAATTTAACTGATGGTCTAATGATGTTTAATCCATGTTGACCATTCCCCAGTCAGCAAAGATCTTGGATGTGAGACTCAAGTCACCACTTGCAATCGGCTTGGACCCGCCAAGGAACTCATCGTAGTTACTGTACACTGAGACCTTGTGCTTGTGATCAGCAACAAGCGACAGTCCAGACGCATCAGTTTTGACCACCAATTTTTCCTCCTCATTCTTCTCTTGGGGTCTGCAAAATGTCAGCTTAAACATCTCCGATGTTGGAAGAAAAAAACTTACAGCGGCTGAATTGCGTTCTCATAGACGTCTTCGAGTACAGCCACTACACCCTTGCCAAGCTGCTCATCGCTCAATGCCGGGTTGAGATTGAGCTTGACGCGATCTCCACTAAGCTGGGCATTGGGCGAAGTCCTCAGCACATGGTCAATATTAGCCTCGGCATTGCTTCCATAAAGATAGAAGGGCATTCTATCAGGGTATTCCTTATCCAAGTCATCATGCGACATGGATCGCTTGACAACAACTTGAATGTTGGACATCTTGAACTTGGCCAGAGGTTTAGCGTCACCTTCTGGAATGCCGTCGTCCAGTCGGAACTCAACATCACCGGTTGGCTCAAGGAGATTACCGAGCTTCTCAGGTTCCACGTTGGCGATGGTGTAGAACTTGTCCGGATTCTCCTTGCGAAGCTTCTGATAGAGTTCTTTGACTTCGCTGGGGAGCTCAGCGGTGATGATGACTTGCCAGCGGTGAGCGGCCATGTTGAACATGGGAATATGGACAAGGTAGATCTTGTCGTGACCTTGAACGACGAAGCCGTGAATGTCTGGCGTCTCAACGTTGCGAGCGAGGACGTGCTATTGGCTTTAGTACAGGTTCATACACACTTCATGTTGTGAGACTTACCTGGACCTCTTCCTCTGCGATCTTTCTGAACGAAGTCACCAAGCTCTCAAGGAATGGTGAGTCCGTAGGCCAAGGGCTCATCGTAACATTGACCAAGAACTTCAGATCTCCGTGGGCAGGATACTCCTCGTTTGAGAGCTCAAGGCGTCGTTTGAAGTTAGTCAAACACTTGCCATAAGCCTTCTCACCGAATGATGACGAGGTGAGGAACAAGGGACGGTCAGAGATCGGAGTCTTGTCATCTTCGATGGTGTAGGACAGACGCTGGAAGATGCGCTCATTGAGGTAATTGGCTTCTACCTGCATTTTATAAGCATAAACGCCAAGATGAGAGTGTAGTGACTTACGATATTGGTGTTGGGCTTGCCATTGATCCGGAAGTTGCAGGCGAAAGCGTTGATCATCAAATCACCACCAAGTGTCTCAAGAAGCTCCCAAGTCTCTTCATCCTTGAACAGATCCTCGTTACTGACTCCAAGAATCTTGGAACGGATTCGTTCCTTTTCTTTCGCAACGTCCTCGGCTGAGCCACCGTTTCGCTCGATTGGCAGTCTGATGAGGGGTACAACGATCAGGTCGTCTTCCGGCTTGGTCAAAGTGGCCCAGTGGCAGTAGAGCTGACGTAATTAGTGCATGCCTTTTTAGAAGCTTTGGTGGCACAAACCTTGGTACAAGTGAAGATGGCTTCTCCGAGGAGTCTACCATATCCGTCAACTTCAAGCCCGAGGGTCTTGTGAGTCAGCCATGTTGCTACGGCTGCAGCTCCAGGCTTGCTTCCCTCAACACCATAGACTCCCATGCTTCCCGTTTCGTCTCCCTGATGGTAGACAATTGGGCTGGTCCAGGTGATGAGGTAGCGCATGCGCTGGTCACGGTAACAGAGGCCACCGGCAGGATAGTTGATATAGCCGGACCTGTAAACGATTAGAAAACCAGAGTCATTCTCGACCTTTGGTACTCACTTGTGAGGATCAATGGTGATGCTATCAGCAAAAGGCAGACACTCAAGCTGCTCCCTCGTATAGGGCTGGATAGCCAACTTGGGAACAAACGGCAAGTCTCCACCAGGAATGGGAGCGAACATCCTACGCTCAATCATGGAAGCGAAGTAGCCTCCCCACGCAGCATCGCAATGAATGGCGAATGACAAACCACGAGCTTGGAATTCTTCGCGAAGCTCAACGACTTGACGAAGCGGATCACAGGCACCGTGTTCAGTTGATCCAATGATGACAACACCGCCAAAGACGGGTGTGTACTGAGATTCATCGTCACCTTCGATGCAGGACTCGAGATGGGCGCGGAGGCTGGAAATGTCCATGCGGGCTTCTTCGTCAACGGCAATATCGACAAAGTTGTCGGAGCCAAGACCAGAGATAGCTGCGTATTGTTAGCAAGTCTGTTGTAACCCGTGCGACAGTTTTGCTTACCTCCACCCTTGGGCCAAGAGTAATGCTTCGTAGCACTAACAAAGAACTTGGCAGGCTTGGTGATACCAAACTTTTGGTCGACGTATTCTTTTCCGACCGTCTGGATCAGATAATCGTGCAGAGCAGTCTGTAGGAAGGTGGCGGAGATGGCATATTCGCTCGTCAAGCGAGTGGGGATCTGGAGAATGGCAGTTGGCTTCAGGTTGAGAAGTTCCCAGGTGGACAGCTCGGTGAAGGGTTTTTCTTCGTCTTTGCAGGTAGTGATCCTGAAGGGCGGCTCAATTGTAGTGAGGAAGTTGAGTGGTGCGCCTTCGGCCATGGCGAGCTTGAGGGATAGTGGGTAGAATTTGAGGTTTCGAACTTGGTCATGAGTCAGAGAAGCAAAGCGATTAGAGGTAGAATGATAGACGTACTTGCCCAGATGGCTTCAAGATTGGCGACCGAGCCATCCTGTAATGTTGTTAGACGTCGTCACGACATAAAGAGTTTACTAACGCATGTAATATGACCCCATGGTACAACATCTGAGTCTTCACCACCGACACCGTAGCCGTAGCCCAACATGCGGCAAAGATCCTTGCCGACATCACGCTCTACGCCAGTAGTATAAGGACTAGCTTCTGTCGCAACGTTGTTGGGGTTATACATCATAGCTGCCATATCTACATACCGTCCCATTAGTAATACTCATCAGTGTGCCAACTGTACTTACATCCGATGATACTAGGCATAGCAGTATCCATGTTCATATGGGCATTATATCTTGGCGACCAGAAAGGAATCGAGTTGGTGGACAACTTCTTGGAGATATGCTTGACATCTTCACGAAGTTGAGCGATACTACCTTGGAACTCTTCAGTCTTGATCATGTCCTGGGTAATGAAAGCTGGATCATCTTTGTAGAGATTCTCCCGGGTGTTCTTCTGTTCGTCCAAGACATGAGTGAAGAATTCACTGAGGAGATCAAAGTTCTCGGCGCGGGGGCCGAGGAAGTATGACCCGATGCGGGCGTGTTGGCGACGCTCATGCTCGATCTGCTCGTCGGAAACCATTTTCTTTTATGTTGAGGTAGTGATAAGGATATCGAACAGTATGGGGATCTCGGGAGCAGCCTTGAAGTAGGAAGAGAGGCTATTCTTATAACACAGTTGATGCCACAAATCTACCTCTGAACCGGAAAGGTTGCTGAACTTGACCTCAGCTGAAAGTCTGACGATTCGTATACCGAGCCTATCCATTCTGTGCACATTGAGGGGTATCGCAGCCCTCCCCTCCATGGTCTTCACAAAGACCAGTCTAGAACAGTGACGAGTGTTGCATATGAAACATAGCTATCATGGTGAATGTTTAAAGCCTATAGTTTCATGCACGGAACAAATATATGCAGTCCCATCTGTGCCAATTTTTGAATGGGGAAAGGTGAGCTTGCGCTATTGACGCTTCAGCTGAGACTTGTTAGTGGCGGTAACTCCATTGAGCATCGGGGAAAGGACCCTGTTGCCGTGTGACCCACGGAATACGGCAAATCGTGAATGTGGAAGTCTACTTTTCTTTCGTGCCTCAAATGCATTTGTCTCATGTGAAAATGCATCTTCCTGCATTGTCCCGTTGCTATTCTTGGTCTTGTCTTATCCTGTGGTACCCCGCATCGTGGTTATGTCCTCATGTCTTACACCCCCACTTTGAGAAGCCGAAAACGCGTACACGATTACTTATCCATAATGGCAATTACTTGTCTCCCTGCTTTTGCCAAACAATGTCACTCATTGCCTTTGCAGCTCGTCTAGCCAAATCTCGGACTTCGGGCGATAGATCCTCATTCTGAGACTCGGCCTCAAATCTCCTACGTGCAAATTCCCTACGTGCAGTCTCCCATCTCGCCCGGCCTTTATACCTCTTCCGTGATCTGTTCCATGGAAGCTTATTATCCCTCAACTCCAATATCCTATCCACTACCTCAATATCTCTCTCATCTCTCGTATGTGGATACCCAGCATAAACCTCCTTCCCAGCAATGATAGTCCACAACGCAGCGCAAGTGACGTAGTGACTGAGAATCTCATGATCTGGCGGTGGTGATACTCGGCGATACCAAGGCGTCGGGGCTTTTTCTAGTGCGTCGACAGCACATATTTCTCCTTGGACGTGTATGTTTGCTACTCCGCTGGTAGTCAGTCGAGCATAGAACGCGTTCAGGTTCTGCTCTGCTTGTTGCTCTGGCCAGGACCAACCGGCTCCGCATCCACAGGAGTCGTTCCTCACTTCGGCGATTGAGGCGCCCAGAATAATAAGGTCGCTCCAAACAGTACCTAGTTCCCAGACCCAATTCCTTTTGAGCGGAATCGTCATTGGTACTGGTTCTGGCGGATTTGGCCGGGCTTTGAATGCTCTGACTAGATCAACTAGTTTGTGCTGTCGAGTCTCGTCGCTGAAGTGAATTTTCTTTGCTGTGTGAAGAATAGAGTACCATAGGTTCCATAGCAGCATCTCAGTGTTTCCAGAGTGATCTCGCTCATTGTCTGGTTCAGGCCAATCTTGCTCGTGTCCCCAAAGCTCGAGTGCTTTCTCGGCACTATGATACTTTCGCTGTATTCGAGCGACGCTCTCTTGTCGAAAGTATTCTGTGCCAGCGTTTGCAGTTGAGTATGCCTCGTCTATTGGCTTTGCCAGAATGTCGACTGCCTCGGCTGTTGAAATCTCGCCTGACATGTATTGATCCACGACAGTTGTATCTGCCCAAAACCAATTTCGTGTCTCTGCTAAGCGGTCAATCTTTGCACCAAAGTCGAGGGTGTTGTCATCAGCGACTTGCTTCGCGCGGTCATTCTCCCTGGTCTCCTTTTCTATTCTCCTAAAACGTCTCCCCTCCGTTTTCGCTTGGTCTCTCTTCTCTTTCGATGGTCTGTTCTTGGGCATTATTGAACTTTTATAACTAATTCGAAATTTCTTGTTAATTCGAGCCTTGTCATGGGGTTAAATACTGATCGGACAGTGGGCCTGAAGGATTTATCCCTCGTTTTCCGTATTGGTCTCACCGAAGAGTCATTGCCGATCCAACGTCTTACATCAGCCTCCAGATCGTCACTGTGGAACATCGAATCCCCATTTGTGGTTCGCAATCAAATGGGGCAAGCCGACTGAGCAGCTAAGTGAAGCTGCAACACCAACTACAGATCACAATGGAGGCCTCCCTTTATCTTATTTTACAAACTTCGCAATCCAATTGACATTGGTTCATTTACTGCATGTCAACTGTCAAGGTAGAGCTCTATATATTTTAACCACAACATCGCAATGATGCCTATCTCCAGAACAACTAGGCCTTCAAGCTCATCGCCAGCTTCAGGAGTGATGGCGGTCAATTTTGCGCCTTTTCCTTTCCTTCTTTGTAAGGCGGCCCTCTGCTTTGAAGTCCTTCATCCGCCGCCTGAAAGTTCCGAATTTGACACCGTCACAGACATTGACTTTATCTATTTCTACCAACCAGGGACCTGTTATGTCTGTGAAAGTACATTCATGTTCATCGCCATCTTCCATGGCAATCCATGATGGCGATTTGAGGTTACTAGAGAAGTCACGTAGCCGTGAGAAGCTCTTTTGTACAGCAGGCCTTCCTATAGCTCTGGGGACCTCCAAGCCGAATCTGAGCATCTGCCTTACGAGCATCCCCAGCATCATGGCGCTACATTCCGTGTGGCAGCCACCGTCCTTGTTCCAAAATGAGTCGAGTAGCGCGTAAAGATTGTCCAGGAAGCTTTGCGTCAGAGCCTGTCTGCGTGCTTCTATTGAGTCTACACTCGTGTCAGTCATACACCTCAAACTCTTTGTTGTTGCAACTTACCCAAAATGATACTAGGCAGTGGTAGGTCCGTCAGTATCGGCCCGGCGGTGACTTTGAGCAACTTTTGAACCACTGAGTTGAATAATTCGTCTTTGCCGAAGACCCAACTGATGAACAGTCGAGACATATTCGTCTGGTGATCGGACTGTTCTATCTCATCCTCTTGTATAATCGACGCAATCCAGTTTTCCGCAAACATCTCCACGATCTCATGGCACTCGTAGTAGTCAACAAGTATAGCCATCTCCGTCAAACGGTTTCAGCTTTTTCAGATCGTCGAAGCTCTCTATCGAAGACGGAACATCATCAAACTCCTCTACAGCATGTTGATGCTCAGTTTGGTCGCCTTGCTCTGCAACCTCGTTATTCTCTTCCACGGCGGCATCCGGATCAGGAGCTCCCGACAATTCCTGGTGGCTACGAAAGTTGGGCTTTCGGAGAAGAAGATCGGTGTCTCCTTTAGGAGCGAAAAACAGCAGTGAAGACTTCATTCCTGTTGATACCGCCAGTGGCTGTCGGCTCAATTACGCGTGAATAGTAAAGATCAAACGCGTCATGTCGGTACTTCTCGCGTATCAGATCCCGATCGTGGCACTATCTTATCGCTATCGTCTATCGGCTTATCTTATCTTTTATCCTCCAGTTTTCAGAACTCTAGGGTAGTCTCAGACCGATCAGTTGCACTGCCATGCTTCTCCATATATGGAAGAAATACTCATAAAAAAGCAGAACCTCGATTTCTGAGATAACCTATTATAGCTTTTATTGATTCCAGAACTTCCGATAACAGTGGTTGATGCTGCGCTGGATAGTGTTCGAATGGCCACGCCGTTGACAGGTAAAAGCAAAAAATCAATACGTTGTATTTTGGCATTATCACCTCAATCTATGAAAGCCTCGAACAACTTTTCGGACTGGGGGTACCATAGCGCTCAGCTTTTCTTATCTGTACGCCTTTGATGAATACGATATATGCTATAGAGTAGCCATCTTCGAAATCCTTGTCAGTACTCCGGCATACCGATCAGCAACCCAGCCAGACCTGAGATCAGCACGACGTAACGGTTATCGTAGGTGGGCTTAAATGCCGCCCAAACCAACCACCTTATGCTCCGGTAAGACAATGCCGCTTTTTATGACGGGTATCTCACGTCTTCGCCCAATGGAATGGTTCTCCTTTGCTCAATCATGGCTGATGGGACCTAGTAAACACTACTTTTCAGCAATTGGTCAAGGCGAAAACTACTTTCCCCTCCTCCACATACCCATGCTGATGCTACACGAACGACCATGCCGTTTCCAATCCTGCAGGTTGACACTATCGGAAAAGCCATCCAGGATGTAGGATGAGGTTCAAAACTAGCGATATCCCGCAGCGACTAGTGGTAAGCTAAAAGGCGGTTCAGCTGGCTCTAGTGCTCGGACCGCTATGGCAGGTAGCCCAAACGGGACAAGATCCCCCTGAAGAGAGCAATAGTTTCAGCTTAGTGATGTTGGATTGAGGCATGATGATAAGAGGAGAAAAGAGAGCAAAAATTAAAAATAGATGGGTATTTATACAGTTCAGTTGCAGTTCGTATTGCCCAGCTCTTTTCCTTTCATTTTATTCATTTACAGCCAGAAATCAAAATGGTCTACGCAACCCCTACCAAGCATCCCAAGGGACTCCGTCTCCTCTCCCTTGATGGCGGTGGCGTCCGGGGTATCATGGGCCTCGTCATCCTCAGAGAGCTCATGCTTCGCGTCCAAAAGAAGAAAGGCCTCAAGACAGTTCCCCTGCCAGCTGACTACTTTGAACTCGCCGGCGGTACCAGCACAGGCGGTATCATGGGTATCATGCTCTTTCGTCTTCGCATGAGTGTTGATGACACCATTGATGAATATGACAGAATCGCCAAGACCATCTTTAGCCCCAAGATCTACGGCTGGGATATCAGTTGGATCCCTGGCTCGTCATACCTCAACAACAGCAAGGCTTTAGTTCAGGACAGCAGATTTGATGCTGGATCTATGAGCAAGGCTATTGATGAGGTTGTTGAGAAGTTTGGCCTTGATGAGAACGATAAGAAACTCAAGGGCAACGCGCCTCTTCAACACGAAGGTGGTGCACGAATGTAAGTACCTCTCCACATTTTCAATACTTCGCTGACATCAGACAGGTTCTGCTGTACTACTGCCCAGAACAGAGCTGAGTCTATGTTGATGCGTACCTACAAGGACAAAACCATCTACGCCAAGTCCAAAGTCAACGATGCTCTACTCAAACACGGTGACAAACTCACCATCAGCATTGCAGCTCGCGCAACATCTGCTGCCCCAACCTTTTTCCCTGAAGTAAAGTTCCCTGAAGATAAGCCTGAGCTTGTGTTCTGGGATGGTGGCCTTCTTAACAACAACCCCATTGACCAGCTTTGGTACACACGCTTTGAGCTCGTTGACCCCAAAGACCCCTCACCCCCGATCTCCTGCGTTATCAGCCTGGGTACTGGCTACGTCAGCCCAGGAAAGGCAAAGCAGTCTTGGATCAAGGTCGTTGGCGTCGCGTCAAAGGTCATGGACTTTGCAACCAATACCAACGCTAAGGGCAAAGACTTTTCACGACATATGACACACTTGAATGAGAGAGATGAACACAAGGATACCAAGTATATTCGCTTTAACCCATTTTTGAAGGAGGAGATTGGTCTTGATGAGTATTTGAGGATGGATGACCTCAAGGCGATTGCTCAGAAGACCATGGATGATCCCAACCCTACAAACCAGTTTTGGATCAACCAAGCTGTAGATGCTATCTGCGCATAGGATAGATAACAGTAGAGTAGAAGAATATTAGCTTAGTTGGAACAAATAGCATCATGAACTATCATCTACCCAATGTGAAGTGCCAATGGCGTACACTGTGCATTGGCTCCGTCGAATCGCCTGATTCAAATGATCCTGAAGCAGTCCGTAAGTAACCCGATGAGTTTCTAAAGACATTAGGACAAAAACGAGAAATGATCTGCACTTTGGTGGCTTGCTGAAAGTGACCGTACTCAATGGTGCATGCAGGTCTGGAAACAAGCCTGCAAAAAAGACATCTTTGGTTATTGGGATGAGAAGATCTGACAAGTAAAGCGCAAATATGAGAGGTGTATTATGACTGTCCATGCGAGTCTTTGGGCTGATGCTCGCCTAAGGGAATATAGGATCAATAATCCTCAATTCACCATACCCAATATCATTCATAGCCGTCACAAGCGTCTCTATATCCGTGTAGTCCTGGAGACGAAAGACGTTCTCAGTGTCGGGCTGGTAGACATAAAGTTTCTCCCCAGCTTGGAAAATGACATCCTTTTGTTCACCCGTGTTACCAAAGAGAGGCTTGGGCTTGTTTTTGAGGCCAATCCCACCAATAATTTCGGCAATACGACCCTCATCTGCCCAATCGAAGCCGTTGATAGCTTCGAAATCATTTGTCCAGCCTGTTGGAGGATCAATCTGCTCGGCCATTAGCTTCGCGTTGTGATGATGGGGACTGATGACCGTACATCGACTTTGGTGACGAGTTTGCCGTCAACTTCCTTAACGATATCATCCAAATCCATTGTTGCTGTGGGGAAATTGCTGAAGCGGTTGTGATAGTGAATAGGATGAGAAAGTGAACAGAAAGGATTGGAAAGAACTTTGTAATATGGATCAGATAAATAAGAAATTCAATGGAACGCCATCGACGTCAGCTCACAGAGATTGCTGAAGCTACTCTCTTGAAATGGCTAAGATGTTCTCTCCAAGCAGAGCTGAGATGAAGTCTCACCATGGGCCATCCAATCGCGTCGAGACTCGTCATAAGCGCACAGACAGTGTCTCAATAGGGCTCGGAAACAGGCCAATAGTCATCTAGAATTCGACCGGCAGCTTGAGATCGGCAACGCTTCAAACAAGAATAAGGCATTCTGCTTGCATTAATGTTTAGGTTTGATGGTGCAATCATGCCGATTTATACAGAGCTGCTAGCTTCAGATTTATGAACCTATGTAAAGAGTACGGCTATTTTCCCAAAACCTTTTACTTTCAAAGTTCTTCTCGCAATACCTCTGCACATTCCTCAATCATCTTCTGTGCCCCGGCCAGCGCAATGTACTTCTTGGCTTGCTCCTCGGTGGCATCAATGGCAGTGATATCATCCATCTCAGCAACACCGCCCTCGACGCGCGTCTCAAGCTGCTTCCACGTCCAGTTCCCATTCTCATCCTCCGTCCATTCCGGCAGCCCGTCACCGACATTGAATCGGTAGTACTTCTTGGCCATGGGTCTTGGAGCAAAAGCGTTGATAAGTGAACGGAAGAGCAAGTTGGTGATCTCGCTATTGGTCGCAATGCTAGCGACTGACTCAGTGAAGCCTTTGAGGTTTCGCACATCGCCGAGGGCTTTTGCTGCAGCGATGCCTGTTCCGATGCTGAGGAAGCAATTGGTAGAGCGGGCGGGACCGAAAACGGACAGGACCTCGTTCCAGAGCCTATATATGTTAGTGCGCGGTCTCACATTTGGACATCAGGGGACTTGCCATCCCATTGGGTTGTTAGCCTGGAGGCCACCGTCGAGAAATTTGTAACCGCCAACTTCGAGTGGCGCGAAGTACATGGGTGCCGCTGAAGTTGCCCGAGCGGCCTCCCAGAGCTTGATGCCTGGCAACTCGGACTTCTCAAGCGGGTTTTCGTACGAGCGGAACAACACAGGAGCTTGGTTGTTCGCACCCTCCTGTCGTGTAGCCATGACGAAGCTATAAGGCTTCAGGTTAGTCACCTCATACTGCGATAAGGGGTTAGGGGCAATACATACACTTTGCAGGTCTTTGCAGATTCCTCATCGAGGAGGAGAACCTGATCAGGATCCTGTCCAAGCTGTTCTTGGACGAGCTGCTTGATACATTTCTCAAGCTCGCTTGCGTCCCACTTGGAGCCTGACTTGACTAAGCTGACTGTTGTCCAGCGAGACGTAGGGAAGACGGTTCCCATGAACTTCTTGTAATTCTTCAAAGCATCCTCGATGGTCATTTGCAGGCGACCAAGCATGATGGCGATGAATCTGAGCAATGTTGGTTGATAATGTCGAGTGATAAAGAAACCTAACATACCCTCCCGTGCTAGTTCCGCCGATCATGTCAAATACTTCACAAGGCTTCTTCCCAGGTGCAACTTTCTTCATAATCGCATCGAGATGCATAAGGGCGGCGACACCGCGAACACCGCCACCATCTGTCACAGGAAGGTTAGGGACTGATCACTAAATGTAAACGGGTCAAACGTACCAAGGGAGAGAACACGAAGAGGCTTCTCGCCAGCAGTGGTAAGCATTTCAGCACGGAAAAGCAGATCAGAGGGGGGAGCAGAGATCTGCATAGAGTTTGGCAAGATGCTAGTGTTGACTTCGTCAAAGACCTCCTGGATGCTGAGGACAGTTTGCTTGGTCTTACCATACTGGAGGGCTTTTCTGGGTACTGTAATCATAATGAGCGTGGTGCTCCAAGTAAGGATAGGGTGAACGGAGCGTACCTGGGGCACCAATGTCAAGCACGAGATAGCCAGTGCGGGCCTTGATCTGCCAAGCTTGGAAACGAGCACAGAGACGGACAGCAATGACGTTTCCGGGCTATGAACGAGTTAGCCGAGCGACTATGCTGGGCAGGAGTACACTTACCTCTAGAAGTCGGAAGATATCATGATCCTTTCCAAACTCAACGCCCTCTTCCTGTAAAAAGGTTAGTACTTTCAGATGACTGTCTTGTGAGTGATGCACTGACCCATCCATAGTCATTCGACAGGAAACGATTCCTGTGGCTCACCCAGACGAGCTGAATCCCATCCTTCACTCGTGGCTCTTCGGAGTACTTGGTCTTGAGGATAGCGATCTCAAACCAAGTCCAGTTACCAGCAAGAGGATCATCACTAAAGCCTTGGTCACGGGATTTTGCTACCAGCTTCATGCAATGGATTCTCTGGATAGTGTCGGTATCTAATGGCTATACTCCAGTCAGCTACTGTCATCAGGCAAGAGGCTGGAGCGCTGGGAACATACCTGAGTATGGAACCAGATCTTGTTAACGATATCTGGACCCTCGGCCTCGAGCTCTTTCTTCTTGTGACATGGGATCGTGTAAGTGCCTTCGACGAAGTCACTGGTGTCATTGGGGAGAACAGGAAGTTCCTCGAGCTCAGAGGCGGTCAGCATTTTGGTAGATGTCGAGATTGTGCTAAGTTTGACAATTTTTTTTGAGGATGAGCGGATGAGAGTAATGGATGGGTTGAGCTCGAGCTTATTATACCAGTAGCTGGGGGACTTGGCAATATGGGCAAAGTGGCGACGTTGACCGACAATTCAGCCAAACCAATATCACATCTTCCAGTATCAATGGCTCATGAGTCTCTTCCCTATCTCGACCCGCATTTTGTTGCGAGCTGGAATTACAACTATTGATTCATGCATTCAGCTCCTGCGTGAACAGACGCTAAACAGTCTGGATCGGTGGTAAGCGAAGGCCTAGAATGAACTGTAGCTAGTATTGTCTCAGCCTTTCCCCCGCCAAAGAACATGATAATTCTTTATAAATAGTATCGTAGAACTTTTCAGAAAGTCAGATTGAGAGCATAGCCATTGGCCACTGGCTACGATAAACACATACGATAACTACCAGTTTATGGACACAAAGTCCCCAATAGAGCTCCCAGGAGAGTGTCATGCAGCACCGCTTATCCACTTAGGTAGATCTTGGCGAGAATTAGGCGAGTGTACGGGCAAGGACCCCTGTGTTCTGGACCACTACAGCCTACTGCAGAGCCCTGTAAATATTGTGGATAGTGTGGTAAACTGGTCTGTTTTTTGGCAGCAAGAAAAAGACAGGCTTTGTGCTGCGTCAATAGGGAGTTTTGTTCTGCCAGCTAGAACTGCAATTTCATACTGAACTCGTTAGTTGGTGTTTCGAAAATCCAGCTGAAGGTGGCACCAGTGTGGATAGTTTGGACAAATGGTAAGAGGTCTTTTATAGCTTTTATAGAGGTTGGGCGGCTCGAAAGGTCATGCGATATCGCAACCGACTTGCTTGGTCATCATTCGCCCATTTCCTAAGACGCTTCCTGGAGACCTAGTGTCTCCAAGGTAAGCTCCCAAGTTCGGTTCTCCTTCTCTGAAACATAGATGTAATCCTTGTGTCCCATCATACCCGGGATCAACGGCTCCGGCTTGGATGGTCGGCAGTCCTCAAGGTACTTCCCGCCTTTGCCCTCCCACTCTTTACCAACTGCCGCCAGAACCGTAGTCGCAGCACCTTGCTCGGGACTTTTCATAAATTTGATCGTCTTTGGATCCTCCTTCATGTTCTTGAGCACCGACTCGGGCATATGCTTCTGGAGGTTTGATGCGATGCCACCGGGCATGACGCTAGTAGCGTGAAGACCCTTTGGGCCATACACACGATCGATATAGTTGGACATGTAGATCTGGGCCAGCTTGCTTTGACCGTAGGCTTTGAAAGGACTATAGACGTCTGGCTCTTTGAGCTGGAAATCGTCGTAGATGATCTCCGAAGCATGGTGGCCTGAGGAAGATACGTTTACGACACGGGAGTTGAACTCTGGAGTTGAACCTTTGAGGAGCGCGTCCTTGAGGAGCCAGAAGAGAAGGAAGTGGCCGAGATAGTTGGTGGCTAGTTGTTGCTCGAAGCCGTCCTTGGTCTCGATGCGTGTAGGTGTCGCCATGATAGCGGCGTTGTTAATGAGGACATTGAGTGTAGGCGATTTCTCCAGGAATTCAGCAGCGCATGCGCGAACAGAGGACATATCGGATGTATCAAGACGTATCAAGTCAACTCGACCAGGCTTCAAGAACGAAGAGCAAGCTGCCTTGCCCTTTTCAAGATCACGCACAGCAAGGAAAACGCGGGCGCCGGTCGCTGCAATAGCACGGCCTACCTCAACGCCAATTCCCGCAGAGGTACCAGTGACCAAAAAGACTTTATCGTTCAAAGCGCCCTCAAGATCTTCGTCTTCCACGATTTGCAGGGCTGTTGGACGTGCATCACCTGGACCAGAGGTGGTTTTGTGAGCGTCCGCGTAGCGAGACATGATGTTTAAGATTAGATCAATGTGCTGACGGTTGATTATTGAGGGTGAGGCAATGTCATGAAACTGGCTTATAATTGAAAGATTGTATTGGACATAACGAGATCGATGTCTGTCGTCAATTCGAGGCAGTTGGAACGGAACTCAAATCTAATCGTCATGCCGATCGGGCTTAATCCGGATTTACAGGCTAACTCCGTTTGATATTGAACTTAAGGCACTGGACATGACAAGTTCTTGGCAAGCGTTTTATGGAATCTGACGAATGAGATGCTCTATGAAACATTCTGTACCTAACGATGAGTCTATATCAGAAGCCACTTCTCCTGTACGCGATCCTGATATTTTGCCGATAACTCGGACCATCATCCATCTAGTACTTATTCATGAATCCAGACTGGTCAGAAAGCCAAGCCTCTTCATAGTTGAAAGCCAAAACAACGGTACCTTTATCCATGAACCTGTCGTTTGCCAAGGTAGACGATTCCGATATTCTGTGATAAATGGCCTGCGAACTGAGAAGCTCGCCGAAAAGAAGCTCAGTAGTCGTGTCGACTAAGATAGAGGAATAATGCCTGAACATCTGTTGACCGTGCCCGGGAGAAACCTTCTGTTGGACAATTCGAAATGTGTGCTTTTTTGGAAAGCCTCGAGAGTGCAGTCTGAATGTTTCTCAGATCATTGATAGTTCCCAAGGGTGTAGTGTTCAAACGCCCCAGCACGCCTCATCTTCCCATACCGCTTCACTATTATCTCAGGTACCTTCTTCTCCTTATCTGCCTCAAAGATGTTGAAGGGGAAGGGATATTTGTTGGGCATGCACGCAGCATGCTGACAGCCGTTGGCCTTGCCTTCAGCGTCGTACGGGAGATGAGGCCAGTAGAAGTTGGCAATACTGAAGGCTATGCAGAACCCAGCGGCCCAGAGAACGAGGACGAGGAGGGAGTTCATGTTTAGTGCTGGTTGTTGAGTAAAGGCTTTGGATATCGCCGTCTGTTGACATCATTATGGATGTGCAAGTTGATGAAAGGAAAGCTCTTGTGCAACGGATTCATTGTTCTTATGCCATACTCGGACCTATCGTTTCATTTTGCCAATTGAATTATGCTCGAGGATTACTCTTCAATTAGGTTATGTTCCATTGCACATCCTGCGGAGTATTACTGCATTGGGAGATGTGCTTCCGGGCTGCATCTTACAACAGAGTGTTAGCCCAATCGGCTAACGAGGACTTCGGCCAACCTAAGCGTAACTCCCGCTGAGCAGTTGTAAGTGAGCTTATCGAACCCCGCCCCACTTGAAGACACGTAGCAGCAGAACCAACACCATGAGCTCGTCTCTGACAGACATCAGCCATGACCTATACACCTCCTGTCCCATTCAGCTTGACATTTCCAGGGGCCGCGAGATGTATCAGAGTCCTCTCGTGTATTTAGACGGACTGTTGCCTTCCTTGCGATGCTTCTGACTTATGAAGCTCTGATTGTTGGTCATATCGGCTTGTTTCCTAATTCGGCAATTACCCGAACCCTCAACTTGCACTGCATCAGACACCATGATCAGTGGGGGCTGAAACACCTCAGATGGCAATTTAGTGCAAGAAATGTGAATTCCCACTCTAGTATGACTGGGATTCTGAAGGAGCAGTGAGAGGCTTAGAAGCTCACATTTCAGATAGTGGTGCGGTGACAGGAAGTATAAAACACTAGACGCATCTTCTCCGCCATCGTCCTTGTTCACGGCCAAGAAGGCAAACTGCGACTATGTCACTTGTTTTAAATCCGACGAAGATGGAGGCTTGGCTTCGAGTCAACGGCAAGTCTTCTGCCGGACAGCTGGCCCTGTATGGTAGCAGCGTTCTAGGCGTACTGGTACGCTAACCGCCAACCCCAGAAGACCACATATACTAACCCGCGATAGCTCACCCTATACTGCATCGGTCTCATAATCTACCATATCTATTTCTACTCACGGGCATCTCATCTCAGCCTTGTCCTAGCAATATCTACCCCAGTGCGTGCCTTGCTTCTCGTAATGTACTTGGAAGCCATCTTTATACATTCCGGGAAGATATGGAGAATTATTCAATCAACGCGCCGCCATATACGTTTTGCAATCGATAAAGATCACAAGAGATATAGTGATTGACAACCCTGCCCCGTCAGGAATTTAACTGGTCATATATGAAAAGTGCCAGTATTTCACCTGTTCAAAGTCAAGGGAGGATATATACGGCTGTGTTGTTGGGAAGAAAAATTTCCTCCCTAACTAAAGTATATGATATGTATGGTCAGATAGTGTGAGGTACAGGACGCTGTGTACTTGGAGTAAACGGACATCGCAGAAGCAGATGACCATAGGGCAGCGTGGACGAGCTTTTTAGGAGCATGAAAATGGCAAGCTATGCATTCCTCTACACAGAGGATGTTCTAGCAGCGAAATTGATAAAACTCACTTTTGATTGGAACTTGTTCTTTGTTATCGTGTTAGACAACATGCGCAGGTTTTCACTCATGTCAACCAGCCAATGCATTCGCTTTTGGTACAAGTATCTCTGCTCGCAAATGGACTTATTCATCCTCACACAACATAGCATCACTTGAAAAGAAAACGTAATAATACCACTGGAGACTACTACGTACTACCTGCTCGATTATCTCAAGTGCGGCGTACGGGGCAAACTTGGGCAGGAAGTTAGAGCTCGCTCGGAGTTATGAAACGATTGACGCCGATGCCGTAGAACCTTTATTAGTGATATGTATTAATGGTCATTAGCTGCGCAAGAGTAAGCCAAAAAGTGCCAAAGATCTAACGCTGGGTGGCTAACTTCGTTTACGGACAGGCAGGCGCCTTTGGTGGATTTGCTAGAAGTCAAGACATTTTGGGGGCGCTGGTCAGCCTGCATTCTCACCTCATCCTTCAGCCTCCCTCGGCATTAAGACTGCCGGGTACACAAAGCTTGTTCTCTGCACGGGGTGCACGCCATTCATTACTTAATCAAATAATTGATTTCTCAATGCACAGTTCGGCCGCTGTGCTACCTGCCATTGTGAGACATACGTCTGCCTGTCTGATGCGGCTTCCGAATATCAACAATAAGCCGAACGTGCATAATCATAAGCCATATTGAGGCTAGCTTACTACATAAAGTCAGCCCTTGGAGCCTAACCCGCAAAACTCATTCGTTGAAGGTCTCCTCGAGCTGTTCACTGCATTCGGGATTCACAGCATGGACTACGATGTTCTTGGAGATGAGAACTTGCTCAGCGTCGAGATTTGATCTTGTCAAGTCTCATCTATGAGTGAATTGTTTCCTAAAATGTTCTTTGATCCCTAGTCTGTTTTAAAATCTGCATCTAGGGCTGAGATATACACACGATGTTGTACAATCTTGGCATGGAAACGCCGTATGCTGGCCAATCCTATCCCATTATCGCCAGGTCAAGTCGGGTATGGCCTCGCGCAGATCCATCTACTCACTGAAACCCCTGCTAGGCACAAAGGACGCGGCATGCATATAATTATCTTCAGCCGCACTGTCTTTCAGCGGAGTCACCCCATGGTTTGGCATGGATACACAGTCTAGGGTCCTTCCAAAAGCATAGCTGTCAGTAATAAGCTCTCTTGGCGGACAACGTCCACGAACGCTAGCTTGTGTGACTGCGTAAGAGTCACAATGTACTCACTTACTAGTCGCATATGCAATGTCGGGGAATATCTCCAGGATAAGACAAGTCGATGTTTTGACAGATTGAGTCAGCAGGGAGTGGAGGCAGTGTTTTGAAGCCAATGAGGGTCTGCAGCTCGTACATCTGGCCACAGGTCGTAAATTTCGTATCTCGCATGAAGCTTTGAGACACCACCAGCCGATACAAAATGGGTCAGCGTTACACTGGGCCATTGACAATGCCAACGCGCGCTTACTCGTTGAAACATTGTTTGCTTACAACCTTGATGTCTTCATGAGTGTTACGGTGACATGGTGATTATCGTTATCTTCTCTCAAAATCACGTAAATGATCGCAAACTAGCACGTACGCTTTCACGGATTATCTATTAATATCTGCCGAGGCCCACGGCATCTGACCCAGACTCAGATGAACTAACGGACTATTATCCCACCTCTATGATGAAATCTTATGTGGGGAATTTTGATATCGTAAGCCTGATCAACGTATCTCGGGAACAGCCCCCAGAGAATAGTCAACCAGAAGATTGAGACATTTGTGGTTTCAAAGACGGCAGCAGGCTGCTTACCTAGTGACATCTGGTCTGAGACAGTAGTGACGCCGCAAAAATATTCGGCGATCTCGTAAGCTTGTGTGTAACCCCAACGGTGCAACGGTCCTGCAGGTAGACTTAAAGAGTAAGAGATTAGGTAGCTAGGTAGCCAGAGTCCAAGGGAGGGCACCGCTGATAGCAATAGATGCCTCTTCCCGCAGAAGATACGCCCAACCAAGCCCTACAGAGGCCGCTTACGAATGCCCAAAAGCAGAAGGATTCCGGCTCCATCATCAACGCAACGGGCCGTTCCTCGTGGGAAGAGAATTATTCCGGAAGATGCTCTTTGGCTCCGACGAGCAAGTCGGGTCGATAACCGACCTCCCTCCGCACTGGGAGTGTAAGCGCTAGGTTTGTGGCTGCAATCTTACGGGCATTTCTGACTCTGATGCTGAGATATCAGTGGTCCATATTGGGAAGGTTGATTCGAGAGAACGTAATCAGATCCCGAGGTGAGGGGAACGTATTATTTATAGGGAGGCCGCTCTGTTGTCCATATCAGGCAATGGTCCGTCTCAGTACATATCTTGGAAATGCAGACAGTCAATGACTTTTACGAAAGCGGAAATTTATTATATGATCATTAATTACAACCAATTATTTACCTCACGCGACAACTCCCATCAGGAGTCTTCCCTCCTCAAATCCGAGCATCAACACTGCCGGAGTAGCTGAGTTGGTGTCACGCCCACCAATGTTCTAGAACCTGTCGGCGGCGACCAGGGTGTCCTCCCCACCTGGAACTCGTCCTTGAATGGCCACGTTAAGATATTGTGGCTTTGTGTAACTGATCTGTCGGGTCTGACCGTTAGTCAATCGAGTTACACAAGCTCACCGACACTGTAAAGGCGTACGGCAACGCCGAGGACCTAGCCAATGAATCCGATTTCGGTGTCGTGGCCGTTTCTTCTAATATTCCTACACTTCATGCTTGCCTAGCCTGCGTTGCGTAAGGGGCTATAGATTGGCCATTGGGCGGGAGTAAAGAGTTAACGGCGCTAGCTGCTAGTAATGACGTGTAGATTGAATGTTGACCTTTAAGGCAGAGCTGACCCTCTCATCATGAAGGTCAGCCGTTGGTAGAGCTGCTGGCTCTGATATGATAAGCTGTCTCTCCAGCTTCAGCCGCAGATGGAGTAGAACAATGGTCATCTCCATATCGGAGCCAAGGCCAAATTAATTACGGACTACTGGGAGAATACCTGGGAGAACCGTTCCATGTCGTTATGGACCATCAGAGACAATATCCTAAGACTCAATAGAGAAGTTGTCCTCGTTGATAGTACATGTGACTAGCCCAAGGGGCGTTCCAGGGAACGGATCAACCTCAGTAAGATCTATAGCTGCCAGAGGTGCTCAGGCTCTTGTCGAATTTCAACAAGCCAAGCGCGAATACGACACTGTTGACACCAGAAGGTGAACCAGCGTTTCCAGTTGCCTTCGCTGTGATATAGCTTGTTAGACAGTTATACGCAACTCTACTTTACAGACTGTAGCGGAAGCAGCTCGTATAGATCTACATATTTTCACAATAATGTATCCGAAGAAAAGGACTCCGTTTCGGATAAATCTGATAAGAGATTGATGGAACCTCCGCAGCTCTGGCGTCATTGATGACAAAGTTCGGCCCACTATAGCTTTCTTAACTAGCAGCCAGGCAGATGCGAAGGCGAGATGGAATTTTAATAGAATAGCGGGACGCATCGTCATCCCGGGGAGTGCAAGGGCTTATATACTATGTTATAATCTACCAGTGTATAGCGTCTCCAAACTTGTTACAGATCAGCATCCTCCGTTGTCTAAAGCTCATAGCTCAAAGAACAGACCTTTGGACTGATGGCGGTCTTCGTTTCACTTTAATGGATGGTGAAAGATTTCATTATTAAAGCCTTCGCACTCGCAGATGCCATCACAAATTCCCTTCCCAGGTTCCAGTGAAGTCGCTCGAGGCTACTGGCCTTCCTGCCAGTTCGGCCAAGTTTGGGGATCACGCCTTGACCTACTCTGTGACGGCTAAGCAATGCAGAAGCGTTGAGAACTATGGAATGAATACCCAGCTACCAGCGTCAAGGACAAATGGACGGTTCGGAACATTATCACCATGAGTTATTGGTTTACTGAATTGAAGGAGCAGTAAGTTGAGCTTACGAAATCCTGACTTTGGTGGGAGAATATAACACTATCGAGAGTCAGGAGGTAGTCATCGGCTTCAGACAAATCATTCTTTAGACTATCTTATCCATTTCAAATGCACTATCCTTTTCATGAAATACTCCAATCAATGAAATGATTGCAATTCCCTAGTTGAGACTAACATGATTGGAGTATACTCTATACAACGCACGACTTCAATCAAGCATCAAGATTCTCAGTCTCGAGCCTAAACCATCCTTGCTCATTGATAAAGTCCACAATCTCCTTCAAATCTGTTGGCGTAACAATTCGCTGCACCCAGCCACTCTCGCCATTGTAGATATAATACTGCTCATTGATCTCAATCACAAAAATGACCTCATTGCTGCTGTACCGGGTCCTAAACAGTGGCTTAACCACTCCGAAAATGCCATAACGGTTAACAAGGTCAGCGACCTCGCCATCGTCGCCCCATTCAGATTCGCTTCCAAAATCTTCGTAGTTGACGGTCCATCCGGTGGGAGGTTTAACCTACCAATATTAGCGTTGGAACGGACATGATGATGGGATACGGACATTGGTGTTGGTTACGACCCTGCCGTTGACGACTTTTGTTAGAGACATTTCGTATGAAATCGAGAGTATTCGTGAGTAGGAAAGAGATAGGATGGATAGTCGTAAGACGTGCAATGGGTAAGTAGGTGGTGGGGATGTGCTGAATAAATACAGATCATTAGAGATAGTGAGGAGCTACTGAGGCCAGTGATGAACTGGTTCACTTTTAGTGAAGAGTCTAGAACGGCCAGCAAGCTCGTGGCTGATCTATTGCCCTGCCTAAACCACTAACTCCAAAACCGTCTCCCTTGCGGCGTCGGCGTGGCTTGTGGCTAACGGATTCTCTGAGGAACGTGTCACAGGAAATCATCACAAAACAGCGATTCAAGCCAATGCCGTCATCACAGGGGATTACCGGAATGTCAACGAAAAGATAGACGCAGTGCAACAAGCAAAGAGAATAAGACATGACGCCATGTCCAAAGTCCCCTCACGTTTATGCCTCCCTTGCTGACATGTCCATCTCGTGGCTGGCTGAATACAACTACCGCGGCCTCAAAGCTCCTCTCAACCCAACGTGCCCAGCGAACCATACGGCCCGGAACGGCACGGCACGACGCACGGTGCGCTCTGCTCTCAATAACGTTCCCAAAAGAGTTTACTCAGCACCGCCTCGACCTGAAAACAGCTTCAGTCCCCTGTGACGCTAGACCAGATTCTAGAGGCCAAGGTATTTCAGCTCAGCACTAAAAGAAGTGGCGCGTCCCCCCGCACCCGCTGAGGAACCTCAAGACAACGCCATCCTGCTAGGAATCCGATAGTTTCGCAAAGTATTGATTCTCGGCGCGTAATGATTGGCGTGATCGGCGTTGAGTTGGACAACGGCTGAACAAAGTGGCTTGTCACGTACAGGAAGCGGATATATGACTAGACAAGAGAGTTTTTCGTGGGGAGTGAAAAAGCGAGTCGCCCATGGTCCCGCGTTCCTTTGAACTCGTCGTTCTAGCTTTGCAATTGATGCTTTGTTTCTTAATCAATTGACAAATTATACCATACTATTGTTAAAAGCTTCGTCAGGTTGAATCAAGATGTGGATTACGGACGCCTGCAAGGCTGTCGTCTTGTCCTTCGTGGCGGTATTTCACTACCCGTCCGTTTCAGACGAGGGGCCTCATCAAGATGTTATGACCTTTACCCACGGACACTCTACACAAGAGATTGACTACCCGTATTTCGACTCACCAAGTGGCCCTGACCAGGAGGGCAAGGTTTTTACATGCAATTACACAGATCTCAAAGGCTGGAAGCCATGCACAACTAAAGACGATCGCTCGTGCTGGTTGAAAGGTCCATACGATCAGAACTTCACTATTAAGACAGACTATGAGAACTTCTGGCCCATTGGAATAACAAGAGAGGTAAGTTACAGCACATGAGTATTGACCCGACTTCTTCTGACTGTGGCCAGTATCACCTCAATGTCACTGATCAATCCATCAACGGCGATGGTGTCGATAACCCATTCGGCAAGGTCTTCAACGGCAAGTATCCTGGTCCTTGGATCCAAGCCTGCTGGGGCGATCTCATCAAAGTCACCGTGCACAACCATCTCAAGTATAATGGTACAACCATTCACTGGCACGGTCTCCGACAGCTTGAGACCTTTGAGATGGACGGTGTCAACGGTGTTACCCAATGCCCTATTGCGCCTGGAGACAGTTATACCTACACCTTCCGTGCTGTCCAATACGGTACATCGTGGTATCATAGCCATTATTCTCTGCAGTATGCTGATGGCTTGGCTGGTCCTATCACTATCTACGGGCCTTCTTCTGCGCCGTTCGATGAGGGGCGAAACCCAATTCTTATCACAGATTGGAGTCATCGCAGTGCGTTCCAGTCGTGGCAGAGGGAGCTTGTGCCGAATCCTACGAGACCTATGATGAATAGTGTTTTGATCAATGGCGTGGGAAACTTTGCTGGTAGTTTCCCTCGTGAGCGATTTAACATGACTGTTACCAAGGTTTGTTACTCGATTATACCGAATGTTGTACCGGCATTGATATCTTGCAGGGCAAGAAGTATGTCCTTCGTGTGATCAACACGTCCGTCGACACAACATGGATCTTCAGCATCGACAATCACAACTTCACAGTTATGTCGACCGACTTCGTGCCGATCCAGCCTTACTCAGTCTCTCACCTTGTCCTCGGAATCGGTAAGCATATTTCCTCATGACGATCAGTTGCAGTCTTTCTCACCGATATAAACAGGTCAGAGATACCATATTGTCCTCGATGCCAATCCCACCAACACGACCAAAATGCCTGCAAACCCCGACGGAAACTACTGGGTCCGAACCGTGGGAGCAACTGGCTGCAAGGGCTTCGAACCAGGTAATGAACCTGATGAACGTCAAGGCATCCTACGGTACAACGCTTCGAGCAAACTTGTTCCGACAACATTCCGACAGAACTACTCCTTGGAATGTCGAGATGAGGCCTATGATCGACTCAGCCCGGTTTATGAGTGGAATGTTGACCCGGTCAAGATCAATTGTATGTCACAGTGCCCCCTGGCGTTGCTTCATTCCTCTAATTTTGTCGTGCTAGACACTAAGAGCCAGTTCGATATCGGTCTTACCAAGTTCGCTCATAGACCTGAGTTGATG
Source organism: Fusarium denticulatum (assembly GCA_013396175.1). Taxonomy (NCBI): domain Eukaryota; kingdom Fungi; phylum Ascomycota; class Sordariomycetes; order Hypocreales; family Nectriaceae; genus Fusarium; species Fusarium denticulatum. The sequence continues at coordinate 84,674 of JAAOAK010000018.1, read as the reverse complement.
GACAACTTCACCTGGTGGGCCTTTGGCGAAAATCCTCTCTGGTTGAACTTTTCCGACCCTACCATTCTGAACCTCAAGAACACCACGTGGGATCCTGACTATGCTGTTGATCTCGTTGTACCTGACTCCAAGAAGGATAAATGGGTCTACATCGCTATCACTGCCCCTCCGGCTCCCATGGTTAGCAAACCCAACAGAGCGTTTGCTCCTGTTGCCCATCCTGTAAGCCACAATCCGCAATTTCTTACTTCACGGGTCTAACATGTGCTAGCTTCATCTTCACGGTCATGACTTTGCCCTTCTCGCGCAAGGCACCAACTTCTCAGACCTAGATACAGGAAAGGTGAACCTCAAATTCAAGAATCCTCCTCGTCGAGACGTGGCACTTCTTCCCGCTGGAGGATACCTCGTCGTTGCTTTCAAGGCCGACAACCCAGGTTCTTGGCTGTTCCACTGCCACATCGCTTGGCATGCTTCCAGTGGCCTGGCGATTCAGATCCTGGAGCAACAGAAGCTGCTGAACAGGATCTTGGATCAGTATCCCGACAAGATGAAGGAGGTGAACAGAGTCTGCGATAACTGGAATAAGTGGTTCAAGAATGATACGAACCACTGGAATGCCCATATCTTCCAGGATGACTCGGGTATCTAATGAGCACAATATGAGGCAGATTGGAGGCTGAGAGTCATGAGGTTGAGACTGGATAGTATGTAAAGACATAAAGAGATTCCATTATCAATGAATGAGACTGTCAAATGACTGCTAACTACATTTCATCCACCACCACTGTCCGTACTGACATAAAAGGTCGTTTCATAACGTTCAAGAGATCATGATACTCAAGGGTATCTAACACCAAAGACGGGCGACTCCGACTTGTCCCAATCGCTCTCCTTCTTCTCATCACCGAAGATCCTCAGAGCTCGGTAAGCAACCTTGTACTTTCCAGCAGGTGCGTAACCTCCATCAGCCAACTTTCCATTCCACACAACGGAGCCCTTGCCCATGGGGTTCCAGAGAGTAGGGAAACCGGCAGGCGCTCCCAGGCTCTTGGCAGTAGAGTTACCAGAGACGGGAATCAGTTCAGCCTCAAGCTTGGCGGATCCGAGGGCGAGCTTCCATGCCAGAGCAGGAGCAGGTTTCGCCTCAGTAGCGTTCTGGCCCTTGACGGGTAGAACGAAGGTGGTGTTGGCGGGGACGGGGTTGAGCTCGTCCTTGTCGTTGGACTTGCTGATCCATGTATCACCAGAGGCGAGAACCTTGGAGTCGTGGAGAGAACCGGTGAGACCTTGGTAGGGAAGAGACAAGGAGATATCAGTTCCATTGATGGCGATGTAACCGGACCAAAGTGCGAGACGCTTGGCATCAAGGCCCCCGGGAGGAGTAGGCATGACCTCAATAGTAACAGAGTCACCAGCGCCAACGCTGACCTTGGCTTCGCTGAACTTGAGGCTGGCGTGGCCATCGGCAACATCGTTGGGAAACTCAGAAGCATAGATGCTGTCCTTGGCAAGAGTGTAAACGCTCTTGGTAGGAATGTGCGAGATGCTCAGATCGAGGTCTGTCTTACCAGTGTTGTGAAGAGTGAAGTTGAGAACCTTGGTGAAGTGATCAGTGTCGTTGAATGCCAAGCTAGAGCGACTCAGCAGGAGGCTAGAGTAAGCAGCATCGTAGGCTTGGATCAAACCACCACCCTGTTGCGGGACAGGAGCAAGATAGTCATAGAACTTAGCTCCGTCGTTGAAAAGAGTAGGGTTGGAGGTAGACGACAAGAGGTTCTCAAGTACCTCGGGGTCAAGAGTACCGCGGACCTCAGCAATAAGGGCAATGACACCAGCGACCAAGGGACAAGCCATGGAAGTTCCAGATAGGACAGCATAACCGCCCTTCTTGAGAGGATATGTCGAGAGGATGTTTCCACCAGGAGAGCCAAACTGAGGCTTGACATCGAGCTCCCATGTAGGACCCCAAGAAGAGTAAGTGCTCACAGCGCCACCGGTAACATTGTTCTTGCTCTCCTCAAGAATGACCTTTCCATCAGAGCCATCAGACATCTCGAGGGTGACAGTAGATCCAGCCTTGAGAAGCTCAACCCACTTGACACCAGTCTTGGCAGGAACCATACCAGCAGCAACGATGCCCTCAACGGTTGAGACATCAATGGCTGTGGCACCGCTGGCAGCGTTGTTGTAGACGAGGAAGTACTTGGCACCATGCTTAGCAGCGTTCTGAGCCTTTTGAACGAAGGTACAGCTTCCGCGACGGACTAGGACGATGTACTTGCTGAGATCGGGAGTATCCTCAGGGTACGCGTCACAACCGCCGTTGGGAGTGGTAGGATCCAGGTTGGGAGCCCAGAGGGGAAGAGTGACGTTGCCCCAAGCGGCAGGGCTACCAGTAGTGGAACCAAAGTCGATCTTCTTGCTGCTGTTGTCAACGGTGTAGTGGGAGATGTTAAGAAGAGAGACATAGTCGCTGTTGTCGTAAGAAGCGATAGCCATGACCTTGTTTCCGTTGGCAGCAGTGCTGGCGTAGAACATACCGACATCACCGGAGTTGCCAGCAGACACAGTGCAAGGGACACCCTTCTCGACGATGCGAGAGACGGCGACAGCCCAGGGCTCCTCGGACCAACCGCTGGGGCCGCCGATGGAAGCAGTGATGATGTCAGCGCCATCTTGGTAAGCTTGGTTGAAAGCGGCGATGAGAACATCGTTACCGGCCTCTCCAGAGCATCCGAAGACACGGTAGGCGCCGAGAGTAACTCCAGGAGCAGCACCGGTGAAACCGTACTCGTTCTCTTGGGCGGCAACGATACCAGCGACGTGAGATCCGTGGCCTTGGCAATCCATGGGATCATCATCGGGGTAAACGGCATTGAAGCCATCGTACTTATCACCCACGAAATCAGTACCAAAGGAAACAAGACAGTCGGGACCGAAGCAACCGCCAAGAGCAGGGTGCTTGTAGTCAATCTAATAATGTCAGCCAGGATCTAAACTCAAGAGTATGAGACTTACACCAGTGTCGACAACAGCGACCTTGATACCATGTCCGGTGATACCCTTCGCTCGAAGCTTATCAACCTGAACCTGAACGTGTGGTGAGAATGTATCAGCAGTATCATTCAGATCACGCTTCTTAAGAGGAGCCTTCATGCCAGGCGTAGCAGTCCACTCAATGCGAGGCTTAGGAATGCTGTAGACCTTGACAGGCCACATGTTCTTGACAGCAGGAAGAGCCGCCATTTTGGCGGCCATGTCCTCAGCGGTAGAAACATCGTCAAACTGGATAGAAACGCCCTTGAACAGGTCGTAGTCGAACTTGACGCGGGTGGTGTACTTGTCATCAGCAGTTCTGTAAAATTTGGCAGTATCCTACTACTATTAGCAATGAAGTGGAATGTGGTGGTGAGCTGCGTACGTGGTTCTCTTCGAACTCGAAGATGTAAGCACCTGGGACGTGCGTCACAGCGGTACCCTGCTCAGTGTCTTGAACGGCAGCGGACAGCCCTGCGAAAAGCAGAGCCGTCAATCCTAGACGGACCATAATGAATGTGTGTAGTGTGATATAAAGAGCGACTTTGTAAAGAATGACAAACAATGCAATAAAGAGTGTAGAGCAGTCAAAGAGCGACAGGATACCAGAGCGAGTGGTTGAAGACAAGACCTTGGCGGCGTTATCATAACATTATATAGGCGACACGGAGTATCCCGCCCCCTTTGGGAATATCTGCATCCGTCCAGATCAAGCAACGGATTATATGCAGGAACATGTGATGCCCCAAACTCGAACCTGCATGACCTGCCCATAAACGCATCAAACGAGCCTCCAGAAGTTCCAGAGCAATTACCATAAGTTCCCTCCAGAATAAAGTTAGCGCAGGGAAGATCGTGTTCGCTGATCGAATGAGCGTCTAGATGCTGGCCTTGGCGCTCAGGGGAACTGCAGGGGTCAGCGTTGCACTCACGCGGGTGGAGCGTCGAATGCGGGACGTTAGCCCGTGGGACTTTTAACCAAGTGCTGCGACTGCGCTGTGTGATCCGTAATGTTAAGGCTGCTATGTATGTCGATTGATAGAGCAGGTCGATGGGGGGACCTTTTTGTCCGTGGGTTTGGGGGTTTCCTATCGTGGTTAGGTGAGATGGCGACACTGAAGATGCGGGATTTGTCCGCTGATAGCGGGAACTATTGTCAATCGTGATACTCCGTGGATAGAATTATGAAGCCGTCGCAGCAGTAAAGGCGATCCAAGGTAATTGTGGGGATAGGCTTCCGCTTGTTGGAGATCACTTTATTCTCGGGCTTTTGCGGCGTATCAAATGAATATCTCCGAGTAGGATCCTTACTCGTATAAACTGTAATTGCTGGAATAGACTTTCGTCTTCCCCTGTAAGAACTCTATCTGCCGGAAGTATGAATCAAACGTGTAACGTAGCGACTAGCAAATCCCTTAGGCCGAAAGCTTCAGGGTTCCATCGGTTCGTGTTGGGTATTTCTTATTGCTATCTTGGAGGTGTTGGGTAATAAGAACACTGTGCAGAATGGTGAGGCATTGCGCTGGTTTTGTAATTGCTGATCATATATCGAATCAATACCCCGTATCCGTATCTTCCGCGAACAAACTCTATCAAGCTCGGATGAGCTTCTCTAACAATGAGGCCACGCCCAACACTTTCTCCTCTTCGTATCTTCTTCCAATGATCTGTAATCCAATATCAAGCCCTTTCATTGCTTCAGGATCATAAAGGCCCCGTATCCACTCATCAATCGCGTTACGCGGTGCATAATCATGTAGATAACTGTGCCGCGCTTCCTCAGGTGCAGCGACATGTATATCAGACGATGTTGAATCCTCACGGCTTCCAAATTTCGCAAATGGGAACGACATAGCTGTGTAGTCTAGAAAGTTCCATATCTTGGCGTAGCCAGTCCATCTGCTTGATCTATGCGGAACAGCTGTATGAGGCGACACAGGACTGATTATAACGTCGACACTTTCTCCATCTTCTAGACCAGCAGTCGTAGTCCATTTCTTATTGTAAGCCTCCTGCGCTGCCGTCTTTCGGCGGTTGAGTTGCCAGTATTCATACACTGATATCGGTTTGGACGAGTTAACGAGGGCTTCGACATGGGCTATCATCGGCTCGCCTGCAACAGCGACTTCAGTCTTGATATCCTCTCCGCCGTCTGCGCGATAGAACTGATCCTGAATCTCGATGCAGCTTGAGTGATCTGCTGTACTCCACGCAATGACTTTATGCCCAGCCTTTTCGAAGATTGCCACTGCACGGCGGACGGCTTCTTGGATTTCTGGGTGAGGTCGCACGACTCCATCGTCAAGGATAACACCGATAGTGAGTTTTCGTTCCTGCATGCCCTCAAAGTCGGCCTGTCGCCATGGAATTGGGACGACATTTGGGTCCAGCTTCCACGGTTCTGCGACCAGACATTCCTTAGTCAAAGTGATGAGGTTAGGTAGCGATGGACTCATGGGACCAATTGATGAAGGGACATGAGACTGTCCCTCATGAGAATTTGCTGCACCGGAGTATGAGAACCGACCGGACGAGGGCTTCAGTCCAAAGAGGCCGCAGAGATGACTCGGAACACGAATCGAGCCTCCAATATCAGTTGCCCAGCCCCCAAGTGATCCAGACATTCGCATCAAAGTAGCCTCTCCACCAGACGAACCACCTGGTGAAAGCTCAGGTCTTCCAGGATACGTAGTCAGTCCCCAGAGAGGACTTTCGGTCTCGCCATACATGATGCTCTGAGGGATAACAGTTTTCGTTATGATAACTGCGCCAAGCTTCTCTAGAATAGCTACCATGACTGCGTTATCGCGGGCGGGCTTGAAAGATCGCCCGACATAGCCTAACGTGGTGTCGACGCCAGCGATGTTGAATTGGTCTTTTACTGAGACTGGAATACCATGGAGAGGACCAATGAGCTGTTGGTGTTTTTGGAAGTACTCATCAAGAGATTTTGCGCGTTCAAGTGCGCTTTCGAAAAGAGTCTCGCTGAGGCAGTTTGTCTAAGTTATGTTAGTCGTATTCGCGGAAGGCTATGCTGTATGCGAACCTCATTGTGTGAAGTAATGGCTCTGCAAGGAGTTAGCAATTGGCAAGTAGCTTATAGTGATGTGAGAGGTTTACCTGCGAATCGTAACAGAGACTAATTTCTCTGCTGTTATCTTCCCCGTTTTCAATTGCGCGAGAAGGGAAGAAACATCGGCATGTTCTGGCACCACGCTCTCATCAGTTATGGCGGGGAGCTGGGCCTCGCAGCTCTGGATGGCGCCATCGCGATCCTCCCTCTTCTGCTTCACAGTAGTTTCCCAATACATAGTGCTCAATGGCTTCCTGTGATTGCAGAACAAAACTTGGATATTTTATAAGAATTGAATATCTAAATGCCTCGTTTAGAGGGAGAGTCCTCACGGATCTAAGCTAGTGGTTCTAGAACCGGCAGTTGATAGATTCTCGTGATAGAGATAAGAGGGTCGCTCCGAACTCGGCACTGCATCCCCGAAAACGTCCCCATAATTCAAACCCGAGAGTCGTGGCATTTCGCATTTCGCATTTGAAATGAAGATGGAGACCAACTCAAAAGAGGTAACTACATAGTCATAACAGACCTGAAGCGAACCTTTCCACTCTCCATCTTCTCAAAAGCCTCTCCGTACTGAGTCGCAAAGTCAAACTTCTCAATGATACACTTAATACCATGCGTATGCGCAAACACGATAGCATCCTCCGAATCTTGCTGATGTCCCGTGTTCCATCCATGCACACTGAGATTCTTCATGATCATGTGAACCGTATTGAACTCAACCGGCCCAAGAGGTGAGAGAACGACCAGCTTACCGAGAGCCGCAAGGCCTCCTGTGAGAGGACTGACTGTCTCTGCATTTGGGGCCGTTGACAGGATCATGTTAGCCCCTCCAAGCTTCTGCAACGCCTCGCAGGGATCTTCTTTGCTGGAGTCGATGTAATGATGGGCGCCCAACTTCATCGCAAAGTCCTTTTTCTCGCCTCCGGCGCTCATGGCAACGACGGTGTATCCCATCTTCGAGGCATACTGAAGTGCCAGATGACCTAGCCCTCCCAGGCCTTGGACTGCCACAAGACCACCTTGGAGGACGCCAATTCTACGAATGGCGTTGAAGACGGTGACTCCAGCGCAGAGGAGAGGAGCTACTTCGGCGGGGTCTGCATCGGAGGGGATTCGGACGGCAGCTTCGGCGTGAAGCAAGACGTATTCGGCGTAACCACCATCCATAGTCACGCCGTTAATGACACCGTTGTCGCACAGTTGGAATGATCCAGTTTGACAGGAGCGGCATGTATCATCGTGTCCTTATCACAACATCATTAGCCAACAACCGTAATTGTTTCGAAAAGTGTAGAGACTTACCGCCATGCCAAGCACCACCAACACGTTCCCCAACATTGAAGTTACTTGCTCCATTACCAACAGCAACGACATCTCCAACGAGTTCATGGCCAGGAACACGAGGGAATAGATCACCAAAGCGACCCTGCTGCATCCATGAATCAGAGTGGCAGACGCCACAGGCTAGGACTTTGACCAAGATGAAGCCTGGGCCAGGTTGTTGGAGTTCGACTTCTGTGAGGGTCAGCTTTGAGCCACTCTCATCGAAAGATGCGGCTTTGTAGATCTTGGGCAGAGGCATGTTTCCGGAGATTCGAAATGTGAGATGCTTTGCTGAGAGGGTCAGAGAATTGTTTGTGAATTGTGATGAGACTATGATAGCTGTGATCTTGCACTCTTATATATACTATCTCATCCCTGTTGCTTGATTTATCAGCTCGGAAGTATTTCATAATGAAACTGAACACCTGCAGCAGAAACGGCGTTGCTGGGTGTGCTATGCCGTCGGTGCAAGTGAAGCTGTGCTACAGTCAGCTTTGAACACCGAGATCGAGAGCCGAGCACCGAAGAACGCCAGCATGCTTACAAATTCACAGTACCATATACGAAATAGGTTACGAATTGACTTTAGTATCAGTACAATGACGTAAATAGACTATTATAGGTACATGAAATTAGATTGATGGTATTACAGAATGCCAGACTGCTCGTCAATCCGGCGCTCCTCCATAAGCCAGTCAAAATTATCCAACGCGCTAAAATACGAAAAGTGATCCCAACTACCTGCAAATTCCACGCCCTCAAACTCAGCTACAGGTTGAGTAACGGTTGTGTTATTCAGAATATGATCAAGGACCTTCTTAATCACACCTCGCACGTTATGAGCAACAGAACAGTGTGTTTGCGACGGACATGAATTCTTGAGATATCCCAGCAGAAGACTGAGCTGTTGAATGATTGATGATCTAGAATATGTCTCGCCAGCAATGATGCTATCGTGCGCTGGCATCATCACTGGGGCGGGGTCTATGAGTTCCATGCACAAGACAGCTCCGGCGAGGGTTGCGTATCCCATGATCTGAGCGTTGTTAGACCCAGATGGCTGGTTTGGTTTCAGCTGGAGGTGGGATATTGTTGACTTACTATCCATCGGCGTTTGCCTTGTAGAGCAGCCCAGATGTGCTTCTGGGCCCAGAAATTCAGTGTCAAAACGACCATCTCGAAACTGGTGCGAAGAAGCTCGTTTCTTGGATGACCATGTTTGACAAACAGTCGCTGGATGAGAAACATGTTGAGTAAATGGTCTAGTCTTATCAGTAGCTTTGGATAACCGATTTCAAGGTCTATCTCGCTTAATTCCTCTGCTGTTGGGTTCCAAATCAGGTGCCGAGGAAGATGCCCATAAAGATCAAGTTCTTTACTTTGAAGTTGCCTATTCATGATTAAGCCATTAGACACGTGGGAACATAATATTAGGGCCTCACTTACATGACTTCTGCAATGCCGTAAGCTTCATCCTGAGCGAGTACAACTTCGAGGATTTCGTCTCTGGCCAGCGCAATCATCATGCGAACACGCAAAAGCGAGCTCGAGTATATCCGCCCATTCGTGTTCCATCCATCCTGGTCAAGAAGTTGAGATTTCCTCCGGAACGTTTCTCTGTCTGATAGCAAGGCTGATTCTGCTAGGTCTAATGGTGACTTGATGAAGCAGAACCTCCTCGTAAGAAGAGGCGGTCGCCCAACAAAAGTGGCCAGGAATTTATCAACTACGAAGACCTGACATCCAATACGCCTCCGTATCTCGGTAGGTACCGATGACATATGCGCTGATGGCTTGGCCCGATTATCGTGGAGTCCGGAGAATGTTAACATCGCCACCGTCTCTGCATGAAACTTCCAGTACGGCAAGCCTACACTAATTAGAATCAACGATACACACAGACTCTCAGGAGACTTGCTGGTTTCGCCATGCATCCATGCATGAAGAACAGAACGCTTGTATATCAGAAACAACATCAGAGTACCCGAGCTCCCGCCCATATTTGCAAGAGTTATACATGAGGCACAGTACTCAGTGCACTGGCGAATTATCCTCTTCGAATCTTGGTTCGATGTGGCTGACAGCTCGCTCAAAGCTGTATAAAGGAAGATAACGCCAACAGTCTCCCAGCGCAGATTTTCCCCCGAAAAGCTTTGAATCCATGCAGTCGGGTCATCCTGGTCCTCTTTGAGCGTTTTTCGTGTGTTGATACATATTCTGCTCCCCATCTCGCGCAACTTGGCTGTATTTGCTTTATCGCCAAGATAAGAACCGAATGTGTCCCAGGTACTACTTAGTAGTTTATCGCCAATACTGGCCAGCCAGTCTTCGTCGAGACTGGCTTTGGGCATTGAGCTCGGCATGATCCTTTTCTCGGGTAGAGCTTGTAGTACTCTGACAGCAAGTTGACTTGCTTCTTGATCCATATTCACAATACTCTGTATCTCGGCCACTGATGGTGGAGCTGGAATAGTTGGTGAAGAAGGCGTGTCAGCCTCTGCCACTGCGGGGCCCTGCGCAGCCAAACTAGCCTCAGTCTCTTGGTACGCAGCCGGAAAGCTCGTAGGTCCAAAGAAGCCCTGGGGCGGTCTCGCAGCAGGTGAACTCCATAACCCATCATCTGGCCCGAAGCTCCTGGCTTGTGCTGCAGGTGCCGCGACCTCGGCGTTCAAGGCCGATGTTTCGGACACTCGTCGCTGAGAGGGCCTCGCTCGAGAGACGGTCGTCGCTCGTTCCGGAGATGCATAGTGACACGCAGATTCACCGTTGGGCCTTTTCCTGCACCGGCGGCAGATTGGATAACCGTGGTCGCACGCCACTTTTCGTCGCCGACATGGCTCGCATGCTTGCTTCTTTCCGTTACGTCGAGTAAGAAGGGGACTAGACATGACGGTGCGGGTTCGGATTCTGTGCTGATTGGATAAACCATCGAGCACCGAGTCTGAGGTGCCTTGAGTGCTATTTGGAGGCGGAGATGAAGCTGTCAGGAGAAGGTGCTGACAGCCAAGACCGAGCTCCGAGGGCCGACGCATTGGGAACAATCAGCCAGGAAATTTTTTCCTAGTGCTTATTTGACTACAAACCAGAAGCGTGGGTATAGAAATAGATAAGCAAACTGTTGTGCCGCATAATTACATACTTATGTAGTTCAATGTCGACGCGAAAACCACGACTGTCTTGGGGGACTGGCGACTTCTCACCCAGAACTTGAGGCGTGCAGATATAGAACCGCGGGATCAAAGCATCAGCGTACCAGATAAAACACCAATTCACTGAAAGTCAAATAATACATTAGCTATCCACCAAGCCTCATAAGGGTATTCCGTTCAATCTCTCCCCCATCTTACGATATAGCCATTCCTGATGTTTTCTATCCCCAACCAGTCCGTCCGAGACAGCTCTCAGCAGTCCTTTACATCTTGTTTTCCAGTAAACCAGTATATAACTTGCACATTATGCCCGAACCCAGATGTTCCATTTCTAAGCCTCGAAGCTTTAGTGCTGCATTTCCAGAATGCAGTCAAATGTAGCAGCGGTAGGGTATTCTTTGATGATGACGCGATCGGTGTCCAGATCTTGTCATTCATAAGAGCGAGATTTACATGTATCCGCCCGTGATATGCGTCAACCAGCCTTTGACGCGTTTTGAGACTGGTGACGCGTCGTCTTCGCCGTCATCCTCGGCAGGTCGCTTTCTGGACTCATGTGTCGGCATTTCTTGAGTCAGCGCCTCCTCCTCGGCTGGTGTCTCTTCTTCAGGCATCTCTCGACTTGGCTTCTGGTGTTCTTTTGCCAGGGTGCTCATGTCGCTGGCCGATGCGCTCTCGCCTTGGTCGGGCGCATGGTCGAAATCGTAAATGGGCTCGTCTGACAGTTCCGAGGATACGTCAGAGCTAAGTTCGATTATCGGCACGTGATCCTGCCTATCGCGCAGCTGATATCTGCCGCCCTCGTTGGTGAGGACTTTTTGCGGTTCACGAGCGGGTGATTGCTGCCGCGGTGCAGAAAGCCGAGGTAATTTTGGTTCCTCTTGTTGTGAGTAGGGTAATGATTTCTGCTGTGACTTTGGTTTTGGTTTTGGGAGTAAGCCCGCAAGGGTGTGTCGTCTGATTTCTTTGGTGGTCTCTCGCAGATGAGCGGCCAATTCACTGTGCGGATCAAGATGCCAGAGAGTGCGCTCGATGGTAGCGCGCAGCATGTGAAGGTTCCCCTCCTCGTGAGCGGCGCGCTCGGCGGCGGTGAGCTTGGCCATGGCAGCTTGGGCTTCTCTTCTGGTGGAGGGTCGGTAGAGTGAGCTCATGAAGTGAGTGAGGGGACGGGTGGGGACACGTGTTTAGAGCGATTTAGGCGACAGATGCCATCCATTGATTTAGGTATCTCATGCAATCTCGATTTCTGTCCTGAGTGTAGATATGAGATATTGTCTTCTTGTCATGTCTATCGAGGTTGAGGCTGGCGTGAATAGGGTTGGACACGATCGGTCGGGTAATATTAAGAGGTTGGTTTTATTTTTCAAGCGTCTCCACTTGGGGTCGGGGTCTTTTTATTTATTATGCGTGATGAGCTGTCAATGCTACTGGAGCCTGAAAACCCGCGTGGTAGCATCCGGCGGGCCTTACTGATAGCGATAAGCCAATCAGCTTGACGATGACGACAACAGATGACTCATCCTTGATCTGCGCTATGACGTCTACAGTTTAGACTGTCCACTCAAAGCACGATTCCTCAGTGTTTCAGATCCCCACTAAACTGTTTTTAGATTATCCAGGTGAGCCTCAGGGTAGCCTCGTCTCTTTACCCAGCATTTAACAACCTTGAAAAGCGCGCGACAGGTGTTTTATATGCTGGCGCTGGACTGGCAGTAATTATATAACTGAACCTAGGCTCCTGATAAAAATATGTATAAAAACTTTAAACTGTACTTAAGTCATTTTAGTGCTAAAGTTGGCCTGATAAGGACACAAAAAGCGAACTGAAGGCCTTTCTTGAACTCATAGCAAGCTGACGATATTCCAGAGTATTCCTGTTCAGTCCCAGCGCTCTGTCGATCATGTCATCATTCACATTTTTACCTCTGGAGTTTCCAGATACCTGTTGCAAAATTTCACATGATTCAGCCATGATGGAAAAGATACACGCGGTCAGATCTGTATTTGGTCGCACAGGCAGATCACTAATCTAAGCTTATTACTCCTACATCAGTCCCCGTTGCTTGCTTTATCGCATAAGACACTAAATCCAACGTATCCTTCGGAACAAACAGCTCATCCGTGGTACCAATAACCTTTTCAAAATGAGCCAAATAGTCTTCCGGGCCCGTCGCGCGAGAATGCCCAGGCACCGTAGCCAATGTCGTTCTCGCGGCTCTTCCACCACCAACACTGAACAGCTCTCCAGATACCGGACACTCCGCACTGCATAGCGCCACCACAAAATCCGCCACCAGATGCGTGTGAAAATATTCCCTCGTAATCTTCTTGATGACAGGCGACAAGTCCGACATGCGGGATGCTGCTGAGGGAAGAACGCCGTTGATCTTGATCCCGTGCTTGGGGCTCATGCGCCCAAGATCGCGGGTCAACCCAAAGGTGGCGCCTTTGCTTGATACATAACCACCGTCACCACCTGCCCCCATGCCAATAAGACTGTCAGAAGAAGTGTTAACTATCCTTCCGTACCCTTGCTTCTCCATAGTAGGATACACTGCGCCGATGAGCATAACAGTGCCCAGCGCAGCAATCTCCCATGTCCGGCGGAAGGATTGGACGTTCACGTTGTCGTGCGAACTAGCTTCGCCAGCAGTGCCTGCATTGTTGACAAGAATGTGAATATTTCCATACGCCGACAGCGTATCCTGCACAAGCTCTTGAACCTCGCTCTGGACAGAGATATCATGGCCATCTGCGATGGCCTCTCCACCCTTTGCTTTGATCTCGTCAACGACAGTTTGTGCGCGAGATATAGTACCGCGCTCGCCACTTAGAGAGCCACCGTAGTCATTGACGACTACCTTTGCGCCATATGATGCGAGCAGAAGAGCATACTCTCTACCGAGGCCGCCTCCTGCACCCTGGAAAGAGCATTGTTAGTGTCATCACAGGTACAATGATACGTGAGAAACCTACAGTCACGATGGCAACGCGGCCTTGAAGAGATGTCAATTTCGTTTGGGGCATGGTCAAGTGTAAGTTGTCGTTGGTAGAGTTCGGAAATTACTTGAATGGTAGGTGACAACCATGCTCACCCGACTTGTTCTATAATCAAGATTTCCCCGCACTCTGGGGCCGATGGTTTAGTGCCCGATAGCGCGTTCTTGAGTCAATGTGCCGCTAAATCTCGGGTTTAGAGGACCTCGGGGAGCTTGAGTCAGTAAGCGAGTCAGTGCACTGAATCGCCTGGCGGAAATCCATTTGGCCAAGCATGGTTTGAGAGGCCTGGATAGATACGCCACTTATTGATGCACGTTAATCTGGAGAACAAATGAACTAACTATAATCAAGTTTCTCGGTATGCGAAGAGTGTTGCGAGTGAAAGATTTGCGACAATGACCGAATTCAGCACAATGTTCGAAGACACCAGATTGACAGCTTATTTGATCCTGTTAAAATGTAAGTCGAACTTGCAACATACCAGAAAGGGCACAAGCCACTGACAGCTCTTTTCAGATTATGTGATTCCCAGGACCCGACTACGGGCGCTTGTATCACGAATTATCGGGAAGCAAGAGCCGACACTTCAACATATGCTTGCCAATGCCACGATACGATGGTGAGAATCAGTAGTAACCTTGCGTGAGTTCCAGTGCTGAAACTGTGTCTAGGTTGTCGTCTACTTTGTCGATACACCAATTCAGGGCTCTCAGCTCTGGCCAGTGTGATGCGAATGCTCTGCTGCAGAACTGCCCGACTCTCCTCGAAGAGAAAGCCACGGCCGAAACGGTACCATACCTGTAGGATTTGATCGCGTGCATATTCTGACGTGAACAGATCGTGGGAGAAGATTATCGAGGGCATTTTCTGGTCAAATATCCCAACCCGACACACACCATATTCTATGTGTACGGAGGCGGGTTTGTTAGCGGTTCTCCAGGATCCGTGATGCCGTATCTACTACAATTGAGCGTTGAGCTTCAAGCCCGGGGGTTCAAAGCTGACATGTTCGTCGCGGAGTACGACCTCGCCCCAGAATACCCATACCCGGGTGCTCTGAGGCAAGTCATCTCAGCGTATCGATATATTGCTAGTAGGAAGATATCCATCATTCTGGCTGGTGACTCGGCTGGAGGCAATCTCTGTCTTGGACTTCTTCGACACTTGGTCAAGCCTCACCCAAGTATTCCACCACTCATACAGAGTCAGGGAGAGACTGGACGTGTCGTGGCAGCTTGCCTGAACAGTCCGTGGGTCAATCTGCGAAACAATGGGGAATCGTACCGGCAGAATGCGAACCAAGATTGTCTCGACAAGGGCGCTCTCGACCGTTGGAGAAAGGCATATCTAGACAGGAAGCCCTTGGATGAGTATACAAACCCCATCGATTGCTTGGATGACTGGAAGGAGATACTGCCCAAGGACACGCTTTTAGTAGCCGGCGACCTAGAGCTTTTTGTCGCCGATATACAAAAGCTGGCTCAAAACATCCACAAATTAAGTCTACCCCCCGGCGTCATTGGTGACTCTGAAACTAATTGTCATAGCAGAGTGGATATAATAATCTCGAGACGCACGTGGAGCCTAAGAAAGGACATGTTTGGAGTCTGGTTGACTTTGGGGGTACACAACCTGGGCTACCAGCGCGTCGGGGAGGACAAGACGAGGATAACGCGTATTCCGGCATTCACTTACAGGCTGACTGGATTGTTGACAGATGTGGAGTCTGAGAAGAGAAGATGGATGTATGTTTCTCGTATGATTTGAAACCAGCTATGCTTTAGAATGATCTTATAAATCTTCAGAGGGAAACAAGCATTGGCATTGATGATTGATATATTGCGCGTAAAAGACCTTAGTTGCCAACCGTAGAAAGTTGAAAGAACCACCATTTGTTCTTCTGAGACCAATGAAATTGTAGGCTTGCAGCCCGAAGAAACTACGAAGTCTACTCAGTTCATAGCTGTCAACACCTGTTGTTTCATGAAGCTATCCAAACTGGAGATAACTCAGAGTTCTTTTAGGCATGCGGGCAACAAGTTCTAGTCGGGATAATACTCAAAATAATCATTCATTGTTAGAATCAAGCTAATTACGAAGTAACAGCTGTGGAAGCAGCCAAGGTAGCAGAAACCAGAACCTATCTCTTCCAGCATCCGATCCATCCTAGGCAGTCTTATCATCGGACCCCGCCGCTTCGCCCAGATGAGTCTTGTGAAAATGTCGTGGCTTGACCTTGGCAGCGTACAGATCATCAAGCTCTGCAGTACTTCGGTTCTTGGTCTCAGGAAGCCAAACCCAACAGCCGGCAAATCCGATGAGAGTAGTAGCGCCAAAGATGAAGCCAACCTTGCCACCAAGGTTACCGGCATCTGGGTTGAACATGTACGGGAACACGAAGCCAATCAACCATTGAACGATACAGAGGACGATGTTGGAAAGGCCTTGGGTTCGTGAGCGAAGACGCCAGGTTGGGATCTCCGCCACGACGGTCCATGCAACTGTACCCAAGGTGATCTGGTAAACGAAGCCCTGTCGAGACACGTTAGAACAGATATGTTGTTGAGGTGGGGGATTATTGACTTACCCAGACGAACATGAAGGCAATGGTAACGAGGTTCGTAGACCGACTACCGGGCAAAGAAGCTCCACCAACAATGAACAAGGTGATTGCACAGATGAATTGTCCCCATACAATAAGAGGCCGGCGACCAACAACAGTCAACAAGGGCCAAGAAAGGATGTTGGCGACAAACATGCTGCAATTGTTCAACATGCTCAGCAAGAAGGACATCTGTGCACCAAAGCCAGCCAGTTGATAGTAATACGACTGATAGCCGAGAACAAAGATGATACCGCTAAGGTACTGGCAACCATAGATAAACATGCTGATAAGGGTGCGTTGTCTATCGGGCTTCTGGAAGCACGATGCGTATGAGACAGAAGACGTCTCAGAGCGGTAGTCCTGCTCATGTTGAATAGTCTGCTCAATAACAGCTAGGATGGCCTTCTTATCAATGTCCTTTGAATCACCGTGTAAACGATCGAGGGACTTGACAGCAGCATCTCGGCGCCCAGCTCGTACCAGCCAGACAGGTGATTCGGGGCAGAGCCAGATAGTAGGAAGAACGATAGCCGGGATGATCCATTGACACACAAAGGGGATTATATAGGAGTCGCGGTCGTTTCGGGGGCCAAGCTTATACATGATTCCAGTAAAGAGAAGAGTACCGCAGAACTGGATGAAGTTGGTCATGGCTGTGAGCCAACCTCGAAGCTTGAGCGGTGCAACCTCTGAAGCGTACAAGGGGCCAATGATGAGCCATGCACCGATGGACAGACCGTTAATGGCTTTTCCAACTGTCAAGATTGGGAGAGAGCCATCGCGGGTTGAGTGGTATTGAAGACCGACTCCAACGATAGAAATGGCACAGAAGAGCATGTTGGTGTATCGTCGACCGATCTTATCAGCTAACCATCCTGTAATAGCAGCGCCAAGGACGGCTGCCAGCTGAGACACGCCGCCGTAAAGGCTCTGCCACGTAGCAGGGATGATGTAAATCGTTGTACCACCTTGCGCAAGCGTGGTGCCATAGTCCTCGCTTGGTGCCAGTTAGTATAAACAGGTGTGTGAATCAATGTAAGAGTACTTACCGAAACTTGGGAATCGCGAGAAGATTACCCGCAATGATACCATCTATACCGTAGCCAAAAACAACAAGCTGGACGTACAGGATCCATAGAGTGCTTCGCCAAAAGACTCGAACGCTCTGGGCGAAGCTGAGGGTCTTTTCATAGGCGATTTGGTTGGCAGCGGCTTCAGCATGATCCTCTGCCTGCTGCATCTCAAGGTGTTCAGCAGTAGTCATTGCCGTAGCCTCCTTCTTAGTATCCATGACAAGCTAACTGATGCAAAGAGGTATGAGTAGAAGAGAGATCTTGATTCCTGTAAAGAAAACAAGCTTCTGTTGAGAGCAAGAGAAATTCTACAATCTCGTTATTGACAAGGGGTTTTGTAGTTGAACGCGAAACGCCACAATAATGAAACTGTGCGTTCCAGACACAGTAGCAGTGCAGTGCTAGTGATGAATGGGCCTGGTTGGTTACCAAAGATCGAAGAGCTACCAGCATCAACCCCATGGGGAAGCGGTCCTGGGTCATTTGCTGCACAGGCCACGATAGGGAACAGTCGCCGCCCGCGTGGGGATGTTGACTCGACTGGAGAGTCAGCTTTGCGGGGTTGAGGCTGCTAACCGCACTAGCTTCAGAGTCATGGGGGCTAGCTTAGTCTGGGGTATGGAGTCAACATTGGCGGATGTGGACGCGGGGTCAGTTACCGAAGATCTGGATTTGTCAATGGTTGGAGCGTCGCTTGCCAAGACACTGTGCTTTATTTCTTTGCTGTTTCGTCACAATTTGAGCTAATCTGTCTCCTCATACTCATCCTTGTCGGCTCACTCAACCATCAAGATGACAGTCTCAAACGGAAACAGCTACGCAACAACCTTCGACAACCGGGTCGGTGGTACGCCCATCACTCGCGACAATGACGCTCCTTACAAAGTATCTGAACATATCCTGTGCGCTCCAAGAAAGCTTCGAGTTGGATGTATAGGAGCTGGAGCCTCTGGCATCATGATGTGCTACAAGAAGGAGAAGGAATTTGGAGATGACATTGATCTGGTTGTTTATGAGAGTGAGTGAAACCCGGCCCCGAATATATCCAGGTCAATCGAATATGATCTCATCTCCAATTTCTCCAGGGTACCCCAAGCCCGGTGGTGTCTGGTACGCCAACAAGTACCCCGGCTGTCGTTGCGACGTTCCTTCACCCGCCTATCAATACCCATTTCATCCTAAAGCAGATTGGTCCAAGTACTACTCTCCCGCGGCTGAGATCCAATCGTATTACGAGTCATTTGCCAGAGAGAAAGGTTATGTGGGTAACTACATCAAACTATCTCATCGCGTTGACAAAGCGACTTGGGACGAGCCCAACGGACAGTGGATCTTGACTGTGACGGAGACTGCTGATGGCCAAGAGAGAACATTCGAGGACCGAGTCGACTTCTTGGTCGCCAACATTGGCATCTTGAATACCTGGAAGTGGCCCGATATTCCCAACCGCGAAGCCTTCCGTGGACACATCACCCATTCAGCGGACTACGATACCAATCTTGATCTACAGGGCAAGACTGTGATCGTCATTGGATCCGGCGCCTCTGCCATCCAAATCGTGCCAGCTATCAAATCGGTAGCAAAGAAAGTCATCTCGTTCTATCGTACGCCGCAGTGGATTGGACCTGGTTTACCCATGGAAGGCTACACGGACTCAGAGGGACGAAATTTTGTCTGTGAGTTGAGGAGACCTTGCATGCAGGCTTGTCTAATATGGCTTTAGATACCGACGAGCAAAAGAAGCTATTCGCTGAAGACCCAAAGGCATACTTGGAGCATCGAAAAGAAATGGAGACAAAGATCAACACCAGTTTCCGAAATAACATCGCCGATCACCCGAACCAGAAGATGGCTCGCGAGGTAAGTATAGCTACAGTCCCCCCTTCAAAAGACACCCAGGGTCTGACATGCATTTCCAGTTTGTGGCCAAAAGAATGGCCAAGATTCTCAAGAATGACGAGAAACTGACCCAGCGCCTGATCCCAACCTTTCCCATGGGATGTCGTCGCCTCGGCCCAGCTGAAGGATTCCTTGAGTCTTTCCACGAAGACAACGTTGAACTAGCCGAAGGCGAAATCGAGTCTTTTACCGAAAACGGTCTCCGTGTCGCCGATGGAACAGAGTATCAAGCTGACGTTATCATTTGCGCGACTGGCTTCAACGTCAGCTTCAAGCCGCATTTCCCTGTCATCGGCCGCGATGATGTGTCGCTTGCTGATGCCTGGAAGGATGATCCAGCTGCGTACCTTGCACTTGCTGCGAGTGGCTTTCCCAACTTTATGTGTAAGTTGGCCCAGTACACTGACTTTGCTGGGTTTCTAATTGGCATGCAGTAGGTTCGTTGGGACCCAACTGTCCTGCGGGTCATGGATCGTTCATTACGGTCCTTGAAGCAGCGCAGAACTACATCTGTAAAGTCATCAGGAAGATCCAAACAGAGAACATCCTCACCTTGGATGTCAAGCCTAAGGTTGTAGATGAGTATAACGAACATGTGCACGAGTGGTTGAAACGAACGTAAGTAACACTTCAAAAATGTCAGATCACTTTGATTCGCTGACGCTCAAGTTACAGAGTCTGGGCTGCTGGCTGTCGTTCGTGGTACAACCAAGGTCGACCAAATGGCAAGATCACAGCGCAATATCCAGGATCACTTGTTCACTGGCGGTTGATGCTTGAGAACCCTCGGTACGAGCACTACAACATTCAGTACAGAAGCCGTAATAGGTTCGAGTTTATGGGTAATGGCTTCACGCTGCCTGAAGTAAATGGGGGAGATTTGGCATGGTACTTGGATCCAGAACACATAGCAAAGCCTCTCTTCTCAGAATAGTTATAGATACTTGTATCATTCAAACTTAAACTATTAAATTCAGGTAGTATTGCCCTTCCATTGTGGATAACGATTAAAGAACTCCTTATCCAGCTTCCAATTGTTCAAGTCTAGTATCTTGGAGACGAGTTGCTGCGGGTCATGTACGAGATCAGACTCGGACGTTGAGATTTCGACGGTGAGATACTTCCCAATGTCGGTAGAAACATCATAAACACGATCGGGATCTGACATGGACATCTGCACCAGACCTTCTCTTATCGCGGGCCTGTCAACTGTCAGTGAGGAGTCTAGGGCGGAGAGAGCCATGCTTACCATGCTATGAGATCAGCTGCCATTGGGTGATGCACGACGAGCTGCAAGGGTGTAGGTCGAAGCCAAGGCGGTAGGCTATGATAGGCATCTTCACTACGAACAATCTGCCACTGTTGCGAGTTAACGACAGTTAAACACCAGCAACTGGAATCCATACCCTCAATAATAGATATAAAACCCAATATGTCGCAAGATACTCTGACGTCCGCCGTGTTTTCCGTACTGGCTCCAAATACACCTTCAGATCAGTCGACAGCGTATTGTGTTTATTATCAACAAGAAAGTCAATCAGTACCGGCGGCCCGATGGACTCTGGGTTCTGGCTAGCACGTTGTATCATCTCATGTAGTAACGGATCTTTTGCAGCCGATGAAAACATCAGCATGGGCATGTTTGAGCGGAAGGCGGGGAGGTTATGCTTCATGCACGCATCGAATAACTCTGTGAAGCCGTCGAGAGGATCTGGAGTCCGCTGCTTTTCATGCTGATGCGATGAACTGTCCTCGATATCTGGGAAGTGATCGATGTCGTCGTTATCGCGCAGCAGGTGACTCGGGCTGGTTATCCATCTCATGGTCATGGTGGTTTCGGACTCATGCGCTCGAGGTGTCTGCAACTGCGATGAGTCCATTGTAGAGAAATGGTCTGTATCTTTATTCCTGACAGTGAGGGACTGCGAGTGAGTGAGTTCGGTCGTGGCCCTGTCGCTTTCATCTGAATGATCTATACTGGCCAGCTGAAAGTCGTCTCCCAGGATCGCATCCATCTCATTACCGTCTGTGTTTAGTAGGTGGGAGCCATCATGAAGATCCAAGGTGTCACAATGGATCAGATCGTCTGCTAGATCGTGGCTCGATGTGTTGTGAAGCACAAGTCCATCCAGATCAGAGAGTCTGGTGGATTGCAAGTGATCACCCACGGCTGCAGGTGTTGGTTGCACTGTAGGGCGCACTCGGGTGGTGTCGTTGAAACTCGAAGACCTCATTGTAAATACCTGTGCCGAAACATCCCTCTCATTATTGCTATCGTAGCTAGGTGTTGGACTACCACCAGAACAGACCAATGGCGCATTAAGTATTGATTTTGATCTTAGGTCGCGTTGGCGTTGCAGTATGCTCTCCATCTCGTCCCAAAGACCGCGCATCTGTTGGAGCTGCCGACTCAATTAGTTAGTCACCTCACTTCAGGCAGATCGATTGAACGAAGGAAGGCCAACCTCATCTTGTAATTGCAGGTTCTGGGCAGCAAGTTGAGAGGCCTCAGTCTTGCCAGCTGACTTGAGAAGAGATATCTGAGCCTCGAGTCCTTCAATGTACTGCTTCTGCCGCTTCCGATGCTGTCTTTGCGCATTCCTGTCTGTTTGGCGCTTCTTTGCGCGTCGCGATTCAGCGTCGGTGGTCATATTGTTGGCCTCGTTTGCGCCCAGCGACGGCATCGATCGTAGTAAGTGAGTGGTAGAACACAACGTGAACTCTCTTCTATTCGTGGTCCTGGGGGTAATTACTCTGTAGGTCTGTTATGTGAATGGTAATGGATGTGATGGAGAGGAGAGAAAGATTATTTGCCATCGGACCCTTTCCCCTCTCTGAGCTTCAGACCATGCTTCCCTGAATTAGTTAGACTAACGGGGTTCTTGTAAGCCCCGGAATCGATCTTGACCCCGCAGATCCCCCAGCTTTTAGGCGACCTAGCCCTGTAGGCTCCGGTGCAGCTTGGAGAATCCGGGCTCGACCTCCACTAGTGCTACGGATTTACGAGTATGTCTTGAATCTTGAGATATCAAAATAGGAGAATGTGAAACTTGACCATATCTCCAAGGAGGTATGCTTCTTTATTGGTTGTTTTGCTAGTTTCACGCGTATCAATAGTATCATATAGACCAATCTCTTTCTACACTGCTTATCTAGGTTCCGTCTCGTTGGATCGACGTGTAATGCCTCCCCGCGTAGAAAATAATGATGGTATACTCTCTCCATGCGGTAGAAAAAGAAGAAACCTATAGTGGCGAATTTGATGCCCACCACGTCTTGGTCTTGATAGCGTGAAGCCTTCTCAGCATTCTGATCTCAACTGCCCTCGCTAGACTCCGAGTTTTCACGCCCCTCCTGCAACACGCCTTGGAATGAGCTGTAAGTATGCAATAAGAGTAAGTATCGGATCGACTTATACCAGGAAATGGGGGTAAGTAGACCAGGTCTCATCCAAGTAAATTGCTGTGCGGTATACCACGCTATTTTCCCATCATTTCAAGCCTAACCTCAAATGGCTTTAGTGGTGTGTTATAACCGAGGATTTAAGCTGACTCGACTCAATGACTCGACGGATTCCCCCGCATCCCTGTGTCATTATTCCCTGCATGGTTTCCCTTAGCAACCCTACCTTCGGCTATACCGTCAGTCTGGGTCAGATGGCGCCGAGTACGGTCTGGCTCAAGGTATGAAGATAATGAAAAAGCCTTGTTCTGGCTAAAAAATTAGCCATTTGTTCTACCGTACTTCCATTGAGTTACTTCGTCTCCGATCTAATCCATCATGACTATCTCGCAAAGCAACAATGAAAATAATGGCACGCAACCACCTAGAATCTCAACTACACAAGGATATGGCCAGCATCCACTACATGATAAATCACAGAGGCCATTGAAAGTCATAGTCGTGGGTGCAGGGCCTTCAGGAATCGCGGCGTTGATTGAGCTGAACAAACTCCCGCACGTTGAGATTTCATGCTTCGAGAAGAATGCTGATGTTGGAGGAACATGGCTCGAGACGAGGTACCCTGGCGCAGCGTGTGATGTTGCAAGTCACGCCTATCAGTACTCCTTCGACTACAAGACGGATTGGTCCCGACAGTAAGGAATAACGAGTTGATAGACATTTGATCTTTCTGCTGACGATGATAGCTTTTCACCTGCTGAGGAAATTGGCGAGTACTTCATCTCAGTAGCAAAGAAGCACGATCTATACAGCAAAATCGCATTCAACTCCCGCGTGATTGGCGCCGAGTGGGACGACAATACAGGGCTTTGGCGGGTCCAAGTTGCGCGCGACATCTCACCTGAAAGTGATGCTGTCATTGAAGACCATCATGCTCATGTTTTCATCAACGCGGGCGGTATCTTGAACGATTGGAAGTGGCCTGATATCGAGGGCTTGCACAGCTTCAAAGGAACACTGATACATACAGCTGCTTGGGTAAAATGCGATGTTTCTTGGTCCAAATGCTTTCACTAACAGTGAACAGGACCCTGAGATCGATCTCAAAGGCGCGTCAGTCGGTATTATCGGGTCTGGCGCAAGTAGCATACAAGTCGTCCCAACAATCCAGCCATTATGCGACAAAATCGACGTTTATGTGCGATCACCTACATACATTCTACCGACAGTTGGGTTCGGCATAGAGTCCTCCAACTTTAACCCGCCATGTAGGGAGCCACGATCTCTTCGATGCCTTGATACTAACTGTTGCTAGACACTGCAGCAGATATCGAACGCTTTAATAACGATCCGGAGTATTACAAGGCGTTCAGGAAACAAATTGAGCAACAGATGAATGAGAACTTCTCTGCTAGTATTAAGAACTCGGAAGCACAAGAGAAAGGGAGACAGGTATGCTGATGTTCGCACACCTGAGAGATTCTTACTAACCGAGATTAGTGGGCAGAAAAGATGATGAGTTCAGCGATAGCCTCGCCAGAGCTGAGAGAAAAACTCATTCCAAGGTAAATAAATCCCTTATTTCCGACGGACTTGTTACTGACGGCCGTGTGCACTAGTTGGGAACTCGGATGCCGACGACTTACTCCCAGCCTGCCGTATCTCAAAGCAATCCAGGAGTCCAACGTCAATGTGATCAGAACAGGTATACGCAGGATCACAGAGGAGGGAATTGAGACGAATGATGGTGAGATTCATGAAGTCAACACGCTTATTTGTGCGACTGGGTTCAACACCTCCTTCTCTTCCAGATTCAACATCGTCGGCAAGAATGGCGTGAGTCTACGTACGATGTGGAAGGCTAGAGGTCCAGAGGCCTACCTTGGAATGGCCATTGCAGGCTTGCCCAATTACTTCAGTAAGTGACCGTGAATGGGGCACCTCGAAACACAGACTGACAATCATTAGCACTGCTGGGACCTAACTGTCCTATCGCCAATGGCTCTCTCATCCCCTGTATCGAGTCCAGGTATGTCTCCATTTTATCCCACAAGAGTCCATACCGACAGTTCCTCGAACAGTGCCAAGTATATCGTGCAAGCGGTCACAAAGATCCAAACAGACCAGATTCGGTCACTGGATGTGAAGCAACCCATACAAGATGCGTTCAATGACTATGTCCAAGAAGTTCACAAGGACTTGGTTTGGACAGGATCTTGCCAGAGCTGGTGTATGTACCCTTTATCCCGCTACCAGG
The DNA here is from genome assembly GCA_013396175.1 of Fusarium denticulatum. Taxonomy (NCBI): domain Eukaryota; kingdom Fungi; phylum Ascomycota; class Sordariomycetes; order Hypocreales; family Nectriaceae; genus Fusarium; species Fusarium denticulatum. The sequence goes on along the minus strand of JAAOAK010000018.1, from coordinate 59,848 downwards.
CAATCTCAGCTGAGTCATGATTTCTGTAGACAAAGACCGAAAGTCGGGCCGAGTCGTTGCAGTCTGGCCAGGATCAAGCATTCATTTTATGGAGATGATTGCCAATCCGCGATGGGAAGACTTCGACATCAAGTACATTAACGTGAGTAAGATGATGCCTCGGGCGATCATGGCTAATGAAAATAGTCGAATCCGTTTTCGTTTATGGGCAACGGAATTTCGCAGCGCGAGGCGAAGGGTGAAGATTTGACATATTGTAAGTGCACGATCAGTAGGCGAATTGAATTCAGCTTACACCCTTAGACCTCGATGACATGACGCCGGACGCGAAGGCATAATTTGGAGGGGGATTAGAGGATTTCTTTGAACAACTGGGCATGAACACGTTCGTAGAACTGACGTTGTAGTCGATTGGGTAGTCCTCGACTCCTAGATCAGGTTGGACTGCAATGGAACTTGATCAACCATAAGATAGACCTAAAAGCTCTAACTGCCATGCCTGTCGTTGTCCCAAATTACTGCCTTTGAATGTATCATGATGGTTTCTATCTCCACGATCTTGTGTCCTGAAGAACTCGTGGTCCTTCAATCATGGCAATTTGCTTTGCTGGTGACTCGCTGCAGGCTTGGATCGCTCGAGTCAGCTTGCTATGTCATAACTCTCAGACTCTCGGGTATAAGTCTCCGAGGCTCACCCACCTGGTACTCTCCCAATGACCACTCACATTTATCTCGCTCATTTATCAACCGCCATGACACCTCAAAGACCAGAGAAAGCATTCAACAGCGGCGTTGCTGTGATAACAGGGGCCGGAGGTGGTTTGGGTTCCGGTCTCGCTCGGCATATTGCCTCATTCGGAATGGCCGTTATTATCGCCGACATTGACCTCAAACGCGCCGAGGAAGTCGCTTCGGACATTAGGGCCGCCAATGGGAAAGCAGAAGCGAGAGGTGTCGACGTATCGCGGCCTGATGAGCTAGATGCTTTAGCTGCATACGTTCACACTCACTACGGAGACGTTCGACTGCTCATGAACAACGCGGCGATCGAGACCTTGGGCTCACTATGGGAACTATCTTCCGCCCGGTGGGAGACTACACTGAATGTCAACATCCATGGCCCTATTCACGGTGTTCGGGCCTTTCTACCCCGCATGATAGCTTCCGGAAAGGAATGCTGGATCGCCAATGTTTCGAGTGTTGGCGCGTTTACCACCATCCCAGGCCAATCAGCATATGCCGTTACGAAGCACGCCGTACAAGCCTTCACCGAGTCACTGCATGTGGAATTGAGGTCACAAAAGACGCCCATCGATGTCAGTTCTGTCATCCGGGACTAGTGAACACTGGTATTTTCGATCGTGCCCACCACGAAAGCACAACGGCTGATCCGGCATGGGAGAAGCATCGAAGGTCGATGGCTAAGCTGGCGCGGGAAAAGGGTATGGGGATTGATGAAGCGAGCCATTTGATCGTGGATCAGATCGCAGCTGGGAAGCTATGGGTCTTCACCCATCCAGCTATCATGTCTGAGATCTTGCAACAGAGGATCTGTTACTATGAGGGTCAGGGAGAGCCCAATGTTCCACCGGCATAGAGAACGTAGTAGTGACTCAAAGTCTTTTATTTATTGGATTTACTCGAGAACATCGCCACATGACTATGAAACAACTGGTATTTTGGTTCATTGGCTTGTGAAGATACCAAGATCTTCGACGTTTGTAGTTATTCCGTCTGCTACGTATTGAGAAGCGACCCGGGCGACCCTTCAGGCCCTAAGAGTATAGGCTCCCGATTTATCTATTAAAAATATAATAGAAATAAACTTACTGTCATGTAGTATGTAGCTACAGCTTCGCTCTCTGCGACTCCATCTTTTCTTTCCATGACGCCTTCAACACCCGACGTAGGATCTTACCAGAAGCACTCTTTGGAATCTGATCCATAAACTCAACACCACCACTCAACCGCTTGTGCTTCGCTTTCCTCACCGCAACAAAGTCCTGTAACTCTTTCACTACCTCTGGCCCCCCATGGATCCCGCCTGCAAGGACCACAAAGGCTCTGGGCGTCTCACCAGAGTAGTCATCAGGAATGCCAACTATAGCAGCATCTTTGACTTTGGGATGCCCATGAAGAAGATCTTCGAGTTCAGCTGGAGCTACAGCATGACCTCTTACCTAGATTATGAAGTTAGTTCATGGAAGTTTGTATCGTAGGAGATGAGAGTGACCTTTATCATCTCTTTGATCCGATCGTTGATCGTGATGAATCCTTCGCTGTCGATGGAACCAAGGTCACCAGTTTTGAAGAAACCATCTTCTAGATATGATTCCGCTGTTTCCTCAGGACGATCCAAGTAACCCATCGTAACTTGAGGCCCTTTCGCCCATATCTACCAGAAAGACAGTCAGCACTAGCACCTGTCATGACGGTGGGTCTCTCACCTCTCCAACACTTCCAGCTGGTACAGCATCTCCTGTATCGGGGTCTACAACGCGTATTTGGGTACCTGGAACCAACTTGCCGACCTTGGAAGCATTACTCCAGGTGGATAAATCTGGCGGCGTCACCGTCAAGCAGGACGTCGTCTCCGTCATACCCCAGGCTTGTCGTACAGCAACGCTCGGAAACTTTCTCGCAAGCTGAGATATCACTTGATCGGCTAATGGGGCTGCGCCTGTGTTGAATTGTTTGACAAATGATAAGTCGTATCCTTGGGCCGATTTATCGTTCAACAATCGGATCAATAGAGCTAGATAAGTAAGTTCAAGGTTTCTTTTCACAGATAACAAGGTTGACTTACGAGGCACAAGCCATAGCTCATCGCACTTGAATCTCACAATGGTCTCCATCATCTGCTTCATATCGAACTTGGCCATTATAACCATTTGCTGCTCAAGGACAATGGGCAGATGAAGTAGATGGACCAGACCGGTGACTAGTATTGTCAGTCAAAGTCAGCAGATGTCACTCGACTTACTGTGATAAAAGGGCAGAACCCCCAGCACTGTCCGCCTTCGGTTGGGTGGAGTGAGGGCGCTGATTTGACGGAGTTGGCTGATGACGTTGGCGTGGGATATCTGGACCTGATGACCACCAATATCAGCATCGAATCATCTGGGCCGGTCTATTGGCCTTACAGCTTTAGGCTTTCCAGTTGTGCCAGAGCTCCAGGAAAGAAATGCACATGGTGAAGCCTCGTTGTATTTCGGTCCCCACGATTGGGTGTGTGACGAAGGGTAGAGTGACTCTCCTTGTTGCCGCAGATTCTGAAGGCTGTTTGTGTCGCCCTTGGACCCATCCAGTCTTACAATATTCCTTGCTGGTATTCCGATTGTTTTGCAGGCGGCCGTGACTTCATCAAAGGCGCCTTCGTCAGTAAACACCAGCGCCGTCTTTGACGTTCCAAGGAAATAGACCAGGTCATCCTTCATTGAGCCAGGCGGTAACAGTGTAACTACGGCACCCAGTCGGCTCGCAGCTAGCATCGCAACAGGATACCAGATAGAGTTCTGCCCAATGATCGCAATCGTTTGTCCAGGTCTGACATCATAATCTTGATACAGAATTGTCGAGACGATGATAGCGGTGGACTTGAGGTCATGGAATGAGAGGAAGTCGCCTGTGGCGCTGTCATGAAATCCACGAGTCTGAGATAGTGCTAGATCCGCTGAAGTAGTTTGGCCTAATAGAAGCTCATCACCTTCGAAGATCCATTGCCATATGGAGGGGTTCCCAATCACTAGGCACCACAAGTTAGCGTCGCTCTTAGTGGCTTTCAGAAGGGCGACCTACGGGGTTCTAATTGCGGTCCCGAAAAAGACATTGTTCATAGATGGGAATTAAACAGCTACAGTCAATGCTTCCCAGTACCACCTATCAGAGTCATATTTTATGGCATCTCCTATAGATAGGCAGTGCATTGTGAATAATTGTTGCATGACACAGCGTGATATCGCCATCTGAGTCGGACGGATAGCACTGACTAGCTAGGCTGACCCGAGTCGCCGAGGTACGACTACGTGCATCGGTGAATTTCACCTCGGGCCGAAACCTAATTTCCAGACAAACTGCGTCAAACATTTAGATCATACTTCTTGAACCATCCAAGAGAACAACCAAAGGCATAACCGGTCTTATATTTCGGTTGAAGCATCGGTCTTCGGCTGCCAACGGTATACTTTCCCATCCAGCCAACCGCTCATTGAATCGCCAACATGGCAGCTTCACCAATATCAGTGGCTGTTGTTCACACTCCGTTCTGGAATCTATCAGATGTCGCTTTCGTCAGAGACGAATCGCATAACGTCTTGATACCTGCACTGATTTATCTACGAGCCTCCGACATTAAAACGACACGTTCTTCAACTCCTTCGCTGCAACGTTCCCACGAACGGAAGAGAAAACGACCCCGCAGAAGTCATCGCGACTCATCTAAACAATTCATTCACCAGTATTCCCCATGTTCAGAAGCAGAGCATTCGAAATCATCTCCCTGCTCAGTCAACTCCAGTGATTCGCCCAACGGCCATGACAGAGACCCTGCAAACATTCTTCATAAACTGAATGTGACGGAACACGAACGCTTACTACTCCATAATCTAGAAAATGAGATACGGCAAGACGGGTGTTACGGTTCGGCTCAGTCAACAACAAGCTTTGCCCCCAAATCCAAGAGGATGAGACATGACATTGATGCCCTGGGGGAGAGGGAACAAAAGTCGCCAGAAGAGGAAAAGGACGAATATGAGCGGTGGGTGATGGGCTCATGGGATAATTTGTTCTCAAGGGCATCTGTCTATCCTGAATAAGATGGGCAGGATACACGTAGAGTTTTTGTATTTTAGGAATCGTATTTTAGCACTATAATGTGAGTCGCTATCTTCTCTTCCCTGAAGTGTAGCTGACACAACATATAGCAGTCCACAGCAGCCTTAAAACCCGCGGGACCCCCCATCGCAGCCCGGAGAGCTCATCCAAAGTTGGTCAACCTGATGACTGACGATGTGTAGGAAGAGCACCAGACTCGAGCTTTACACGGCCAAAATTGTTGCCTAACTCAAAGGTCTTGATCTTGGTGGAGACGAGACTGCCATTCATCCTAATGACATTCAGTCGCTTGCAGTAGTTGAAAGAAAGGGTAAACACGAACCATCCTGTAGGTCAGGAGAGTGGAACACTGGCCAAGAGTTACGAGAGGGCGATGTTGTGCAACCAAGGGACGGTCTGGGTTTCAGCGAATGGCGAAACATCTTGCGGGCGAATGCAATACCCAAGGAAGCCTTGCATTAAGCAGTTGTCGTTATGGGTGGCATTGTACTGGGAGACTGATGGTATACGAAAGCAACCACCGGAAATATTGTTATCAACTGCAACTCTTGGATTCACATCCTGAAAACAAACCGTCATCTTTGTCAATTTTTGTCTGCTTCTCTTTCTCGAACATGCACAGGTTCCTTTCATAGGCAGTTCCTTGAATGAACTCTGATAAGAAGCAAGTAAGTTGGTCAAATTAAACGAACTGGTATATCCATACATGCTCGGGCCGTGACAGTGGAGAGCTCGTGATGGATATGTTTCACCTTATCTTGATTGACTTTATGATCCAGCGCAGAGCCTCAAACAAGCACATACGACCATACCTATCAGAGAACTCGGGATCCCGTCCGCTCTCCCATAGATAAGCTGATAAGGGGCGGATTAGTAGTTGGGTCGGTGACGACCAGCGAATCCCCGCTGTTGTATGTTTTTTAGTGGATGATCTGCTTCCTTTTTGCTCATATTATCTCGTCTGATCCGGTCTTGCGGTCCCCGATCCTATCGTGATGTTGAATGGAACTAGCGCACGCTGCAGGTATCAAGCCCCCTCGGCAGCTTCTCGGAGCTACAAGAAGAAGAAGAAGCAGAAAGAGAGCGCAAATTTTGCAGGCCGATGCCGCAAGACGACGGATATCCCGTTGGGGATTAGAGAAACGATGTGACAGGCCGGGTAAAGGTCGGGCACGTTGAGCGATCAAAACTCAATCACTAACTCAATCAAGGTCACATTACCGGCTCGCGCATAATTCTGGGGTAAATGCAGCCAAGCTTAACCCAAAACCAGAAAGGCGGAGGTGGAGAAAACTGGGGAGATGGTCTGCTCCCTTGTCACTGAAAAGTCGGGGAAGCCAATGTCAGGCGACGACGTGCACCCCACAGTCCCAGTGACCTCGTTAAAAGGCCCGAATATCCTCGACGGTTTTCTGTAAAGGTAACGCTATTGCCGAGTTTCCTGCCCATTTCAAAGCATTGCGTAAAGGCTAGAGACTAAGATCCATTATTCAGAATCACCATGTTGTCTGCTAAGTTCCCCGATGGTCTCGGGACGTGTGGACTGAGGAGCCGATGCGTCTTGCCGATGGGCGGGGGACTCATGGTCGAGTCGTCTTGTTTTTGCATGTTGTGATACTGGGAATTGAGTATATAAAGAGCGCAGATCCTGAATGTAAGTGTAGTATGTCCAGGCATCGATCCAAGCAATCGACGCGCAATGTTTCCTTCTTCAATATCTTGTTTGGTGGCCCTGACTCTGATGAGCCAGGGTCTACTAGCTCAGAGCCAACCGGATAATGTCATCACCGATGATACCTATTTCTACGGTCAATCGCCACCGGTCTATCCTACACGTGAGCACTATATCTACATTTCCAAGAGCCAGACTGATGTCTTGACCAGCGGAACAGGTTGACACCGGATCATGGGCCGCGGCCGTAGCCAAGGCCAAGAACCTGGTGTCCCAGTTGACTCTTGAAGAGAAAGTCAACTTGACTACAGGAGGTCAGACAACCACCGGCTGCTCTGGCTTCATCCCTGGCATTCCTCGAGTAGGGTTTCCAGGACTGTGTTTGGCAGACGCCGGTAACGGTGTCCGCAACACAGATTATGTGAGCTCGTTTCCTTCCGGAATTCATGTCGGCGCAAGCTGGAATCCGGAGTTGACCTACAGCCGGAGTTACTACATGGGTGCTGAGGCCAAAGCGAAGGGCGTCAACATCCTTCTCGGTCCGGTATTCGGACCTTTGGGCCGAGTTGTTGAGGGAGGTCGCAACTGGGAGGGTTTCTCCAATGATCCCTACCTGGCGGGCAAGTTGGGACATGAGGCTGTCGCCGGTATCCAAGATGCCGGAGTCGTTGCGTGCGGGAAACACTTCCTTGCTCAAGAGCAAGAGACTCATAGAATCTCTGCTTCGGTCACAGGGGCCGAAGCCATTTCATCGAATGTCGATGACAAGACCTTACACGAGTTATACCTATGGTAAGCAGACAGTACCTCGGCCACATCAATGAACTTGGACTGATCTCCACCTAGGCCGTTCGCCGATGCAGTCCACGCCGGGCTCGCCAGTGTGATGTGCAGCTACAACAGGGCAAACAACTCGTATGCCTGCCAAAACTCTAAACTTCTCAACGGCGTCCTCAAAGGTGAACTCGGCTTCCAGGGCTTTGTCGTTTCAGACTGGGGTGCGCAGCATTCCGGTATGGCTTCGGCGTTGGCTGGCCTGGATGTTGTGATGCCCAGCTCGATATTGTGGGGTGCCAACCTTACCCTTGGTGTGAACAACGGAACTATTCCCGAGTCACAAGTTGACAATATGGTTACACGGTACGCGAAAGCTCAGCCTCGCCTCTAAATTCTTCTTTCGCTGACAATAGTCTAGACTCCTTGCAACTTGGTATCAGTTGAACCAGGACCAAGACACTGAAGCCCCCGGTCACGGACTCGCTGCTAAGCTCTGGGAGCCCCACCCAGTGGTCGACGCGCGCAATGCAAGTTCCAAGCCAACTATCTGGGATGGTGCAGTCGAAGGCCATGTTCTTGTCAAGAACACCAACAATGCACTGCCTTTCAAGCCCAACATGAAACTCGTCTCTTTGTTCGGATACTCTCACAAAGCTCCTGACAAGAACATCCCCGACCCCGCCCAGGGCATGTTCTCCGCTTGGTCTATCGGTGCTCAATCCGCCAACATCACTGAGCTGAACATTGGCTTTCTCGGAAACTTGAGTCTCACATACTCTGCCATCGCGCCCAATGGAACCATCATCTCGGGTGGAGGCTCGGGTGCTAGCGCTTGGACTCTTTTCAGCTCACCTTTCGATGCCTTCGTTTCTCGCGCGAAGAAAGACGGTACTGCACTTTTCTGGGACTTTGAGAGCTGGGATCCTTATGTAAATCCTACATCCGAAGCTTGCATCGTTGCTGGTAATGCATGGGCCAGCGAGGGTTGGGATAGACCTGCTACTTATGATGCTTATACTGATGAGCTCATCAACAACGTTGCCGATAAGTGCGCTAACACTATCGTTGTTCTTCACAATGCTGGAACACGCCTTGTGGATGGCTTCTTTAGTCACCCCAACGTCACCGCTATTATCTACGCTCATCTCCCAGGTCAGGACAGTGGAGATGCTCTTGTTTCTTTGCTTTATGGTGATGAGAACCCATCTGGTCGCCTCCCTTACACTGTTGCCCGCAACGAGACGGACTACGGTCATCTACTGAAGCCAGACTTGACTCTCGCCCCCAACCAGTACCAACACTTTCCCCAGTCCAATTTCTCTGAGGGTGTTTTCATTGACTACCGACATTTTGATGCCCAGAACATCACTCCTCGCTTTGAGTTTGGCTTCGGCTTGAGCTACACAACCTTTGAGTACGCCAATCTCCAAATCTCAAAGTCCCAGGCCCAGACTCAGGAATACCCGGCTGGTGCTCTTACCGAGGGAGGCCGTTCAGATTTGTGGAATGTCGTTGCTACTGTGACAGCAAGTGTTAGTAATACTGGGTCTGTTGACGGCAAGGAGGTTGCACAACTGTACGTTGGTGTTCCAGGTGGTCCTGTGAGACAGCTGCGTGGCTTTACGAAGCCAGCTATTAAGGCTGGAGAGACGGCTACTGTGACCTTTGAGCTTACCCGCCGCGACTTGAGTGTCTGGGATGTTAATGCACAGGAGTGGCAACTTCAGCAGGATAACTATGCTATTTACGTCGGCCGAAGTAGTCGAGATCTGCCTCTACAAGGTAATTTGAGCATCTAGTTATGGTTTGAGAAGGATGGCTCAATATAGTTAGTTCTAATACTTAGTATGATTGATTTCATGATTTTATTGATCATATCTATTTTACACTGTGATAAGCGCGCTTGCTGTAATGCTTGTTTTGAAAGATGGTTCAATTTCGTAGCCTGTTCTATCGTTTATTTATGATGTGTGACATTCTTGAAGGCCCGACATCTCACCTGGTTATCGATCGGTATTGTTAGAAAACACATTCTACAAGAGGGAAACCGTAGAATTCAGTGTCAGTGCAGAGTCAAATCACTTTCTAGTACGAGCGCCCGGCAGACTACAGTGGATGGTCTCTCGCACTCCATTGTCCGCTCCATCAATCTTTCTCCTCTTCCTCGTCGTCTTCGTCGTCTTCGTCGTCTTCCTCATCTTCATCGTCCTCGTTTTCCAGCCCCTCTAGAAGCCTTTGAAGTCGAGCCTCAGCCTTCTCAGCTCTAGCCAAGTATTGCTCAGCCTTCTTCTCGGCCTCCTGCCATACGCCACGGAGCCGCTTGGTAACCTTTTGAAGAGAACGAATTTGTTCCCTATCACCATAACCCCCAGGGAAAACTGGTGGAATAAATGTTCCGTCCCCGGCGATGGCATCATCAATCTCCCTGTCAATGGCGGCTGTAATCTCCTTGGCCTTGGGACGGAAGTTGCTAAGGATGAAGCCTAGGGATCTGGGATTCGTTTCCCATTGCTCGGGATACTCTTCTTCATCCTTATCACAGAACTTAAGATCATAGTCTGGAGCGATAGTCGATGCGAGATCCATGTCAGTTGGGGTGATCTTGTCTGCGTTCTTCAGGGGTCCTTTCGAACTAATGTGCTTCTCATGAAAACGGCGGAGCTGACGCGCTCGGAGGCGAGTGTTATCTTCGGCTGATGGCCAAGTCATGATCAATGTTTGATAGTAGAATAGTATTTGCTGCGTTGAATATGGTGGCGTAGGTTAGAATGAAGTTCTTGTTTTCTGGATGGATGGCAAGCTTAGATATTGAGGAGTAAGATAGGTATAAATATCTGCAGATTATCTCATTGAGCTTCAAAGGCCCAACTGTGAAGCCCAGTGTTCTTTTAACCTTGCAATTGGACTCTAAATGTTCGTGAGAATAACATATGCTGAGGTGGCATTGTTCGGCCAGTGCCTTCCAAAGATCCTTTGTCATATTTTTTATGTTCACCGAAATGGTATTAATTCTTTCCCTCAATTAAATGCTACGCTATGAACACATGTGAACAGAAAGCTCGGGCTCGAGGCTCTGGTTTGTCTATGGGGTAGGACAAAGAAAATCTCGTACAGAACTTAGAGAACAATCAACTTCCCAGCATTTCTTAGATACCATTCAAAGATGTTCTATTCATTCTAAATATCCAAGGTGAAACTCGGTGGATACTACTGCAGTGATCACTGTTGAACAGAAAAGACGTGATGAACGTAGGCAACAAGAGGTTAGCTAATTTGAAACAACAGGCGCCACGGTTCAGCAACCCATATTTCCTCACAGCCTAGAAACCAAAGGTAACAAAATAAGTATTGAATCTCTACGTGAATTTTCATTTGTCTAGTCTGCAATAGCAAGAGGCCTTGACAAGAACATCAGTACCTGCCAGTGCCTTTTGCAAATGGCCTTCAATCTCCTTCGCCTCTGGATCTCTCCCCAACCTTGTCAAACCTTCGTGAAGACCGTGCAGTGCCCACACGTTATTGGGGTGCCTCAAAGCTCGGGGTAGGTTATCGTTGAGTCCCAAGTCTGTCTTGTAAACCTCGACAGCTTCCTCGAGATGTCCCTGTTCCATCAGCAATGCACCGTATGCATGGCGGGTAGGCTGCATCCATCCCCACGGTTCGTCATAAGGAAGATTATCCTCGCGACGGATAGCCTCACGCAGGTGCTCAAAAGCGACATCATAATTCTTTCTGCGGTATTCCAGTTCGCCATCGAGCATAGCTTCACCCACTCGGAGGATATCCAGACAAGTGTTGTTGAAAAGAGTGCGTGAAGTCGGAACTCTCTTCAAAGACTCGTGGAATAGTCTTCGATGGTGTTCTGATTCTGACACTCTGCCCGTAGCAGCGAAAGCTACACTCTTCGCATACAAGGCGATTGACGTGGTCATACAGTATAAGTCCTGGTCTTCGGGTAGCTTCATATCAATCAGATCCTGCCATTTTCCGAACCTCACCAAGATATGGGCACGGAGGCTCAGGAACGCTTCGAGCCAGTCAGCCATAGGTGGAGACTCGATTTGAAGAAGGTCCTTTGGGATAGTAGACTCTAGCTGACTCGCAGTGTCGATGCAAACTTTGTACTGCCCTGCGAGCATAGCGGCATAAACTCGAAAATGAAGATCGTGGCACCGGTACAGAGAATAAAAGTTGAGTGGTCCAGCCTTAGCTAGATACTTAGTATCAGCTTTGATCGCCTCCGAGTTCGAGTCGATGGCTGCTTGGTAGTGTCCACACAGCACGTCCAAGTGAGTTGGCATGTGATGCAGATGGCCTCCGTCAGGTACGAGCCCTCGGAGGTGGTTGGCCGTTGGGAGAGCATCTTCTGGTCTCGGCGACATTTCCATCAGATGGATATAAAGGTGGAGTAAGCCGGGATGCTCCAACGAGCCATTGAGCTCGAGGCCATTATCGATTATCGTTTTGATCTTCAGCGTGTGAGCTCCGGGTGTAGGCTCTCCTGTCTTAAGATCCCAGAGGTTCCATGGATTCAGGTTCATCAGAGCGTCTGCATAAAGCGTTATGATATCCAAGTCGTCCGGAAAGTCCCTATGCACCTCTTCCATGGCGTCAGCAAAGCCTTGGTTCCAAGAAGTACAATTTGAAGGTCTCTCTTGTGGATAACGGTGCTGGAGCGCTCTGATAAGGGCTTGTTCAACAGGAGTGCAGGCTGACATCTTGGCCATGGCTGTGCGGGCGGCATTGTGGCCACGGCTAACGGCATCGGCCAGGTCTTTGTCATCAAAGAACGACCATGGTTTGTTGTAGTTTGGCCCCAGGCTGTAAGCCAAGCCCCAGTAGGCCATTGCGCAATCAGGGTCGGAAACGGTGGCCTGCTCGAAGCCAAAGACGGACTCCTCATGATTGAATGCATACGCCCATATGAGTCCACGGTCGAACCAAGCTTGGCTTTCGGGGGAGGTAGTCGAGATAGTTCGCTTATACAAGCCAAGATCAAAAGCGTATGTGGACGACATGGCTAATAGTGAGTGACGATCTTTCAGGTACACAGTGTGGGAGCTATGACGTCGAGTAGTATTAAAAGTTACCCTGCTATTAGAAGCATGCGATATTTTCGTTTCTTAAGTACGTGTTCCCCTCATCAAGTCATGGGACCAATCACGCGCTTGACTTTAGCTATCTAAGCTTTCAGAAATTAAGTTGGTTTAGGGTAGCTTAGAATCTCATGGTGACAGGGCTTGTTTACCAGTTGAGAACCTAACTTTTTATATTCCCCTCTTCTGAGAAGATTCTTATTCTGTAATGATTATGGCTTCAGTAAACTAAGCTAGTCTTACACTATAAGCCATCGCGATTTTGCAATCAATTGTAGAACTGCTGGAATGAATCGATGGCCAAAATGGGTAACACTGGATAGTTCGGACTTAACAAAATGCAGTTTTCCACTTTCATTGCCAACCAGGCTTATCATCTATAAAATACCTATTACAGAACTACTAAGTCCTTCCATGCCTTCCACTTTACATCATGGAAGCAAAGTCCATATACTCCTTAGGTGTGATGTGATCATGGTCGTCCCGATCGGTAGCATAGCTAACATCCTTCCACTCATTCAGCAGCTTGAGTTGCTCCTCACACTTCTGCTTCCCGCAATCGAACGCATCAGACCCAATAGCAATACTAACCGCCCATGGTCTTCCAGCAGCAATCCCCTCACCTTTCATGATATCCACCATAGTCTTGGCGACCTTGTCCAGTTCGCCTGTCCTCTGAGCGAATGCCTTCGCAAACATGAGCCCAAGTTCCCCCATGAGTTTATTATAGTCTGGAATGGCAGGTCCCTGAAGTGCGAATTCTTGTCCGGCATCTTCCCTTGGATGGCCAAGGTTGGTAGGGAAGTTACCGCACATGAATCCAACACAAGAAATGCCAAAAGATCGGACCTCCTTGTGGAGGCTCTCGATGTAAGTGCTAAGGGCCGCTTTGGATGCTGCATAGTGGGACATAAAGGGCAGAGGACCCCACGAGCTGGCGGATGAAGTGAAGCCAATGCGACCATAGCCCTGGGCACAGAAATGCGGGAGTATAGCGCGAGTAACGTTCATGTGTCCAAAGAGATTGACCTGGAAGAGGTTTTGGACATATGCATCTCTATCATCCATTATTAACTCGCCCCCTAATCGAAGGGCTCATAGGGGCCTTACTCAGCTTCTTCTGCGCACTTCAAGGCAGATGCACCAGCATTATTCAACAGAATGTCAATATGTCCAAAAATGGCCCATGCCTCATTGATAGTAGCCTGAGCCACGGTCCATAGGACCGTTATGTCTAGTTCCAAGATGGCTACATTGTCTGACTTGAGATGGCCGAGTTTCTGGTTTGCTTTGCGACCAGAGGCAATGACTTTGTCGCCGCGGGCAACGATTTCATTGACCAACGCAGCGCCAATACCAGATGTGGTACCAGTGACGAGCCAGACAAGAGGAGCCATGATAAGCTAGTTGATGCTTTTGAAGGGGCTATAAGAGTTGGAGATGTTTCGATAGATTGATCGTGAATTGTTGTGCGAGTATTCTGTTGAGGGTGAGTAAATGGAGGGAAGCCTTCAATGTTCTTATAGTTTAATTCTCCCATGATAAAGATTCAGCTGGGCTGCGACAACCCGAATTTGGCCATATCTTTCACGTAAACGGACGGAGATATGATCAATAACGGACTTACATCACGTGATGCGGACCAAACTCGTCCGTCCACCATGAGCTGTCTCGCTAACCCATTATCGCTCACGCATCGTTTCGTCCCATTCAACAGCCCTGATCACCTGGAACGAAGGCAATCTCGGCCGAAAGAGACCCTCACCACGTGAATCTATCCGGTCTACTAGGCATACCATGTCCGCCACGGCTGCAGCCCCAAGGGCGATGTCGCAGTCCGTCACGGCTAGACGGAGGATGAGAAAGGGGACGCATAGCTGCAGTGAATGTGAGTCACCAATACTGATTTGGATTTAATATGAAACTGGTGCTTGCGGGTAAACATGACGCACTTCCTGTAGGCCAGCAGGATACATCTAGAAAATTGTTTCTATATGCTGCGGGACAATCGTCAATCAGAAAATCAGCATGTTAAGTAATCACCAGCTGACAATTACATTAGGTCGAAGGAGAAAGATAAAATGCAAGTTCCACCCTCGAACGTCATCTTCGTGTATCCCATGTGCTGCTCGTGGTTCTCGCTGTCTCGACCAGCGAGACGTGATTCCAGTGAACGAGAGCAATATTAACACAGAAAGTGTAAGCTTGCAACAAAGGGTCGCTGTTCTCGAAACGATGGTCAGGAATCACGCCATAACACATGAGGCGACCATTAGCCCCGAAAGGGCTAATATTGAAGACGAGTCGGTCGAGGCAGATGAAAGAGCCCCCTTCGTGTCCATGCTCAACAAAGCCGAGGTATGTCAGAAGGTTATGCTCGTTTATGATGGGTCGCTGATTCTTTTCCAAGGGATCGATAGAAAGTCATCAGATAACCCGGCCTGTCCACGAAACTTCGTCTCGCAAAGGTCGGCCGTTCTACATGCAAATGTCGGGTGAAGTATGCTCGAAACTTCGCTCTCTTCTACCAGAGTATGATCTCTTGATATCTACTCTGTCTAGGAAAGGGGCCTGGTGGAGCAGTTTCCGTCACAAGGTTGAGGTCATTTGTCATGGATCCTACGAAGACCTGGCTGCGTTTGCTGCGCGTGCCTACACGAGTAGTGACCCTGCCGAGCTTGGCATGCTTGTTGTTGCCTATGCTCGTAGCACGGGGCATAACAATCACCTATACGGGGTTGTAGATAGACTGGCCATCCCCGATTCTGCGCACTCTTACTCTGCCGAGGCAATGGAACTTCTTCTGTTGTTGGCTAAAGCCTACAGTGATATTGGACAACCTCGGCAGTCTTGGATGATGTATAGAAAAGGTCTTGCTATTTCAGAAGTTATGGTGATTCTATCCTATATGTACAAGTCTGCATAACGCTAACAACGTCACAGGGACTGTATAGACGGGAAGTGGTTTCTTCTCGTCTGAAGAGTATCTGGTGGGCTTTTTACCACGGAGATCGCTTTTCAAGCCTTCTTCTTGGCCTTCCATATGGATTCAACGACGCTCATCTTGGTCCAACTGTTGAACCATATAATGTGCCTGTATACCCAGAGCAGCGGTTCGTTCTGCGGTGTGCTTCCATTGCAGGAAAGATTATTGACCGGGATATGATGCCCGGGAAGCCATCATCTGCAAGTTCAATGCTTCTTGACGAACAAATGGATACTATCGCTTCTTCTATGCCCTTGAGCTGGTGGGACCTGCCTGAGTCGCTTCCAAACTCCCATGCCGAGACAGATGAGCTGAGAAACCTTTTACTATTACACTTTTACTTCTTTCATGTCAGAATCAGCCTCCATCTGCAGTTCATCGTTGGGACAGAGTCAACATCTCCTCGAGGCTCTCACAGACTGGCATGTTTGGAAGCTTCACGGCAACTGCTCAAACGCTTTACCCTTTTGCGAACCCAAATTCAAGGTTTCAGTATCTTTGACTGTAAAACAAGCGACTTTGTCGGTTTCATGGCTTGTGTGTCTCTGATCCTATGTCTCTCGCAACTGCGGTCAGACGAGATTATCGTTTCGGTTCCAGACGAGGATCAAAACCTGATTGCACAAGTTCAAGGCATATTTGAAAGGGAAGAGAAGGCGGGATGTAAGGTTGCTTGTCAATGTCGAAGGATGCTTGACATATTGACGGGTATTGCTGTCGACAGTGACGAAAGCTCATCAAGCAAACTACCAGATAGGATTGCAATCCCTCACTTCGGATACATCCGTCGGGATGTAGTACGACAGGCTGGGTTCCATGCCGCAGCAGGAGTCTCAGTGGCACGCTCCACCGAGCTAAGTATGACGGTGGCCACAACCGTCTCAAGCGATGGTCTGGTTGGGGTAGGAACAGGGTCTGGAAGTTGCAATTGGCCAGATACAGTGGATACAGGAATTTGTTGGGAGTTTGACGCACTTGAAAATTTTCGGGTTGATGATGATCTGTCGTCGTGGCTTGATACTGCGATGCTGGATGTGGATCTAGAATGGGACATGCCGTCAGGTGGAATCTTTCCTAACAGCCCGCTATTGTAGGAATATGTTTTAGAAATGACATAATATAGAAGTTTAAGAACGCAGAGGCAGTAAATGCCCATAAGAACATAACGGCGATGGCCTGGGGCTCGATTTGGAAATGCGATTTCTGTTCTCGGATCTGGTTTTCCAACAATGAAGTGGCGGCCTCTGTTGGTTAGGAATTGTATTCCAGATGGATAGAAGGATATTCTCGAGTTGACGTAAAGAATCCTTTCTCCGCCGGCACCATCGATGGGGAAGTACTGTATCGCGTTTGTATGACCAGTGGTGCGAGATTCTCTGTTGCTGTAACAGAGTTCGAACCCTCGGAACTGAGCATCAACGCCAACGGCAGTGACCTTGCTCAAGTCCTCATCCGTTATACCAAAGACCAGTGATTCCATGAGGCGGCCACCCTTGGTAATATCGCAGTTTATTACACCATTACACGGAGGCAGAATCTGGAGTTCTTTCGGAGGCAGGTCATTTCTCCACAAGTGGTCCGAAATCTTCGGATCACTGAACGGAACTGGATTTCCAGACTCATTCAAGTACTCTCGAGGCTTCACTCGAGAGAGACACTCCTGAGGGGCCTTCTTGCAGGGCTGGAAGAGCAGAGAAAATTTGCTTATAGGCTCACCTGCGACCCAACCAGCTTTGAACCCGACGACAAAGTCATTAGCGTCGGGGAAGAACAAGCGCTTATCGCCTTTGGCTTGACCAACTACAGATTTGTATATTAAGGTCATATCTACTTAGACCTTCACCGTAAAGCCGAGTAGAGCTACGTAGTGTAACGTTACTATTTATAGTGCACTCAATCAAAGATAAGTATAGATTCATTTCAGCTATATTGATTAGGCATACTTGTACTCACTGCTCCGTTATCTACTACTTTATGGTGCTGCCCTGAATTTGACTGTCTCGGGCTGAGGGTGGATGATCACATTAGAAGTCAGACGCACAAGAACACAAAGTCACGCCGTGTATATTCACAGAAACTATACCTGGTTTATCTTCAGTGTTGATACTCTATTCCCATCATCAATATTATCGGAGTTATCAATGCTGGTCAATTCAGCTCGCTGGTCGCCCAAGCCCTTCGACTTTCCTATCTACCCAGATAGGATATTTATTCAGGCTCTCATACCATTGTATTACACTACCAATCTGGAATCCAATGTCAGCTCATGGCGTGCAAAAAGCACCGTCATACTCACCAGAAATGCCCATGAACCTATGAATGTCGAGAGCGTGAGGGCGTACTCAACACCCGGATGCGTAATGCCAAAGCCCAGCGCACCACAAAGAGTAAAGCCAATAGCACCAATCAAATTCCATAGTCCGATATGCCATCCCAGGACCCCCGGCGCTGGAATGTACCATCGAGGCTGAACTTCGACCATGAATAGGATACTTGAGACGATGAAGCCTGTTCCTCCAATTACTTGAGGGAGCCAGTACACGCCGTTTTCAGCTGGTGTAGAGAGACCGTTGAGTATAGGCGGCAAGGCTGTAAAGCCTGATATCCAGAATATCGTGGCGCCGAATGTTTGGGAAGAACAGGCCAAGAAGCCGATGTCGAAGAAATAATGAGTTCTGAGTTCATACCACGTCGGCCACCAAGACCACATGCGGTCTTTCCCCGATGAATCCGCTGCATTATTAACCAAGGATCGAGAGCTTTGCTTTACAAAGGTCCCCTTTTGCGCATGTGCATGCTTGCAGTCATGCGCGTGAGTGAGATGAAGCATCCCATCTACACTTTCCTCAACAGCCCACCCAAAACAATCTGAGCGATTCTCATTGACAGCTTCAAGCATAAGTAGGAATGAGCCAAACTCAAAGACCGTAGCGCCGATGAAAGCTGTCAATCCACCGGCCCAGTCAGATACCTTGGTTGAAGGGTTGAGAACGGGGAGGAATGAGTAGAAGCCATTGATAACCCAGATAATCGATCCTTTCGATAATTAGCTACTGCTTTGTGTGATGAGGTGGTGAGTACCTATTGTGAAGACGACGGCGACATCGTACGATACATCCCAGACTGGGTATCTGACAAACATCTTCAAGATACCGCAGAGAGTCTGGTGATACGAATTAGACGGCCTCGGTCCTTTCGTTGCTTCATGCTTGTGAGGATCAACACTGATGGCTAGCGCATGTCGTCCTTTTCTGTTGTCGCGACTCCTCCAGACATAAGCAACCCCGGGACTCTCAGTAGTCGGTCGCGATTCCTTTCCAGTGTCAGACTCAGCATTGGGTGTCTTCTTGTCGGCGACTAGATATCTGTTCGTCGGATTGAGCGCCTTGACAGGGCCAGTTGTGCGCTCAGCACGGTAATGCCGACCGTGGAAATGGTCGTGAGCTCTTGGCATTGTCGCGGTTGACCCGGAATAAACAAGAAAAGGGCGCTGTGTCGTTTTTAAAGTTGGCAATTGATTGGATGACGTGGGTGTGTATCAAATTGGATTAGCGCTGAGGTAGTCTCATACGGCAAAGCGCGACGCTATACGAACACTGAGGATGTACGGTGATTGCTAAGGACTAGCGATGCGTTGATGATGCTATGTCAGCATTCTAAATCTTGGTAAACATAACTGATTTCACGAACAAGATAGCATTGGCAAGTTATCGACACTGGTGCGCTCGTTGGCTTTGCCTTCGAGTCTGGCCGTGGGGGGAATTCCCTGATGGTACTCGCGGCGCTTCTGTCTCACAATACACTTGTTTCCTTTGAAAGCCTACGAAGCTATATTGTTTTCTCAGTGTTGATGGAACAACAACCTTCTCGCGTTGCCAGAAGCGAAAGCCTCAATCCCACCCTCGTCAAGAATCCATTCCCTTCGGATCATCTCCAAATACTCTTTTCCAAGCTTATTATCGCTGAAAGGATAATCAACACTGAACATGACTCGCCCAAGAGGCACGTTTCCCAACAGGCACCGCAATGAATGCACATCAAACATTCCAGAAGTCGTTATCCAGATGTTATTATGCATCACCTCGACGAACTCACGCTTCATGCCGAAGAATGCAGTGGCCTTGTTGATACGGTCAAACATATACGGTATGAGCTCTCCAGAATGACCAATGATGATTTTGAGCTTAGGGTGGCGGTCAAATACGTTACTGGCCATTAGTCGTAGAATAGTGTTCGCAGTACTAGCATGCCATCCGAAAGCAAAGGCGCCGAGGGCAGTCGCTGAGTTACGGTCTGACTCCAGATTGCCGCCCGAGTACAAAGCCTCCTTTTGTTTCTCACTCGGCCACGCGGGATGTATATAGATCGGCACATCGAGCTCCACAGCCTTTGCCCAGAGCATATCATAGTCACGGCCATCGTAGAAGTTGCCTTTGGAATGGTTATCAATCAGCGCACCGACGAAACCATGCTTCTTGACACATCTTTCAAGCTCATGAGTTGCTGCCACGGGATCATCCATCGGGAGACATGCAAAGCCAGCGAAGCGAGATTTGTTAGCTTGGACTGCTGCAGCAAGTTCATCGTTACAAGCCATTATTGCCTCTGCTGTGAGGAAGTTGGTTGGAGTGTGAGAGAGAACTTGAATCGCTACATTGTTCTCATCCATGTTCTTGATTCGCTCATTATCGATGTCGACGAGCTTGTTGATTATACTGGCAGGAAACCGATGGATGGGGTCGTCTTTGGCTGCTTCTGACGAGTGTGCTGCCCGAGAAAGAAAATGCTCCTCAAGTGTGATACTCATCGTAGTGATGAATTGTTTGATAACGTGTTGATGGTCTGGAAGGTTGAAGTCAGAATTAAAGATCGCACAGACTATGAGAATTCAAACTGCTCAACGTGTGGCAGGGAACAGAAGTACCTGCTTTATATTTTTAATATACTTATGAGCCTTTCGGAGATCTCGGATTAAACGTTTATCGCCATACAATATGGTGACGAGCTGATACAGTCGATCTCGGTGCCGATTCGGCAAAACAGACTACAGTAAGATATCACTCGTACATAAGACTGATTTACATGTATTTGATGCAGGGATTCGAGTTAATGTACACAGCATCTTTTGGGGTCGCGATATCGCGTCCGGCTTGTTTCGGGAGGTGCCAGTCTCGGCCTAAGACCATTCCGATACTCTTCTCTACTCTCAGCAACATATTGCCCATACACACTACAAATAGGGAGAACCCAGGATACCCGTTCCATTGTGCTTCTGCCCTCAGAATCCAATCAATCTCGAACCATCGCCATACCACCTTTCCAATCATGCAGCCCTTCAACCTCAACCTTTGTCTCCTCAACAAACCCATATCTCGCATAAAACTTCTCCAGACCAGCTAGACTAACAAGCCAAGCCGCCGAATCCGCATTATCTACCTTCTCAAGTCCATCTTCAAGCAGCATCTTGCCAAGACCCTCGCCTTGTAGAACAGGGTCGACGCCCAGCAGAGACAAGTAGTGCGCGTTTTGCCTCTGCGGGGTGTTCAGAACATGCGGCTCAACAGCAGAAAATGCTTGCTCAAAGGTTTCCATGTTGTTCTTGTTGAGACCTTGGACTGGGAAGAGATATTCTTGAAGGTCGACAATAGCATTGACAACTGAACCGATCCAGAACGCTGATAAAATGAGCAGAGATTTCAGAGAGGCTTAGTACACAGACTTACAGGGAGAAAGGAGCTTTTGGAGAAGTGTTAAAGGCTGAGTCGGTCGTTTCCACCACGATAGGCCGACGGGGTGATCATGCTTATCAACCACGACACTCAGTGAATACCCAGGCGTCCAATACCGACGCTGGAATCGTCGGCAAGACCACGTATAGAAAGACAAAGGATCGTGTCTCCTCGCGGGAAAGAAAAAGTCGATTAGTGGTTCGTTGCCGAACGATGCAGCATAGATTCGTGTCGTGGCTGGAACATCAAAAAAGGTGCCGGGCCGGATGCGGTATTTCGGCGCGGATTCTGAAGATTCGGACATGATGGCAAGATGCTACCAGCTTTTGAAGTTTTGTGACAGAGGACTGAGGTTCAGACAAAGGACAACGAGATAACCTGCTCAATATTGGGCAGCATGGAGTTGATACCTAGCTGTCTGTTTCCGAGGCCGGGGTGATTCAATTTTTTTCCAGGGATCAACAGTCGGAACTGATCCGACTAGCCTGGTAAATGCTCCACTTCACTTGCCAGATCATCATGATCTCGGTCGACGTGGTCATGAAAACCTGTCACAGGCCAACCTATACTATAGTCTATAGATGAAACCGTTCCCTGCGACGAGATTGGTCTAGTTGTCAATTCATCCTATCGAGGCAGGTGGTAGTAAAGGATCTTAGAAGGATCACAGTAAGCTCAATGTTCTAGACCGCCATGGTCGCTTATCAAAGCTCCACTTGGCTCGACGGGCCTCATAAAACCCGCATGGCCAGCACAGTGTTCTCTCACCACGTATCATCAGAAAAGAGTTGACAATGACACAAGACCTTGTTCTACCGCGCCCAGGGGCGAGTTACGTGCCTCAACCTCCAGTTGCAGGGCCGACAGAGTCCACGTTCGTCGAAACATTCGGAGATTTACTGCCAGCCGCTCAATTCCTTCAGACTCCCCGCGGCAAGGCTGCTTATTACGAGATCAAGCCTTCATCATCTCAGGATGAAGCCAGCAAGATTGACAAAGTGCTGTTCATCCATGGTGTTCAGACACCAGCGCTAGGCATGCTGCCCCTTGCCCGCGCTCTCGAGAAATCATTCCCCGCGGCACATATGGTTCTGATCGATCTCTGGGGCCATGGACTGAGCGATACACCTGTTGCTCCGCACGAAGCCTCACTTTTCCACGAGCTTATCGACAATCTACTGGATCATCTGAGTTGGCAGTCTGCTCATATCGTCGGCTTTTCCTTCGGCGGCGCCACTACCGTCAGCTACGTTGCATCCAGGCCCTCGCGCGTAAAGAGCTTCACTCTCGTCGCGCCCGCAGGCCTTCTCCAACTCTCCATGTTCACACCCGAAGAGCAGGCTTGTCTTCAAGGAGAAAATGATGCTGCCGCAAAGAAATGCGTCTTGAACATTCTCGAGGGTGGAGACCTCGTTGTACCAGAGGACTGGAAACAAAGGGTCGCCAAAGGTGAAGTCGTCGCTGAGGCTGTCCGTGAGTGGCAAATGCGCGAACACCCGGGACATGCAGCTTCCGTTGTTGCCATCTTTAGAGACGGCGGTGTGATGGGCTCCCATGCTCTCTTTGATGAGGCGGCCAAGAAGGGAATCCCATCACTCGCTGTGCTGGGAGAGCTGGATAGCTTGTGTAGCAAGGATCAGCTTAACGAGCTTGGATTTGAGAATGTGTTTGTTGTTCCAAAGGCAGTCCATAGTGTTGTCAGGGATCAGGCTGGGGACGTAGCTAAACTCATTGGTTATTTCTGGACGAAACTAGAGAAGCAATGAACTGGAATAGAGCTACGCCTTCCTAAAGAAAAGTGGGAGAATACCTCTGTGATTGCGCTCGCGTTCACTAGTAAAGTCGCTGACTTTGTTCGACCACACAACGTTGATATAATCCTAGTATGGAATCTGGGGAACTCGTGGTTCCAGATCCCAAAGGACATGCCACTCTGTGGCCTCGACGCCAATAGACCCATTCATAGTTCAACTACCGAATCAGCCACTCGGGATTGTCATGCTGATTGGCTTGTACGCATGACAACATTCCAGTGCAAGGACGTGATGGTCTCGAAGATGCAGCGACTAGACGTCCAATTGGCTAATAAAGTCTCGCCTCTCCAGGTCTCTGGTCTCGCGTCAGATGTGTCATTAGCTGCTGAGCCCAGTTATAATCTATATCTCTCTCTTTCCCCTGCACTCTCATCCAATTTTCCGCACTACCTGTCTCTATTAATACTGAATTCTTACCAAACCAAAACTTCATAATGCCTGTCACCGAAATCAAAGGCCAAGATGACTACGAGAAACTCATCAAGAAGTACAAAGTCGTCATCATCAACGCGAATGCTTCATGGGCTGGTCCCAGCAAGGTTTTGAGCCCCATCTACGACAGACTCTCCAACCAAATTCCCTACAACCCGGAATACTTTGTCCTCGCTAGATTCGACATTGACGAGGCCCCCGATCTTGCGGAAAAGCTTGATATCCAAGGTGTCCCGTTTTTCATAGCTTACGAGAATGGGAAGAGGAAGGATAGTGTCTTGATGCCCAGTCCGAGTAAGCTCGAGCAGTTTCTCATTTCGTGGTCTGATAAGGCTCATGAGTTGGGGAAATTAGGCTAAAAAGAGATGATTTTGGGGCCGGGAGTCTGTTTTCACTCAACCTGGTCAGAAGAGGCAGTCCTCATGCTGGTATTTGGCTCAACTTGTCCACAGCCTGAGCTATCACAGACTGAATTATATGATATGGCAAAGCGGTAACCTTTGAAGGGCTTGGATCAAGAAGGCAATAGAAATGTACATGTTTGATCATTTGCCTTTACCGGCTATGCGTCCGGCTACCCAAATTGAGTTTACCGAACCGTTTTATCTTATGGCGGTAGATCTGTCGGCCCGGTCATACTAAAACCAATCACAACTTGAAGAGACTCGACATGGGAAGCATTTTGTATGTCGGAAATTTGATGGACCGTCTTCCGAGCGATTCCTCTGTTGGTTCAGGAGTGCGTAATTGAACTGAGACTCTAACCCCTACCCTAAGCCCACCGAACAAGGATAAAACTTTCCGCTGGTGGGCACTTTCAGCTGTCTACCAGTTGAAGAACCGCATCAACAGTCTCCTCAGCCGCAGTAGCGAAGAAAGCATGGCTCGCCGTCTCAACTGTCACTTTCCTGTCGATCCCCCCTACAGCCGCATACATCTCCTGTCCCGCAGGGGGCACAACACGATCAGCTCCGCAGATAACGTACCCTGCCTTCCCCTTGTAATTGCCATCTGTAAGCGGCGAGTAAGTGATGGGCGTGTTCATACTATTCAGCGCTTGATCTTTCAGCAATGAGATGTAATACTCTGCTGCTGGGTCGGGAATGTCGTGATACATTGTATCTTTGGCTCCTGTGAACTTGACCCAGCCCGTTGTCTCCTGTGATTATTAGAGTTTTTCAGTCTGTGGAGTTGCCCTGGGGCATGGCAAAGAGGTGGGGTTTTTGAATCACGTACGTTGTACTCAACCCATGGAGGGAGATTCTTGGCGTCTGTGCCCATCATGTCCAACGTTGTTTTTCCTTCGACTGGTGTCACAGCCGAGACGTAGATCAGGGCAATAACACCACCTTTCTTGCCCGCTTGTTCCTGCTCTTTCTTGCTTAAGCCTCGGACAGCCTGTGAACCATACATGCCGCCGTAAGAGTGCATCAACACAACGATATCCTTGCCATCCTCAACGAGCGGGAGTAGGAGTTTCCGCCTTAGCGACTCCGCGTCGTCTTGACAAGTGCCGTTTGCATCATGTAACCCTGGTGCGTTTTGACTGACGAATTGGTATCCCTTTTGCGTAAAGATCTTTTTTATAGGCTCGAATGACTCGACGGTATGCCATGCACCTGGTACAGCCAAGATAGTTGGAGACATGATGAAAAGCAAAAAAGGTGAGTGACAATGCAACCGCACAGATGGTGCGTTGGTGGCGCAACGCAGATTTATAGTCACTTGTTCAAGAATCAGTAGATCGAGTCTCCTCTCGTATGTATGCCAATAATTAGTCTGGCCCTCTCGAAACCGCGGCTCTGACAGAGAAGCCGAGAATTCTGAAAACAAGGGTCTTTCCACAAATAGTATACCGACATTGACCTCGCGAGCGAGTCATGAACCCCGCAATACCCTAGTTTTCGACCGACTCATGCCAACCTTGATATCCAATCGTAAAGGGAAATGCTCCCGATGATCAATCTCATCGGCTATGCCATATTTACCACAAGTGCCTGGACGCTAAACTCTAGTCCCTTTCCAACGGTTTACTGTCGATATGAGCTAGCAATATGGCTGCCACTGGAGATAATGTTACCTACGATGAAGCTTTTCTCAATGAGAGTCGACAGAATGAGGTTTATGCGACGCATATCGCATTTTTCGTCCTGATGATGATCATTGTGCCATGTCGCTTCTTTTCATCGAGGTTGACAAAGAAGACGCTATCTTGGGACGATTGGCTTGCATATTTTGCAGCCGTAAGTCGCACCGACCTCACCGAAGTTGACGTATCTGACATTCTTCACAGTTCAATACGATTGGGGTATTCATCACAAGCATGCTGTGGCTTCGATTTGGCCTAGGTAGGCATCTTGCCTGGGTGATGCAAGACGATCCGAAGAACATCGAAAACTTCTTCAAGGCCATCGTCGCAAATGAGATCATGTACACGACGGCTTTAGCCTGCGCGAGGCTATCCCTTGTAGCGTTCTTCTACCATATTTTCGGTGTCTCAACCATGAGATATTTTCTGCATGGATTTGTCGCCTTCATCATTGCGTGGGCTATCTCGACGGTAAGGCTCACCAACAAAAAGGTGCGTGGTTAATACTGATATGGCCTAGTACGTTCCCTCGATTCGAACATGCTGGCCTGTTTCTAGCTTCTGGGATGGCACGAATCAGAATTGCATCGATCTTTCGAAATTTTATGTTGGAGTCGCGATTGGAGGTATCGTCACTGACATTGGTCTGATGATTATTCCTCTGCCGTATATCTGGGCTTTGAAGGTACCCTTGTACCATAAGATCTTGATCGCAATCATGCTGGTCTTTGGTAGTTTGTGAGTAGTTCTCTCCTGAAAGCGATTTTCATGCTTACAAATGAAGTGCTTGTTTCGTCACCATCATCCGCCTCACCAAAGTCATCACCGTTGATCTGACGGATCCAACTTGGGGTACGGTCGACCTGATGATCTGGACCGGCATGGAGGTCTACAGGTATGTATCTTCCCCTCCTACCGCCATGAGATCCATACTGACTGATCAGCGCTGTGATTTGTTGCTGCCTCCCAACCATACGCCCGCTCATCAAATTTGTCTGGAAGAAGCTCGGCCTGAAGCAATTAAGCTCAACCAGGAACACAGATCCATCAAAGCCTACATCAAATGGAACAGGTATGTGGGGAAACAAGTCCCGGCAAAACTCAAGACATTTGACAGATGGCGTTCTTGTATCGAATACAGACGAGGTGGAGTTGACGAAGCATGCTTACTATGAGCTGCATTCAGATAATGCTCAAGGTCGATCACAGGACTCTATCGCGGGGCATCATCAAGTTTGAGCTTAGAATCACTGTCAAAAAAAGGAGGTTGAAGTCGGTGCACAGTACGATATGGCATTTTAGAATAAGCATGAATCGAACATTCATTCTTAACCAATTTCTGGTGGAAATTTGGGTCACCCGAGCCCGGACTGTCTAGATCCCGAAAGTGGGGCGCCGGTCCCGAACGAACTGTGCCGTCCCGTCCCCAGCCCGATCTCTTCGTCGGACCCGAAGCTTCTCTTTTCGGCTCTTGATCAGCACTCTCAATCGGAACTATATATAACTGAATATTCCCATCGAACTGCTGCTAATTTTGTCTACCAAACTATCTTTTCTACAGACAACATGGCAACTACCGAAGAAACATTCGTCGTGATCGTTGGAGGCAGCCTTGTAGGCCTTTCAACAGCCCTTTTCCTCTCCCACCTTAAAGTGCCCACCATCCTAATAGAGCGCCACCCCGGGAGCTCTCTTCACCCTCGCGCAATTGGATACACTGCCCGAACAATTGAGCTCTTCCGCACCGTGGGTGTTGAGTCAAAGCTCAAAGGCATTCAATGGTCCGGCGGTCCTCCCCGCCGTATTGTTGTGGAGAGTCTCGCTGGAGAGTGGACAAAAGAGCAAGGCTGGACACAGAAGCCCAAAGATGGACCCCCTGTCTCCTTCACGGAGTATTCCCCTACTGAAGGTGTTGCTATCGCTCAGGATGTCATCGAACCTGTTTTGAGAGATCGGGCGAGAGAGCTTGGGGCTGATCTCAGACTGGGCTTCACTGTTACGGGGTGGAGTCAGAATGATGAAGGTGTCCAAGTCGATGCCACTGGAAGCGACGGCAAAGAAATTCATATTCAAGCTAGGTACATCGTCGCATGCGATGGCAACCGAAGCCGCATTCGAGAAAGTCTTGGAATCCAACGTCATGGCGTTGGTCTTCTTCGGAAGCTCCAGAGTATCATGTTCAGATGCGAGCCTCTTCAACATTTTCTCGACCATGGCTATAGTCAATTCCAAATCGAAGGTCGTGATGATGGTTTCGAAGCTTTCATGACCACTTATGGCGGCGGACGGTGGATGCTAGCTTGGAATCAAGAGGTTGACGACCCTGAAGCTGTTCTCGACGATGCGACCCAGCGCGACATGATCCGCAAGGCTTCTGGTGTACAGGATCTCCGCGATGAGGACATTAAGCTCATAACTACAGGTAAATGGGACATCGGTGGTCTCATCGCGAATAAGTTCTCTTCTGGTCGTATTTTCCTCGCTGGCGATGCATCTCATGCCCTACCTCCGAACCGCGGCGGTTACGGCGCAAATACTGGTATAGCTGATGCACATAACCTTTCATGGAAGCTTGCATCAGTGCTTCGTGGTGAATCGTCGCCAAAACTTCTTGATACATATGACGTCGAGAGACGACCTGTTGCAGATGTCCGACACGACCAGATCTTTGCAAGGGAGGACTACAAGCGATACGTCGTCGACAAGGACTGGCCCGGAAAGAATGTTGCGGTCATGGATGATGTGGCGATGGAGTTCGGCTATTTCTATAACTCGGAAGCCGTCGCCGGTGGTCCAGATGGATCTGTTCCCGTCAAGAGGCCGGATGAGTGGAATGGACAGCCAGGTACCAGAGGGCCCCACGTTGCACTCGACGGTGATCACATCTCAACTTTGGACTATTTTGGTACATCTTGGGTCGTTATATCAAAGGATGAGAGGTGGGGCCAGCTCGTGGCAGAGGTATCCAGAGTCACAAGGGCAAAGATTGCGTTTGTGCACGTTGGAGGTGATGTTACTGAGAAGAAGGGCGATTTTAACAGGCTGTATGGCCTAGAAGATACCGGGGCTTCATTAGTTCGGCCTGATGGTTTTGTTGCTTGGAGAGCACCGTCGTGGCCGGCTGAAGCACAGAAGGAGTTGATAGAGGCTTTAGGTCAGGTTTCCTTCTCGTCGAGATATACGAATGAGTAATGTGATTCTTTCCCAATATCGCTTCTGTGTGGGAGATAATAATATAGATTCAACGCGATAATAACAGTGACTAGCAGTAGAAAGTAAAAACAATTATAGAGTTAGAAATTCATGGTCAATAAGTGTAGTTCAAATGTGAAATACCGGAGCCCCTAGCTGGTAAGTGTGAATAGACTTATAGAGTCATCACAGAGGTAACCCAGCCATTACACTCTAATTAAAAGGTCGACACCAGTAGAGGGTCTGAACAGTCCAACCATCAACAGTGTACAAAATCACTGGCTTTCCAGCAGCTCCGAAACGCTTCCAGCAGTTGTAGGTATGGTATCCATTGGTGCCCGTGCCAGCCCATGCATTGTCATGCTTGCTAGCCGCATCCGCAAAGATATTTGACGTGAAGGACACGCCGGTGCCAAAAGTACCTAATGGTCAGTCAACATCTGCCTTGGCCATACCTTGGATCAACTTACCCTTCACGGGTTGACCTTCCCAGGTGGCGTAGCTTCCGTGCGTGACGTCGACATAATCATCGGGACGGGAGCCTCCGGTTCCGCCCGTTGCATCGTGTCCGTCGGCATAATATGCCATTCCGCTGGAGATCTCGTTGCCTTTCCAGGAGTTTACGAGGTAGAGAGTGTCAGCGGCAGTGACGGCGCCAACGAGGGCTGAGGTGAGAAAAGCGGTGATCTTCATGGTGGTGGCGATAAGATTGGATGAGCTGAGTTGAATACGTTGATATTTCTTGGCGAAGATAACAGGTATATATATATGTAATACGAGAATGCATATTTTCGCAAAAGAACCAAGTTATAAGCCAATAACTTACGGTTAGACTGTCAGCTTAGGTCGACTCCTTGCAAAATTACTCCATTTACGCTGTTGCAAGCGCTGACATCAGCGGCCTTCACTTGTGACCGAAACAAGAAACTGCTCCACCGAGCTGAAAGATCTTTGGCCATTAGTCGCCCGATCCCTGGCATCACTAGAACCTCTGCGCTGTAAGTAATACAGATCTAACAGAATGCGGTGTCAATTATCAAGGCTCGGGCCGCCGTTTCATTCTGAGCTTACCTGATAAGGCGGGACTTGCGTGGTGATTGGTGCTGTTTGGCTCACTGGGAATTTACCCGTAAGATTCACAACAACGGACTCCATGCTTCCATGATACGGTACTTTTTTTCTCTCATGCAACTCAACGGGCGCGACTGGTAGGGCCGCCAAATAATGTCTGGAAATGGGAAAGTCAGGTTCATGGCGGTGTATCTAAAGAAAGAGTCCCGTCATCCACTGAACCGCTCAGGCGGCGTTAATGGAGAGGGATGAGAGCCGCGGCAAAGGAAAAATGTAACTAGAAAGGGAGATTTGGGTTCTTGGGTTTTAAGCCCTAATCTTCCGATTAAATGATGTCAGAAGCCATCCAAACGGTCGAGTTCAGGACTCAATTGTGGCTATTACGAGAGTAAGGAGTATGTTGCCCATGAGTCCACATGCAGCGAGGGCGATGACTGTATCTCCCAAAAGTGTTGAATGGTATTCTTTACCTTTGTACCTCGGGGCTGAAGGCTCTTTTAACCTCTCAACTTTATCCTGTGACCATTACATCATATTATTAGTTGGTGCCTGGAAATCTCTTAAGTATTACCTCGTTGGTGACTGACCAAACAGGATCAGTGTCTGATATAGAAGAGAAGTCATCGTTGAAGAGATTTATAGCAGAAGCTACGCGATAAGCAAACCTGGTAACTTTCTGTATTGCACATAAAACTGTTTAAATTTTATTTGCAATCTCAGTTTCCATAACAGTTTGCGTACGAAATAAATTACACTTGTCATTCACTACACCACGGTGACTACCCTGTACATCCCAGCAGATGAGCCTAACTTCTGCTCTCCCGACCACCTGGTTTTGATATCGCCTTTACATTTGCTAAATCTACAGACCTGGGGTTCTTTCTTTTATTTCACTAGAAGGTCCACATCTGTCGCAAAAGACAATAGTGAAGAATCCTTTTTGGTCTTTTTGTTAGTACAGTCTGCTTTGCAGCCTTACATGGATTTCAGATGCAGGCCAATTTTCGGCCTCAAGGGCGCTGCATTGCTGCCTAAAACATACATTTGCATTTTAGGCATCCAAGTTTCTCTTAAGTTTAGAGAGTAGGTAGGCAGCAATCATCATTTTCCTTTAAAATCACTCACAAGTTTGAATCGCCCCTCCCGAATCTGTCATCTCCAACGATAAAATGAGTATCGGGGTCGGCGTAGGCGACTTTATTAAAGTCCTGGAGCTTATTCACCAGGCCCGCAAGCGATTCGTAGATGCCCCTAGCCAGTATGATGCAATATCAAAAGAGTAAGCCAACTTCCTTCTTCAGACACAACATACTCACTTCACTGGAAGCCTCAAAAGCTTTCATAATGCCATCCTAGATATTGACATTCTTTCATCGGAATGGGACCCTGATGTCGAGCAACGAGAGAAACTCCAGAAAGTTAAAGACGACTCAATGCGCCTTTTGAATAACCTTTTCGCGAAGGTTGATAAGTTTCGAGTAATTGGAGCTAGCGGCACGGGCATGGCCCAGAATGTGAAGAAAGCCTGGAGAAGATTGAACTGGGATCATAGCGATATCCAAGACTGGCGAAGCCGGTTGTCGCTTCATCTTGAATTCCTCGATGCTGCCGAGAGACAGATACATAAGTATTCGCCATATTTCTTCTGAGAAGTCTCATAGGCTGAGACAATTATAGCCAAAGGTTTTCCAGACTGGAACGAAAAACCGATCACATCGCCGAGCGAGTAGATCAGCAGCATCTACACGAAATCCTTGATTGGTTTGGAACTTCTGATCATGGATCACGCCAAAGTTCCTTATTAGAAGAATATCAAGAGGGAACTGGTGAATGGTTTCTCGCTTCAAACGAATTCAAGGACTGGATCAAGACTAATGATCGAATATTGTTCTGTCCGGGCCTTCCAGGAGCAGGAAAGACATTCATAGTCTCCATTGTAATCCGGCATCTTCTAAGCCTCTTCGACAAACACAACAGCACTGTTATAGCGTATCACTACTGCGATTTTGCGCGCCAAGACAAGGAAACCGTCAATCTTATCCTCTCGAGCATTCTCAAGCAATTGGTACAGTGTTGGGGCTCTTTACCAGCCATAATGAGCACTTTGTATAACGAGCACAAGAAAAGGAACACTCGACCCTCGCTCAGAGAAATTACAAGTGCTTTGAAGACTGTGACTTCTCTTAGTTCTCGAACATTTATTGTCATTGATGGCCTTGATGAGTGTCTTGTGTGGAGAAACCTTATGGCTCAACTCAGAGGTCTACAAGGAGTCAATATCTTGGCGACGTCTCGAGCGATCCCTGAGATTGCCAACGACAAGACTCTGAAAGGAAGCAGTGTACTAGAAGTACATGCCAGGGCCTCCGATGTTCGTAAGTACATCGATGGGAATATGCAGAGGCTTTCGAAGTTCGTCTCGCATGATCAACAGCGTCAAGACGAGGTCCGCGCGGCGATCATACGAGCGAGCGGAGGGATGTAAGTCTATTATGCCTTTTTTGAACATATCTTAAAACTGAAACAACCCAGGTTCCTTCTTGCCCGCCTACAACTTGACTCGTTAGCACCTAAGAGATCTCTCAAGGCATTTAAGGACGCACTCACCACCTTGCCTACTGGTGCATCAGCGTACAACAAAGCGTATGATGATGTAATGAAGAGAATAGAGAGCCAGGATGAAGAAGGAATCGCAGTCGCTAAAGCGGTTCTGGGATGGCTTACCTTCGCAAAAAGACCCCTCAGGATCGAAGAGCTGCGAACGGCAGTCATCATCGAGGAAACAGACACTGATGTTGATGAAGAAAAACTAATGGATATAGAGGATATGGTCTCTACATGTGCCGGCCTCGTGACGATAAACAGGTGGAACGACACAGTCACTCTGATCCATTACACGGTAGAAGAGTACCTGAGGCGGACGTGGCCTAGATGGGTAAACTCACACCTGGATGCACAAACGGTCATTGCAACGACGTGCCTTACTTACCTGTTGTTTCCCGTCTTTGACGTCGAAGTCTCAGAGATGGACCGACTTCTAAGGAGGGAGAGAGCAGGAAGACAGGTCTATCCGCTGCTGGACTATTCTCTCGAATATGGTGCGATTCATGCCGGACTCTCTGGTGCCAACTGCCCTTCCATTGCCAGATTCCGCTCTTCGCGTTCAAAAATTTCCAAAAATTTGCTACTACTGAATGCAAAGTATGGGAAAAGCCAGGGAAAAGACACTGCCGAATGGCTCATAGAGCAAGGCGTCACCGCCGATGTCCAGGATTCAGAAGGAAGAACCGCTTTGCATTATGCTGTACTCAACGATTGGGCGCCCTGTGTTGAGTCTCTACTGAAAGGTGGAGCTTTTTTGAACTCTGACGCCAAGAACATGACTCCTTTTCACTACACAGTTGACACCGGCGATGAAGCGATCGCCCGATTCTTCCTGAGCGCTGGAGTACCAGTGGACCTACCAGTGACGAGGCAGACTCACGTATCTTCTTATGAAGACAACAAGGCGATATATGGTACAGGGGACACCAACCAAATGGTCGTCGACAAGTCCTGCTCAGTGCAAGGCTTAACCGCGCTACATCTCGCTGCTTTGTCAGGGAGCCAAAAGATGACGAAGTTCCTTCTGGATCACGGAGCGAACCCAAACTTTCCCTCTGACAGTGGTGAAACGCCGCTGCATGTAGCAATGAAGCAAGGCCTATATGGGCCCAAATGGTACAATACTAAGGACTTCTGGAATGATCCAGATAATCGCGTGGAATGTGTTCTTGAGTGGATCGATCCAGAGGAGGAGGAAGACAACTATTACTCAACTAGGGCCTGGATCCAAAAAGAAAGGTCTGCAATTCTTGACCTACTTTTGTACAACCCCAGCACCGATATCAATGCCCAAGACATCTTTGGCATGTCTCCGTTGCATATCGCGGCCGGTAGTAAGGACTTGACTGCGTCGGTGTTCCAGAAGCTCATCGATAGAGGTGCTGATATCTCTTTGTGCACAACGAAAAACAAAACGCCGTTACATTTTGCCATTATGAGCAAGAACGCCATTGCTGTTTCAAATCTTCTCATGCTTGGGGCAGATCCTATGGCTGAGGATGTGAACGGGCTTAACACGTTGCATTACGCGGCACAAAGTCGCCACTTACAGATACTGCAACATTTGTTGACCACCATTCCGGACTTTCAGAGAGAAGCCTTTCTGGAGTCAATAGATCAAGAAGGGAAGAATGCCCTCCATCACCTCTTGAGCAAACATGGTGCTGTCGGAATTCCTGCCGCCCGATATCTACTAGAACGTTGTAAAGGCATTAACAGTCTTACCAGTACAGGAATGTCTCCTGTCGCCTTATATCTCAGTGCTACTATCATCTTCTCACACAAGGATGACCAAAGCCTGCTAGATCTATTGTTCAGCTACGGAGCAGACACCAGCTTCAAAACTCCAGAAGGGTTGGGCTTGGTGCATTTAGTCGGTACTTCGCGCCGATGCTCTGTGGGTGTACTCCAGACATTAACAAAATGGGGTATAGACCTAAGAGCCTTGGATACGCAGGGCCGAACCGTTCTTCATCATAGTTCCATAATAGGAACTCTGGTGGAGGACGTTCTGCAATTTCTTTGCCATGATATAAAGCTGTCTGTGGATCTGCGTGACATGCATGGGAAGACAGCTTTGGATTATGCCCTTGAGAAGCAAAAGGAGGATCATAACCCGAATTCTTTGGATCCGGGCCGATGGATTAGAGCGGAGAAGCTACTTCGTGGTGTAGAGATGGAACCATAGCTTGAAATCCTACATATCGTTTGGTGGCAGTCTTATCGCTTTCCCGTGTTCTTATTGTATCGTCTCATTGAGGGGACTTTTATCTACAGATACGCATAGTACCCATAACTCCTGAATTAGCATATGGAATCTTCTTGTCATTGCGCTGGATCCCTTCCCGTCAAATCTCAATCATCATTTCCTTCTCTGACTGCATGTCCCAATCCAGCCACGAAGCGAAGTCGAGTCTGTCGTATTTCATTTCGCTCAGAACATCATCACCCATCTAGATCAGGTATAGTCCTGTACATAGACTATCGAACAGTGCCTCTAATCTGTCACGGGCCACTTAGCCTTAGTCAACAGATGGCTTACTTGCAGTTGAGGCTTGTGGCTCACATTTAACTAAAGAAGAAACAATTATGCCTTTGGAACAAAAAAGAGAAAGCAGCAACCAAAAACGGAGCGAAAATGCTCATCTCGAAACGCTAATCAGAATCGGGAGGAGACTTTGGCCACATTTCCCAGTCTATCACATCCTCCCATCGTAGCATCTCATCATCTTCGCCGCCGCCATAATCATGATAATACCCACAATCCTCACATTCATCATCGGGAGCAGGCGCTGGGCCATACCTGTTCCGTCTCTTATTTCGCCTGCGCTCCGCCTGTTTCGCTTTCTCATCCTCATGTTTCTTGCGTGCCCTCTCTGCCCACTGCTCTAACTTGTCAGGGTAGCATATACACCACAACGCAACCTCTCGTACCCCCATAGCGTCCTCCAAAGCATCGTGAGTGCTGGAATTTTGTCGAATACGTAATTTCAACAGGTCTGCACAGAGGGATTGGAGACTCCATCGACGACCAAGAGGAGCACCCGTTCCAAACACCGCTTCTGCCGTAAGAATAGCAGTATCGAAAATCTTTCCATGTGATACTCGAAGCCTTTTTAAATCTTGCTGGAGAGATTGTCCAACAATTGCTGTCTCTATGTTGATATGCTTTAATAGCTCTTGCCGTGCTGCTTGCCAGCCACGGAGAACTTGTCCTTGGGATACGGCTATAGCGAGTGTCGCCGGCCTTATACCATGAATGTGAGTACGCCAGTCAATGATGGGCTCATTAGGTTTGACAAGAGAATTAATCAAAAGTTCGCCAGTGAAAAAGTCGATGACGCAGATAGATATAATTTCACTTTGACTATTCCTGACCCCTGCCATTTCGCAATCTAGGGCGACTGCCTTTCTTTTGGGCTCGAGAGAGCTCGGGCTCGAAGCCGTAATGGTCTTTTTCGTGATAACGGATTGTCTAGCGTTGTCGCGTGTTTCCTCTTTCAAGACATAGCCCTCCTTTCTGAGTCGGTCAGAGGAATGGCATTTGAGAATGAGACGGTCGTATATAACTGAGTTATCTAGTGGTGAGAACCCGTTGTATCCTTTGTCTTGAAAGTGTGATAGCCGTGGAGTTTGAAGTGCTGAAGCGTTCAATACTTGGTTTTGAGATAGCGTAAGCGCCAGCAAATTCCTATGTTTTGCTTCATTATGCTGAGACAAGGCTTCTGTGCTGCAAAACCATCTGATGCAGTGCTCACAACACTGGTTGCTTTCATGGTCTGCATCTAAACAATGTTTTGCTAATTGGGAGGGGGTTTTGAAAGAAGTAGAGCATACTCTGCAGCATCGCTGGCTGTTCTTGTTGATATTGACCATTGTAGAAGATGTTCGAAAGAGAGAACTGAGTGAAATGAAAGACGACAAGGAGGAAGCCAGATAAGGTATTTGTTGAGGAGCTGCATGTTGGGCCTCAGCGCTTGGCAGGCCTCCTGAGTCAACTGTGCGTTGGCAGTATGAATGCAGGATGGTGGCACGATCACGCGATCCTGGCAATGCACCTCGACCCAATTGTGTAGCCAAGACCGCGTATGTAGCAACACGCTTCGGAGCCCATCATTGAATTTTTCTGATGCAAACGTATCCTGGCGAAGGACAGTAGACTTGTGGGCAAGTCCCTTAATTCAGAGAAGGTCCGGTAGTGACCTGGTATCGTCAAATAAACAGATATCAGCTGCACAAAGATGCATCAGTCTAGCCCGTCCACGGGAATTTAAGATGAACGCTCTGATAACTGCTATCTAGTGCGGGGTTTAAAATGCATCCTCAAGCTCAACCAATAAGCTCCGCCATCTCTTGACAATCTGCTTTTTCAAGGGCCCGCTATACATGCAGGAGGCCGATCACTCTGTCACCCAGTCAAATATATCCGGCTGCAGCGGCCATCATGTTCAAACAGACGTGACACGTAGGACTTGATCATCAGTACATTTCGAGGGGGTTTTCACTTCTAATGTTGGTCTCCTCTTGGCAACAAAAAAGGCGCCCTTCCTGTAGATTCCTCTCATCTTGGCCCTTTTACACATACCTGCAGCCAAAACACCCAGTATTAAGCATCTTACAAGTCACTTTTCATCATCTGAAATATGCCATCTTTCCAACAAATTCAATCAGACACGTATGCTAGTAAAGGCCAGCTACCGCATCCTATCCATGCCATTGCCCAGCACACCCCGAGGATCTCTGAGCTTCCTTGGATCGAGTGTGACGATGATGACCCCTCAGACCCAAGCATATCTGTAGAGTACATAACCAATAGTCTTGCAAACGATTTAGATCATATGCACGGGCAGGCCGAAGACTTGTAGGGCACGATAAGGGCTCTTTTAGACAAAAGCAAGACCCTCAAGGTTCAGATATCAACAAAGATTGAAAAATCAATCTCCATGCTCCAGAAGATCTGCAAAATGAATATTCATATACAAACAAGCCTCAACGAAAAAAAGGCAATGGCAGATGAACGTGATAAGCTGCGAGC
Source organism: Fusarium denticulatum (assembly GCA_013396175.1). Lineage (NCBI taxonomy): Eukaryota > Fungi > Ascomycota > Sordariomycetes > Hypocreales > Nectriaceae > Fusarium > Fusarium denticulatum. The sequence goes on along the minus strand of JAAOAK010000018.1, from coordinate 22,518 downwards.
ACAGAGTGTCGGGCGGGCATCCGCTAGGAATGCTCAAAACGACACCAAGAGATATCTGGATCAGCAAACTTCTATCTAGATCACAGTCTATTTACGGCAATCAGAACGCGCTCCAGGAAGATGGACTATGTGATTCCAAAATTGAGAGTGCGGCGTCTGCTGTAAAGAGTCCTTTGGACAGTATTCTCAGTGCTGATGAGGCTCGATGCCTGCTGAATTCCTTTGAAGAGTGCTTTGACAAGCCAGATCTGGATTCATTATCGTTGCGCCATTGCTCAGTTTGTCATAAGACGAGATTCGAACAAGCCAACCCCAATAGTTCATACCCTTTTGTCGACGAGTTTCACCGAGTCTCCTACGGCCTATCACCTGCAATACTTCTATCTGCTTGGTCTGCTATCTTGGGTCTACTGTCAAGCCTATACAGGGACTACCTGAAACTTGGTGGGAAAATTCAGGGTCGACAGTTCTAATGTCATGTCCTTGCGGCGTCGCCCGGTCGATATCGCTTTTCAGAATAGCAAGCGTCACAGAGACTACTTGAATTCATGAAAGTCCAGGATACAGACGGCTGATTAATTGATATTTAGAGCTTATGACCTCAACTAGACATAACAAGCCCACTAAAAAATACCAATCAACTTTAGCTTTTAGAAGGCAATATATACATAACCTTAATAAAGATAAGTCTCTTAATAAAACCCAGAATATTATACTTTATAATAACTTAGTCAGTAACCTTATCAGTAGTAGCTAGGGTATAAAAAATTACCCCAATCCCTTTTTACAATTCTCACACAAAACCACAAACCACAAACCAGAAGCCTATAAACCACAAAAATGCCGTTTCCAAGCGGAAGGATTGCTTTCCGACTGAGAATGTAGGTATGCGCTGAGTGAACTGGTTTCAAACTGTTAACGTTTCTGGAATAGATGTGATACAGCACAGCATCTTGTGTCAGTGCTCGACAGCCTTGACCCGCAGCCAACTCTGGAAACACGTCAAGTAGCCAATCGCCTCCATCAACGTCTTACCTCCAATGGTATTATGAAGCCACTATTTGGCCTTACAATATCAAAACTCAATACCCTGGAAGAGGGTGTTCTACACAATGCGAACTCCAGACGCCTTAAGCTTCTCGAGCTAAATGGTATTGACGGGGTATTGCGTATTCCCATCTTCACACAGCTTCTGCGACAAGAACAGTCGGCAGTTGAATGTTCAATCTGCACTAAACCTATCTACGATTTGACTGGTGAAGCCTTGAGAGAATCGGATACGGTTGCAGTAATTATGACGGAGAGTGGAGCCAGAATTGCTCTCATAATATTGACTTCTGCACGGAGTGTTTAGGCAACTACATTGAAGCCCATCTTGACCAACACGGGAGAGCTGGATGTAATCTCCTCGCTTGCCCTTCTCTCGATTGCGGTCGGCGACTCGAGTACGACGAGGTGAAACTATATGCGCGACAAGAGACGTTTTCAAAGTAAGCAGTGTTCTTAGTATTCACGAGGAAAAGTAATTTCTTAACACAGTCGATGATACGATGACTACTTGAAGCTGGAGGCTTTAAGCAACTTGCCTTCTTTTCGATGGTGTCTTGCAGAGAATTGTTCCTACGGACAGATACATGACCTAATCGAGAATAACCACGTCTCATGCGAGGAATGCGGCTACGAGATGTACTTCCAACACCAGGTAAAATGGCATACTGGCTTGACCTGCGAGGAGTTCGATAGCATACAGGAGAATGGAGACCCTCGGTTCCGTGAAACGCGAAACTGGGTGAAAGCCAATACAAAGCAATGCCCTTCATGCGAAGTCAATACACAGAAAGGCACAGGTTACTTCCACATGACTTGTGAGCCACCTCACTAGCACTTCCACTTGGTTCATTCTAACTGCAGTGATAGGTACGCTATGCCGCCATGAGTTCTGTTGGGAATGTCTTGCGAGCTGGAGCGATATCATGCCGAGATCGGGACGGTACAATCAATCAGCTCATCGAGATGACTGTTACTTCAGGTCCAGTAATCAGCAACCTACACAGGTCACTGGGGAGCATATACCTGTCAGGTGATGGGTCAGATACTCAGAGATACCCATAAATAGGTACACTTATTCATCATAGATGGAAAGCCCATCGTGATTCATTATATCAAGGTCTGTTCGATATCTACGTATACCTGAGACTAAATCGCTACACCGACATTTTGTGTCCAAGTATGGCCTTAATCACTATCATCCACAACTTCCAGTTATCGGCCATCGATCTTCTTGTGTCGATAGGGATGTGGTTGCGTTAGGTTGGAAGTTTATGTCTCTGGCTGAAGTTCTGAACTACAAGCCCCAGTCACCCCTTCGAGCTTGTAGTTGCCTATAGTTTCGTTCTCCAGGCTCGTCGTGTATCATCTGAATCCACGGCAATTCACCAATCATTTTTCGCACAGCTTCCCAAGACAGGTCTGGCTGAACAGAAGATTTCCAGACTAAAGATGATATGAAGCTCGATGTCTCGATGGCAGACATATATCCCATCAACATCAGCCAAATAAGCAATGGCGTGGAGGAATCTTGCTCTTGTTCCACGGCCAAATAGCACTCCTCAAGTTGTGACATGAAGATTGGTAGGTGAGATTTCCGTGCCGGGCTACGTGAGAGTGTAGATAAGAAAGCAAGCATGCCAAGTCTCAAAGCCTCAGATACCACGGGGAGATGACCGTTTTCTATACCGATCAACAGGGTTTGACACGTGCTGATCTGAGACTGGAAATCCAACCAATTTAAACCCTTTTTCAATTTCGAGGATCGATATTGGTTCGCATAATTTGACAAAGCTTGCAATGTCTGATAGCAACTCATCAATGCAGGATGTACCATCAACCAAGGGATAATGTTTTGCGGACTGATAACGCCCGCAGACGGTTGCGAGTAAGAATAGTCGAAAGGAAAGTACAATGGACGACCTGTCGCCAACGACATTCTCAGATCGACCTGCTGGATCTTAAACAATAGTTTAGAGTCCAACGGCATCGGCTTTGTCTCACGCAATTCCAACAACCTCCTCAGTCCATTAAGGTGTGTTGAAACAGCATCAAAATCCCGGAACGACTCAGCTGCAAAGAGAAGAATCAATATGATAAATATCGTGGTGTAAGATTGTTGTCCTGAAGCATCACGAAGACTGCTGTTCAAAGATGAGAGGATGGTGCAGAGTACTCGCTGCGATCGAAGTGATAACTTGGTACCAGAGCATAAATCATCCACGGCATATGTAGCCAGGTACATGGACTCTAGTAGGGTCTTGTTTTCGTGTAGCAACGTCAGGTTGTCGATCATGCTGTGTTCTTGGAGGTCGATGTTCTCGAGGTATGTCTCGAGAGGAAATGCCGCGTCGTGCAGGGCGTTAAACTTGACGACTACCAACCCGCGTTAGTACTGATGATTGAGTTTGAAATGCAGCTCTACAATACATACCTAATCGCCATGCAGCTGATGGTAAGCGAGATGAGTCAAAGCCAAGCTCATCAGTTCGGACCTGTAGTGACTTTGAAAGGGGCCCGCAACTTGTTACTTGACAAGGGGACGTAGCCTCTGTGGATTCGGTGTTCTTCCGGAGACTTTGCGTTGCGGCGATTATCTCTGATGCCTTACGCGCCTTTCTTCTCGATCGGCGCGAGTCCTGGCGTACATTGACGCCCTTCATACACCGACTGCGGATCGAGGCTCGATTACCGGGTTCGAGTGGACGCCCATGGCCATTGACAGTAAGAAACGTAAACTCAGTGGCTGGCATTGGATCAGATGTTTCCGGATGGTGATTCAGTGATGCTGACCGACCCGAAAAAGGGTCTTAATATGGTCCAAATCTCGCATCCGCTCAGCCTCGATCCTCCATCAGCGAGACTCCACAGCTTGACCAGATTGATGCCTCAATTGGGCTAAGCGTTATTTCCCCCTTGTTCGGATTTTAAAAAGTTCCGAGTTACCGCAGATCTTATCATCTGAGCTAACCACAGTTAGACATCAATCTGGTCGTTTGGCGAAGGTTGATCCGAAAATTTGGGAAGAGTATGCGGAGGCGTTAATACAAGACACAAAGCTGAGAGGAAAGTGTAATGCCGCGCACCACGGGGTAGTGGGACACGTTAAGCTGCGAAGACCACATCGTTATCCCAGCTTGGTTAGTGGTATGTCGATCACGACACAGTACTCCGTAGTATCATGGAAGGGCGCACTTCATTTAGATAGGTGGATATCTTGTATAAAGGAAAGCGGTTTCTCTAAAGAGAAATATCATTATAATTAGTTTTTACTTTACTCTCTCTTGATTCACTCTAAGGCCAACATTCTGAGCATTCACCATGGCTAAGAACGTATCTCCCTTCCAAAGTGCATCCTCACGAATGCCTGCACTTACCCTATCCGTCGGCCAACTCTTCGTCCAATCCCAACTATGCACCAAACCCCAATTAACCCCCAAGGACCTCGATCTCTCAGGCCAAACAGCCATCATCACCGGAGCAAACAATGGAATTGGCTTTGCATGCGCCAAGCTTCTGCTCCAGCACAACTTGAGCCATCTCATCATCGCGGTGAGATCTGAAGACAAGGGCAATGCTGCGGCTAAGCAACTCCGTCAATCAGCACTGTCATCAAGTCCCCAGATTGATGTTTGGAAGCTTGATATGGGAGACTACGGCTCCGTTGCAAGCTTTGCAAAGCGCTGCGAGACTCTGCCAAGGATAGACCTCGTCATTCTCAACGCTGGCATGGGCGATATAACCTTCCATCTTAACAAGGCAACAGGTCATCAAGAAATCGTGCAGGTCAACTTCCTCTCTACCATGTACCTATCCGTTCTTCTCTTGCCTATACTCAAGAGAAGGGCTCCAGCTCCGAAGCCAGGTCGCCTCACTATCGTCAGTTCTGGAACAGCCATGCACTGCAAATTACCTGAAGCCAAGGCAGACCACATCATCTCTGCGCTCGATTTAGAAGCCAATTTCGATGGCATGAGGCATTATGGGAAGTCTAAGCTTCTCGGTCACTTCTTTATCGACAAACTCTCTCAACGCGTTGACCCAAGCGATGTTGTCATAAACCTTGTTGATCCAGGCATGACAAAGGGCACTGGGTTGGCGGACAAAGGCACTTGGCTGATGAGAATGGCGATGGCCACAGCAACTAATTTAGTCGGCCGTACGCAGGAACAAGCTGCCTCAACCTATGTTGATGCAGCGATAGTCAAAGGAGAGGAATCCCATGGATCGTATATCATGGATTGGAAGATTTACCCGTATGTACTTCTGCAACGCATTTTCCGCCAGTGGCTAATAGATCCCAGGTTCGGCTCGTACTACTACACTGAAGAGGGCAAGAGTGTTCAGGACAGAATATGGAGGGAGGTGATGGATGAATTTGCGTTTGCTAATATGGAAGAAATTATACGTTCACTGAAGAAGTAGCCCGTGGGTCAGTGGGATGCAGACGGACACCTTTGTTTATTTTCGGACTCAGAGTCGGGATAATGTGTAATGTGAGACGGGTATGGAAAATCTCCTTTTGCAGACGATTATGCGACAACATAAGCACTAGTGATCTGCGCGCATGAAAGCGGCACAGTATCGACTCTTATCATTAATCACACCTTTTCAGTATAAATAATTCTCATTTGCTCTTTTGTCCAATTCTGACGGGTCTGGCGTACCATCCACCATTATATATCTTGTTCTTTATCCCCGCATCTTGTCTGACATCTCCTCTCCTCATCTCATCTTCACCATGAACAAAGTCATTTCCGGCTCCAACGCTTTGGTAGTAGGCGGCACCAGCGGCATTGGCTACGCAATCGCCAGTCGTTTGGCAACATCTCCCAATTACCAGTTCTCATCAATCACCATTGTGGGCCGCACAAAACCTCAGGTCATGCCCACTGAGAAAGTCTCATTTCGCGCTGTCGACGCAACGTCAATGCACGCTTTACAAGAGTTTGCGCAAGAGTTCCGAAGCAATAGCCAGGATAGTCCTCTTGATCTTCTCGTGATGACACAGGGAATCATGTCATTTGCTGGACGGACGGAAACAGCTGAGGGGATTGACAGGAAGATGGCGTTGCACTACTACGGTCGTCAGCTCTTGGTTAGAGAGCTCAGCCCTATTCTTAGTCAAGATGCGAAAGTTCTTCTCGTTTTGGATGGACTCAACGGTAGTCCTGAGAAGCTGAACTGGGACGATCTCGACCTCAAAGAAACCTTCAGTCTTGCTCACGCAGCCAACCACTGTATCACGATGAATGACGCAATGATACAGTATCACGCACTTCAAAACCAAGGCACCAAACAGTTCTTCGCACACGGATATCCTGGAGTTGTAAACACAGCGACACAAAAGAACTCAGCTTGGTATTTCCGAGCTGTGTCAAAGGTTGCTTCGAAACTGGTTGGTCTCCAGCCTGAGCAGTGTGCTGAGAAACAACTTGATGGACTGTACAAAGCCGCGGAGGAGTTGCAATCGAAGGAAATATCCTGGGCTTGTATTGATAACCATGGGAAGGTGATCGGGGGGAAGAAGGAATGGAGTGAGGAGGAGAGGAAGAAGATTGCTGATCATACCTGGGCCCTTGTCGATCGTGCATGAGATATTGAGAACTAGCTTTGTTGGATGCAATAATTCGCCATAATTCTATAGACAGATTGTGTAGCTTTTGAATATCTGTGTCTTACTAAATACACGTTTGGTAGCATGGCAAGACCCTGTCCGCCTGTTCTGAACTTACACTTCCATCTCACGCAGGACTTTCTCAACCGTTTCACGGCCAGAATCAACCGCATAGTCCAGAGGTGTCTTTCCAGACTTTGATTTCGCCTCGATATCCGCTCCCGCCTGGATCAAAGCTTTCGCCTTCTCATCTGAATCACATCCGCTGCCGAGATACGGTGCGGATGGGTTCCCTGCCACAAGATGCAGAGCCGTCTCGCCATCGTTGTTGGTCGCTCTGACATCGGCTCCACTCTCGATCAGCATCTTCAGCGATCCATTATCCCCATACGTTGCAGCAACGTGGAGAGGTGATGCTCCTTCATCGTTTGCCGCTTCAATGCCAATGCCAGCTTTGAGTAAGTCTCGCACTAGTTCAGGTGAGCTCTGCGTAGCGCGATGCAGAAGTGTATCACCGCCTTCGCCTTTGAGGTGGATATTTGCTCCATGATCAATGAGCAATTTGACGGATTGTGGTCCGTCGCTTATTGTATGATGCAGCACTGGATCCCCATTGTTATTCACGGCGTTAACATCAGCGCCGGAGTCAAGAAGCATTTTGACAATTCCAATGTGCTCATGGGCTGCAGCGATATGCAGGGCCGTGTTTCCATAGCAATCCTTTGCCGAGACATCCGCCCCAGCATCTATGAGCAGCTTTGCGATTTGCGTCTCCCCAAATAATGACACGACATGGAGAGGCGTTTCATCATCAATATTGCGACTGTCAGGATTCGCTCCCGCTTTTAAGAGCATTTCTGTGAATTTCATATCGCCACCGGCAGACGTGTTGTGTAACGGCGTGACACCATCGTAACTTGCTGCAGAGACATTTGAGCCAGCTTCAATGAGCATCTGCACAGCTTTCTCATCGCCGAATTGAACGGCACAGTGGAGCGGGGTGAAGTCACGCGCTGTTTGAGTAGCTGATACGTCAGCCCCGTTTTGTAGGAACTCTTTTAGTCGTTGGTTGTTTTGGTGAAAGGCTGCTTGGTGCACAGTTGTGATTTCTGTGGGATCTTCGCCTGGGGCGTGGCATGGACAGGTCTGTATTGGTGCGTGAGACATTGTGCGCGATTTTACAAAGTTTGAGGAGGATAGTAAACTGGCTCGGAAGGCTTATTAGATATACGAGAGGCCATGAGAAAGATCGTGAATTTTCAGTTAGGGCCATTCAGGCAGCAAGTCGGTCATTGCCATTTGGAGTCGTGGACCAAACTGAGGCTAGCTGAAACCTAGGCTCGAATTGGAAGGTATCACAAGAACTTCACGGTGGCATCCGAAACCATGCTTCAACCAGACCGTGATCTGTTTTATGAATTGTTTCCTGTCCTAATCAAGGGTTCAAAGGGCGGCATTGTCCTATCTTTTAAATTGTTCCAAGGTGCTGGTCAATAAGATCATCAAAACCGCTCTGGCGGTCTCCATAAGCTTGCCCAATAACGTGTCATTTCTGTCACCTGCAATCCATCAGAAGTCCAAAGAGAGATTGCCTGGCATGCTTTAAAGGTATCCCAAATCCTTGAACGCCCTCTGCAGAATCTCGCGAATGACATTCTGCTTCCTATTATTATACTCCATTACATCCTCCCCATTCTCAACACTTGCCTTCGCGGCCTCCCTCTTAATACTCTCATAAGCCTTCCTATCGTCCTCATTCTTCCTCAACCAATCCGCAAAGATCTTATGCCTCACCACCTCAGGACATCCAGGACCCCAAACATGCAGATTCGTCGGCACGGGCTCATAGTCGCAAAAGAAGCGATGACCATGCCACCCCGGCTCCCGCAACAGAAAATGAAAGCCAACGTCTTCAAGAGCCTGTACGTAGGATGCTTCATCATTGAGGTCTTTAACGGTTAGGTCAATGTCGATGACAGCTTTGGCTGGAAGGCCTGGAACGCTTGTTGAGCCAACGTGGTTGATTGAGATTGCTGTGGAGCCGAGAGCAGACTCGATGCGAGCTTTTGCGCGGGTGAAGAGCTCAGGCCATGTTGGGTCTGGCTCGACGATGGCGATGGGGTGTTTGTATTTGCGATGTGCAATTCTTTCGATTGGGGCGCCGTCATCGTAGTCTTTTAGCAGTTCTTCAATTGTAGGCGTCATGGTGAGATCTAGGAAGGGAAAATGCCGCGTGTTCTGTTTAATACCTTTTATGGAATATATATAAATATGGAGAGGCTTGGCACGAGATGGTGCAGGTCATATAAATGGCGTGAGAAGTTTAGTTTCACTGCGGTTTTGCTGGTCAGGCTTCATTGGGACCGTCTTCTTCCCCGCACCTGATAGGCCTTCCGAGTTTGTCGTGGCTCGGTGACTCATTCACCGACGGTTTCCGGGATAAGTTGCTGTGGATCATTAATGCAAGTGAGCACGTTATTAACTGCTTGTCATTTCGAAATCGACCTTGCTCTGAATTGATTACTCTTTTGGATCGAGCACGAATTATGATATGCTCCCCGACGCTGGCAAGGGCCGACAAGAGTTCATGTCGGAAGCCAGGAAACTATGAATCTCACACGGGCAATAAAATATATCCATAAGGTGTTATTCATCGTCAGTGTGCTATTGCGTAGTTCGAAACATTGCATCCCACAGTGATCGGGTGCTTCAATTCTCACCAAGATCAGCAGAGCCCTGCGAGATGTAATCCTGGCCAATTACCAACATGTCAGATATGCACTGCTCGCCAGGAATGTCAAAGAACTTTTGCAATGCTTATGCGTCCAGGCAGATAAGCAACCCCGCTCTTCAATGCACCGAAGACAACTTTGTCACGGGTCGCAAATTGCAATCATCGTGCCGTCAATCTCAGACCAAGTGAATGGTGTCATACGATCCAACGAACCATTGCCGCTGACGTTCGATGAAACAGTAGTCCACCGAGGTTCTCAAAATACCTGTTCAGGACGTTGAGGTCATCGAAACCATCCATGGCACAGCTTCCAAAATCTCAATCAGGTTAACGTTCGATAATGGCACCGATGACAGTGCCAGAAGTCTTTGCGTCAAAGGCGGATTCGACCCCGACTTTCGAGAGTCTTTGCCCTTCCTCTACGCCATTCACCGACGTGAAGCAGAGTTCTACTACTGCCTTGCCACAAAGCTCAGGATCCCTCTTCCACCGGTGTTGTATGCCGGTACAGATACTGTCAATGGACAGGGCATTGTTGTGATGGCCGATCTCAAAGCTCAGGGCTACACGTTTGGTAACGCACTTCAGACATGGACGGTTGGCAGGGCGAGGATGAATGACGGCGATATCCAAAGCTCTTTTGGAATCGGAATCCAAAATGAAGTGCATCGTCCATGGTGATGCACACATTGGAAACACATTGATGTCACCCGCAGGAGAGCCTGGCTTTCTTGACTGGCAGGTAAGTCAGTCTGCGTCGGCCATGCATGACGTTGCTCACATTTTCGGGGGCTCACTGTCAATTCAACATCGCCGCGCTCATGAGCAAGACCTCTTGTAGTCTTAGCTTTGACTTTCTCGTAGAAAAGGGGGATTCTAGGGTGAGTTTACGAGGACAGACCGTAATCTGGACTTGATAAACAAATTAAGCCAGTATTTATTGACAATTCGTGACCTGAGCATTAAATCTGTTGAAATATGTCATGCCAGCCAAAGCCAACTCACTCGTGTTGGGGTGTGCAAGCGAGTTGAGGCAAGAGGGCTCATCTCTCACCGGGCTCCTCCCATTTTCACGGAACTTGGACGATTACCAGAGCAGGTGCTCTTGCCAAACGAGCAGTGACCTTCCGACAAACACAAAACAACTGCGACTGCTCGATTGCTTTTCTCACCCGAACATCATCATCATCATCAACAAACCTCTCATCTCGGCATCACCAGCATCATATTCCCTCTAATCATCATCGTCTGCATCATCATCAGCCTCGTCTTCTACCATCCCCCTCATCTTCTGCATCTTCTGCATCATTTGCGAGGGCAAGGAGTATTTTGCCCGTATGTTTTATTGGTGTCCTTTACCTTTGTCTGTTTTAAAACGCTAACCTTGTCACAGCATCATTTGCATCATCATCACCTGCATCATTCCTCTCGCTCAGACGCTGCACGCGTCATCGCCCATTTTTGCGCTCAGTTCGCTTTCGCATCCCTCCACTGCAGCAATGCGCTCTCTTCTCTTTCTGGCCCTTTGCGGTATGAAGCCCTTTGAGCAATCAATTCTGCAGTTCAATCTCTGACCACCTACTCTTCAGGTATTCCACTGGCTTTAGCTCAAGGTTGTTGCGGGGATTGTTGCCGGGGACCTCGTTTCAGACCCGACATACGTGCTGATACCAACCGCGACGGACGAGTTGATCTCGAAGTCTTTTCGGAGGACAAGATTGACAAGATGCAATGGAACGAAACGCACGGTGCCATTTTCCTCCCCAACATCGGCGATACTGTTAAACGATGCCTATCTGAGTTTCTCAAGCCTAAAAATATCAGCGACGAAAGGCTTGACGATTGTCGCGATGTTTCCGACGACACCTTGAGATCTCCCGAATATCTCACAAACCTCAAGACCGTCCCCGAACCAGACCTTTTCGGCAGCGCAACGGGTACTGTTACAGTTGCCGATGCGGTTCAGCGAAAGTTCGTACGTATCTTCCAGAAGAAGGGCAAGGATTGGGTATACATCGACAACCACCATACTTTCCATCTACCGGAGCTGCAGGCTGGCCTTAACCTTGGTATTGATGCTCGAGATACCAGACGTCCCGAGAGTTGGGATGGAAATGTCACTGTTTGCTTCACCATTAAAGTCGAAGGTACCGAAACATCTGACATGCCCATCACAGCATCTGACACGGTCATGTTACGTGTCCCAGCCGTGCTTACAAATGAGCGACAATCATGCCGAAGTTGGAATGGAGATTGAGTTTGTCGATGACCGGGATAGTCATCATAGAATCCAAGGAGGGATTCATGGCGGAACCAACTCAATTCGAAACATGTCTGCACTGTGGTGGTGATCACGTTAGGTTGTAAGAGCAGACAGACCTTTAGTAATCCGCCGTTGTTGTAAATAGTATTTGTATTTATATACAACATTATTATTTCCTTTCATCCCTCATGGGTCTTCAGTAATTCTATACTCTTGTGGTCTACAATCGAGGCGCAGTGTCGTTCAACCATGGCATCAACAATTTCGCGGCTCTGCATCAGTGGTCCAGCAAGGACCCATGCAAAGCCATGAAAGGTTAGTCGTCGGTATTCTTCCTAAACACTCCCGATCTCAAGTCCCGGCCCGCCCGCGTGCTTCAGGGCGCCATGGGGATAACTTCGTCGATGTCAACTTCTATCCCCGTCACATGACCTACTCGTGCTCAACTCTCGCCAGATAGTTCTCAAGAGTGAGGGAGAGTTGGACCTTCAACCAATTTCTCATCTTCTACGCTTGTCCATGATCCCTGTCAAGCCATCAGATCCCTTCTCTGCTGCGATTCACAACGGCCATAGCAAGCTAGCGCTGGCCTTGTTGGGTTTCCTACCAGCCGAGGCAAAGTATTTTCTTTCAGAAGGCTCGCTAATGCAAAATGTAGCCGTTCTTGGTTCGTTAGAGCTATTGACTGCATTGCAAGATAAAGGAGTTGCAGCCTTGGACGTCTCTGACACGGAATCGACACCTATGCACCATCTCAGCGCCACATGCACTCCAGAGTTCGCTCAATACTTGGCCGGACTTTATGATCCATTTTGTCCCGACCACACAACAAAGTTCCCCTTTCAACTGTTCTTCGAGCGCTGGCTTCGTCACAACACCCCTGTAAAGTTTGATGAGACGATACCCTTGGACCCCGAAATGTTGAAGATTCTTATCCCAAAGGACAATGAATTTCCAAGCCCTGATAAGGTGACACACGCTTGGCAATTTGTGTGTGCTGCCCTGGCGGTGGACCAAACTGCTGCGAAGTCGATACCTTTGTCCCCATGGAATGTTACTATTATTTCTCCAGAGATTTGGCAACGCTCTTCAATCATGGTGTGCTTTCCTCGTATGAAAGCACAAGGAATACATCTGGGTTAGTTCCTCTCATGGGGTCTCTGAAGTACTGGACAAGTGATCATTTTTGCTCAACATCTTTTGTCACTCTTCTATCCCAAGTTGTGGACCCCTCAAAGATCAGCATTCCGCTTCGGGATGTCGATGATAGCTACCATTTCTTTAAGTTAGCCTTGTCGAGGGCGAGTCCAGAACTCATTGGTAAGCTCATTGATCTCGGTGTTGACGTTCATCGACGGGTCCCTGAGGATATTTCAAGCAGCCCAACGTCACTATTTGAGATGGCGTGTGGAGAGGCAAGTATTGAAACATTCAAGGCCATAGTGGAGACTGTTTCTTCTCGGAGTATTAACGACGTTGGCCTAAGCGGCCAAAGCCCACTAGAGCTGGTCGTCAAAGGTTCAAGCCCAGACAAGATATCTCTAATCAAAGCACTAGACGACAGGGGACTCGTTCCGTCTGCTACCACACCTGCAACACCTTTAATCATTGAGGCCGCCAAACAAAACGACTTATCTCTGATAAAGTGTCTTTCTGACATTGGACATGATCCCTTCACTGTTGACCTTCATGGCTGGGGAATTTCCCAGTGGGCTGCCACCAACCGTGAGCTCGATATACTCAAGTGGATAGTTGAAAGGTCTTCCAGCCCTTCCCAGTGGCAACTTGCTCCAGCCTCCACCTGGACAAGCACGAACGAAACAAAGATACAGATAGTTGACGACGAAGTCAGTTTACTACACTTTGTAGCTGACCGGCCCGACTTCTTGTCGTACTTCTTCGAAAACCGGTTCTTCGATATCAACATCAGCACTCTCCATGGAAGAACAGTGCTTCACTATGCAGCGATGAGAGGGTCTATGGCTTGCTGTCTGATGTTGTTAGATCAGGGGATAAATATCTCCACTCAGGATAAAGATGGGAAACTTGCTGTAGACTACGCCCTCGAGATTGGTTCCACGAACTTGCCTCGTTTCTGCTAGCATCAGGCTCTCCCCTTCCCCGAGGTCAGGTTGCAGCGACAGGCGAAATGATAAAGGATTTGACATCCAACGAAGGCCTACAGTTGGCCCGAAGAGGAGAATTCGAAGCTGCCATTATGAATGGCAATCTGGAGCAGTGCAAAGTTGCTGCCAGCAAAGGTTGTTTGATCAAGCAGCCTTTGCCAAGCTGTCACTCCTGTACCCCTATCTTCGCCGCTATAAGAGCCCAGAAGCCCGTCATTGTCAATTGGCTACTCGACGAGGGTTCGATCACATACAGCTTCTTTTGTAAACGTCACCCGACACAAAATCTATTAACTCACGCTGTCACTGCCATGGAGCCGTCAGCCTATATTGAGAAATTGCTTTCAACTGCTTTAAGGTCGCGATCAATCACGCGGGCATACCTTGTTGACGCCATTTGCCAGAACATTAGCAAAAGAAACTTGAATGTCCTGAAGCTCATACTGAGTCATTTCAGAGAGAATGTCAATGAATATTAGTAAGTTGCGACTGTTCAATGTGACATTCAAGCATATTAACAGAGCTAGCAACACCTGGAAGGGGGGGCTTGGTTCTGTCTTTGACGATGATTCAGCTGAGCAGTTCAAGTCCGAACTAATCAGCTACTATAATCCGGTCGTCTTTCCGCATAGGACGCCACTGCAAGTTGCAGCGGTAACTGGTCATGTTGAGATGGTGAAGTTCTTGATTCAGCAAGGCGCCGATGTAAATTTATTTGATCAACACCACGACACCGCTTTGATCATCGCGGCCAGCCACAACAATGTCCTTGCTGTGAGTGAGCTTTTGCGACACAATGCCATTATTGAAACGAGCAACAAGTTTGGTAACACTGCCATGTCTTTGGCTGTTCTCATGGGTCATTTAGACATTGTAAAACTGTTAGCAGAAGAGCGGCCGTCTTCATTACAGTATAGGAACATAGACGGGTCAAATCTTCTTCTCGGGACATCGCAAGAAAGCTCATCACTAGCCACTTTCAAGTACCTCCTATCAAAAGGGCTCAATAGTCACCAAAGGAGCAATGACGGAATGCCTATGCTTGCGTTCCCTTTGCTTCGAGGTAGATATGTCGACTATTTATCTCAGTCCCGGTGGCTCGATGGGCCGTTATCTCATGCTGCACCAAGTCCAGACAGCATTCTCAACAACGCCATCATCTTTTGCACAACGAGCCAGATCAAGCGTCTATACAAATCGCTACCACCACGTGATGCAGGCATTCTTTTGAACATGAAGGGTAGATCTCAAGGATCCCCTCTCTGTCTCGCGGTATTTCGATGCAATGGGGCGACGACGCGTCTGTTGCTAGACCTTGGAGCAGACGTAAATAAGGTAGGGTGTTGGTTTGGGACACCTCTCATGTGCGCCATTACCTTCGGGAATTTAGAGCTCGTCAAGCTACTTGTCCGACGAGGCGCCGGTCTGGAATACGCCGATGAGAACGGGGAGATGGTTAGTGGACTTGAGAAGAGTATACCATTTCCCAACATCACTCGTTGGTTACTGGTTGGGAGGTTTCATGATCAGAAGATGCTGGAAGATAAGGCGTTCAATGGTGAGTGCGCCATTAAGCCGTGGAGTGGGAAAAGAGAGCATACGACCCTATTGAAAGGCTCTCATCGACGGCGTTGGGAAGAGTCGACTCTTGATTACTGCAAAAGACTTGCTGAGTTGAAACGAATATTGAGAGGCAGCACGGCCTTTGTGGAGTTTGTTTAGGAGTAGAACAGTAAAATTATAAGTACTTGCTACTTATGTTTTCCATGAAGTTATATTCATATTTACTAGGCCAATATCTTTATGCTTGCTCCAGTTGACTGACCTCCAACTCCCGCTTTATCTCGGCCTTCTCATCCCTCGCCAAGATAGCCTCATTATCAGGCGCCAG
The DNA here is from genome assembly GCA_013396175.1 of Fusarium denticulatum. Lineage (NCBI taxonomy): Eukaryota > Fungi > Ascomycota > Sordariomycetes > Hypocreales > Nectriaceae > Fusarium > Fusarium denticulatum. The sequence goes on along the minus strand of JAAOAK010000018.1, from coordinate 6,840 downwards.
CTTATTTCCATAGCGACCAATCTTGTACCAAGGCAGAGAGAATAACTCATCTGTGCTCTCAAGTGACCGTCCAGCCATCTCAGGAACAAATGCCCAAACCCAGATGAGACCGAGGATACAGACAGCAGCACAGAAGAAGAAGAATCCACTGCTTGTCATGTGAAGCAGCATGAGCGGAACAGCCTTAGTGTTACCGTACTGGTTCGCAAAGTGAAGACACATGGTGATAGAACTACCCAGGGCACGAAGGCGAAGCGGCCAGATCTCAGCGTTGACGAGATATTGGAATGAGTTCCAACCCATTGTCCAGCCGACACCTGAGATGTACAGCATTGCAATTGCACCAACGCCAGCATGTTTCTGAGTGCTTGTCAAGGTTCCATCCTCAAGGGTCTTGGTGCCAACGATAGCAAGGAAGATGGCGATGTACAAGACTGAAATGGTCTGAAGAGTAATACCAGCATAGAGCGAACGACGACGACCGATGAAATCGACGAGGAAGAAAGCGCATGCATAGGCAGAAACCAACTTGACAACACCAAGAATGCAAGTAGCGAAGAGCTTCTCGGACTGGCCAGACTTTCCGAGGACACCAAAGAACTCAGCGGCATAGATGGTGATAGCACTAGCGCCAGACCATTGACCCAAGAGCTGAGCCATGAAGCCGAGCATGAACCGGTATCGGTTGGCGGGGATTGTAAGAAGTTCTCGAATCTTGCCCCATCGGGAGACACCGAGGATGGCTTCTTGCTCTCGTTCAAGTTGCTCGCGAATGCCGTACAACTCGGCCTGGATGAAAGGATGGTCTTCGGGGAGTTGGCGAAGCTTGCAGAGGGCTCTGGTGCTCTCTTCATTTCGACCCTTCATGGTGAGCCAGCGAGGGGTTTCGGGGACGGTGAAGGATAGGATCAGAAGTAGTCTACCAAAGGTTAGTTGTTGAACACAAGAGAGAGGGATGTTTACCTACCCAGAGAAGCCAATGTGGCATGTTTGAGGTGCAACCCATTGGTATCGAGATGAGTCGGGCATATTGATCGAAGCGCCCCAGTTGCTAAAGTACGCAACCATGACACCAAGGTAGACAGAACCAGCAAAGATATTGGTGAGCATACCACGCACAGCCCTCGGTGCAGTCTCGGCAAGGTATGTCGGGCCAACAACAACAGTCATGCCAATACCAAGGCCGGCAATAAAGCGTCCAGCCAGAACCTGTCCCACGCTTCCATGGCTAGTAATAACGATGATGAAACCAACAAGCCAAAGCATGCAAAGGAATTGAAGTGACCGAACACGGCCGATCTTGTCGCAGAGGAAGAATGCTAGGAGTGAACCAGCGATGGAACCGATTTGGACCATGCTGGTGATGTTGGACTCGACTTGGGCTTGATGTTCTTCTGATCCGTGATCGAGACCGAATTCGTCTTTGAAGCTCTTGAGCGTGACCATGCCTCCGACGAGACCTTCGTCAAGACCACGACTTGCACCTAAAACACCTTTCGAAATAGTTAGCGATTACCAAATTGATGACTGGGATTGGCTAACGAACCAAAGACAAAAGTACTCCAGTATAAGCGCCAGTTCATAACCTCACTAGGCGTATCCGCCATAGCGGCTCTGTTTCCAAGCGTGAACTTCATCTTTGCAGAATTTCTCAATGATATCCTACTTCGACACAAAGGTACAGAACATGTCAAGGAGAAATAGGCATTGTATTTATGGTTAAGAAATATTGGGGATCGTCTCTACGACCAGCGTGGAAATACGGAGGCTTCTCCACGGTCCTCCGCACCCTCCAGACGGATATTTCGTGCCGATTGCGGGGAATTCGCCACTTTATTTTCTCCTCATTCCAACGGCATCACCGCGGAGATACCTATTTTAGTTGCCCGATGAAACCGTCTGTCCAATCGGAGTGAATTGGCGACTGCTAGTGCTTCCCCGCATCTCACTGTGAGACGCGGAGATTTCCATGATGGCTTCGAGAAGCAAACTCGGGACTTACCATCGCATATTTTTATAGAGGAGGCTGTGAAAGATGACAATATACTTAAAATATCGTTGATCTCGTATTGGGCGTCTCTAACACGGAACTTGTTACAGCTTCTGTTGAATGCCTCTACCCCAAATCATCGTGACTTTTCGCGTTTTTTTCGCGGGGTCAGCAAAAGATCAACACGGATATCCGGCACATAGAAAGTGGATAGTGGAGTCCAAACCGCCCGCAGACTCAAAGGTTCCCTGCTGGAAGAGCGACATTGAAGGGATAGCCGATAATTTTAGCCAATGGTTTGTTATTAATTACTGACTATTTTTCAACGTTACATCTCTTCGTGCGAGAAGACTCCGAGTTCACCCTGGAGAGGCCGTGATGTGGGATAGGATTCTCCCGATATGTGTAAGCAAGGTTTGGAGATGAGAAAAGGTCGAGCTATGCTTCTATTTAAGCTTCCCCAGAGACGAATGTCCGTCTCGCGGTTGTGACGGTCAAGTTGGGCGGTATTGCGAATGCCATCCTCTGTCCATTTGGAGTTTTGCTTGGGGGTTTTTATGAACTTTTAGTTTATAGCTGTTGATAAGATCAATTAGCTAAAAATGACAAAAACGGGGCTTGTTCCGTCGCTAATTATAGAGGCAACTCATGTGGACTGGAGAGTACAGGGTAATCAACAAACATTATTTGCAGTAACCAACAACTCGCCATCACGATCTGGGCTCTCGATCTGTTGAAGAGTGTCAAGATTACTTTCTGAGTTGTGCAGGAAGTATTCTATGATGTAAGATTTATGTTCGTGCACGACCACCTTAACGTGGTTTCACGCAACTTTGCTACGATTGAAATCAGTTAACGTCCAGTGTTGATTGACGCCTTACAACTGGCCGCTCATGCCGGCCGCATTCTTACTCAATGTACCCTATGGAAGTATGTCCACATTAATCCAACAGCCATAGTATGCAGTGTTCCTACGAATCTGAGGTCATCACAAGAAGAAGCATTTTCTTTGTCACAGTTCGCGATGGCTGAGTCGACAGACACAATCAAGACTTCAGCTGCCCCACCCAAAAATGATGTCAATGCCCTGAAAATGTATCCCAGCCTCCCAGCAGCCAATCATTAACATGAAAATGGCGAGCTTTCTCGATTAGGCAATTCAAAAGATCAAGGCATGACGATGATCGACAGTGTCTCACAAGGCAAAGCCCAAAACAGCAAACCGTGTTGTTTGCCGCTGTTACTTATCTCAAAATGGACTATCAAGTCCTCACCCTGGTTTGATCTACGGCAAGGCAGCGTCAGACACGGTCTTTGACCTCGAGAGAGACACAGCATAAAGGCTGGCTCGTGAACCTACGAAGCTTAACGATCCAGAGAAATTCTTGGCATTACTGGTAAACATGTCTTCTGATAATTCAACTTCGACACAAGAAAAAGAGCCTGGAAAAGGTCTCTTTGGATACTGGAAACCATCTACAACGAGTCAACCTCCTCCTGATGGTGGATTGACAGCATGGCTTCAAGTCCTCGGCTCTTTTCTTATCAACCTCAACAACTTCGGTTTAGCCAACAGCTTCGGCGTGTTCCAAACATACTACGAAACGACTCTTCTTCGAACACACTCCTCGTCTGCGATATCATGGATCGGTACACTCCAAGTCTCTTTGATTCTCATCATCGGTGTGATTTCCGGTCCGCTCTTTGACCAAGGATACTTCTATCCCATCCTTGTCGCCTCCAGTCTCATGCTCACCTTTGCACTTATGATGCTGAGTTTATCGACGCAATATTATCAAGTCATGTTGACCTGGGGTGTCCTTGGAGGCATATGTACTGGGCTGTTGTACATTCCGAGCGTTGCTATGATCCCCCTCTACTTCACGACGCGTCGCGGTCTAGCTCTTGGCTGTGCGACAGCAGGAGGCTCTTTCGGTGGTATCATTTACCCAATTGTAGTCCGACGTTTGCTGGACTCTGGTGGCTTTGGGTGGGCTTGCAGGGCGATTGGTTTCATTACCCTCTTTACCCTGACAATTGCAGCCATCCTCATCAAGCCCAGTACACAAGCAGTCAAGAAGCCAACACGACAGCTCTTTGACAAGTCAATCGTCAAGGACAAGGCCTTCATTTTCTTCACGTTAGCATCCTTTTTTATTTGGCTAGGCTTCCTCATGCCATATATTCTCACGCCCTCTTTTAGTCTCTTGGGTCTTGACCATGCCGTCTCAGAGGATCTCTCCTATTACATGCTGTCTGTTCTCAACGCCGCACAAGCTCTAGGTCGAATCATACCTGCAGCCATGGTGGATAAGAACATTTTGGGAGCGGAGTCTATTCTCATGTTCAACATCATGGTATCTGGCATCCTTGCTCTGTGCTGGATCGCAGTCCATAACCTGGGCGGATTTACTGTCTTCCTTATCCTATATGGCTTCTTCTCTGGTGCAGTCACGACCTTGCCTGCTTTTATCATTCCATACCTATGCCCTTCACTGGCTGTCATCGGCACTCGAATGGGAATTGTCTATGGGGCGGCAGGGTTTGGAGCACTGATAGGGCCACCAATTGCGCTGGCCGCTGATGAGGCTCACGGTGGTCGGCATAACCGTGCATTTCTGGGCGCGCAGATTTGGAATGGCGTGACCATTCTTTTCGCGTCGTGTCTTTGCGTGTATCCTCTTTGGGAAGCTAGGAAGCGACGGCACATGAAGGAGATGGCTGATGCTAAGGCAAAGCAGGGCAGTAACAGTGCTTAGAAGCGCCAAAAGGGACGGGAAGTGAAGTTTCGATGGCGAAAGCGATGAGGTTGCCGAATAGAAGCGCTTGGGTAAAGGCATGGGGATTGTATTGTAGCCCTCAATACTTGCCGGGATTAAGAAATAATGATTGTGCATATTTCCTTAACATCTGGCTTCCTCACATTTTGGTCCGAATTGTCTTGTATTATTTATCAAAATTGGGTTTTGCCGCCTGCGCAGATACATTGCGTCATATGGCAAAAGATCTATCAGCAGTCTCATTAAGAACTGGTGAGGCATATCGCAAAATCAGGCTGTGCAGTTCAACACCGTGATTGGTTGCAGAGACGTCAAGGCATACAGCAGGGCAGCGTGGCCCCTCATCTCATTTCCGCTGTTTGCAATGAACAGCTTTGACATTTCATTTCAGACCTGATTTGATATTGAATTCGTTATCACGGTTGACCGCCATGGATCCTCTATCTATCATCGCCAGTATTGCAGGCATTGCAACTGCGGGCACGTCGTTCTCAAAAGCGATCTACCATTTTATCTCCTCGACGCGCGGTGCCTCGCGTGAGATGGCAGACATAGCGCGCAATATCTCGGATCTATCTTGCATTCTTTCAGAACTTCGCCGGGTACTTCAAGAAAGCGCCGATCTGTGTAGTCGCAAACTTCTCCACCGAATCAAGTCTGCGGCTCGCCGTATATCCAAGATACATCATGATATCTATGGACTCATGGACAGCATTAGAAGCTTTCATACCTTGAGATGGAGCCTGAAGCGGTCAGAAATTCAGTACAAGCTTACGCTGATTGAGAGCCACAAGACTGCTATTCAGTTGATGCTCAACATCCTGATTCTTGCAGCGACAACAACAAAGGAAGCACAGTTAGTAGTTTCTCGACTGCTGTTATAAAACCAAGGTAACAAGAATTCATTTGCAGGTCTCAAGTCACTCAGACAGCTTCTACCAGTGAAGGCAAGCAGAAAGAACCAGAGTCAGAAGTTCCTCTCCTTCGCCAGCAGTCGGAGAACCTCGCCTACGCAGCTTCTTACTTTCTAGTTGACCTCTCGGAAAACCAGGAATTTGATGCTGGCCAACCAAAGACCGATCTCGATAGTGATGGTGATGCTGCCACGAGGCAGGTCCAGATCCATGGCTATGGGTCATCTAATGGGACTGACCGATGGCTTTTCGAACTTATTTTCGAAAGCTATTCTAAAACGTGTCAAGCTGCAGAGACTCAAGGCCAAGATATCGAAAATGAACATGTAACTTCGGCTTCCGACAGCACAGCCGTCGTAGTACGAACACCATCAGAATTGCAGATGGCCATTTACAAACCCGGAGAAGGTCAACGCATTGTCGACATACTTTTAGCGGACTGGATACGTCTTTCCGGACACGAGACTACCGCAACATTCGTGCACAAACCTGAAAAGGAGAAATCGAGACCTAGTAGTCCTATTCCCGCACAAAGCGGTGTCTCATGCATCAGTTTCAGGGACGCCATCAATCGGAAATATACGTTCCCATACAGTCTTATTCAGAAATGGGAGGTAAGTTGTATGGCTCTATCTTGACAAATTCTCAATGCTGACTGCTGCAGGGCATGCAAGAGTTGATCAGACAGGCGTTCGTGCAAGTTGAAGCGCTTTACCCACAAGTCCTTGCAGGTCAATATTCTCTCTATGGCCCTGACGGTAACATGATACATCCATTAAGGTGGGAAAGCACGGTAGTGCCAGGAATGCAAGTTGTAATGGTCATGTCGATACCTCCCACCTCATATCCAGAGAAGTCGAAACAGGATCTTAAAATTGAGAAGGCCCAGATCTTTACGAGAAGACAAGAGAAGCATAAGTCGAAGTATATAACACCTGTTGTGTTCAACCCAAAGCGTATATTCTAACTTATAATTAACCTATTAACTTAATATGTACTAGTATATAATTCCTTTAATTCTCTATTTAAAGTTAAGAATATTATTATAAGTATTACTATATAACTTTTTTAAAATGAACTTTTTTATATAAATTTATATTTCTTAATAAAATTAAAAATAATATATTATATATAAAAGCCTTTTATTATTATAAGA